>MU825437.1:204194-339194 GCA_029204205.1 Desmophyllum pertusum | reverse complement strand
ATTTCCCATTTCGGTATATTCTTACTTGAAAACACGGACACAGTCTGTTATGTTTCTACGGACATTGCAAGATGCAGCTTTCAAATTTCGGGTGAATCTACAAACACGTCGGCCATGTTACGCGACTTTTTATACGTACATGTTGACAAACTGTTGACAAACTGTTGATGGCTCTCGATTGGAAATAATTAATGGCGAGAATCGTTTTTTCTTCATAACTTTCTTTAGAAACAATCTTTTTTCGTGAAACTTTTTGGAAATGAAAGGTCTTGATGTAATCTATCTGAAGATAACAAAAAGTAAAATATTGCAAAATGGTCAAATTTGGGGTATACTGATACCTTAACACGTTTTTGTTCCCTGCCGACAATGCTGCGCGAAAAAACGGCCGTGGAAGCCGGCTTCAAATTTGATTAATTCAGGACTGATATTATTTACAATGTAACTGCAACCGACTATTTTACGATCTAACAAATGTTCGAAGCACCACCCTGTAACTGCGGCAACAGTGCAGTGACAGTGCACATCCATGAACAAACAATTTTAAGTTCACGATACCTAGAAGCTCCTAGACTGAACTGCCGCTCATCATTGTTAAAGATAAAATGAATGTATTATACTAGCTGTTTGCATTGTGAACTTAACGTTACAGTTTAACTCAGAAGAAATTGTAGTGTTATGTGTAGCCTGTAATCGGTTACTACAACTATGCAATGCAGGACAAAGTTGTCGATACGCCGAGAATCTCAGAATTGTTAACCGGTAGTCGCAAGCCGCCGGAGATACTAGTGCTCAACTGCTCATCCGACGAACACGAAGAAATGGCTGAGAACAAGAAGATGTAGTATTCGTTCGGCATACGAGAAAGAAAAATTAATATCCACAATGCAAGAGATTAGTTCAACAGTTCACTGCGAATGAAAATCACGGTTAGCGACTCTCATCGCAAATCTGTGCAGTGTACAAAAAGGCCGGAAAGGAGATAATATTATGTGTCCTTGTCTTGCTATTATCGTTATAAAATTAAAAAAAGAATTGTAAATTTTAGAAAGTCAATGTTTTGGTGAAAACAGTAACCGAATGAAACCGAGACTCGCTTATAAATTTAGTTCAGTCAACTATGCCATGATTACTACCGGAACCGAACGAGAAACAAATTCATGTTCTTCATTCATTTATTACCGCATCACTTATGGACTTATCACTAAAAGAGAATGCATTAAGGTAGCACGTTTTCCATACAGCATCCAAGTGTGTAAATTAACTCTGGCCAACTAATACTTGAATTTGAAACCACAATTTATTTTACACCCAGAGAACCGATTCCTGTGCTTGTCGCGACAAGTCAGTGGGTGTATAATTAATGTAGTGTGAACTGTACATTCCTTCACTGATACATGATAGAGATCTTGAAGAACCCAGCTTTTATATATTCGAAAATGTTCGGGTACAAATCTATAAAGAATCTAAATGGAACTGAATTGGCAGCATATTCTGCGACTGTTGGATAACTAGTGGTAGCCGCCAAACGAGGATGGGAGTTGATGAGAGTTCAAACTCTCGCTCTCGTTTGGCCTGAAACTTTCATGCACTCTCAGCGACTCCCAGCGACTCTCATACGCTCTCATGCGCTCTCACGATCGTCGAATTTGAACATGCTCAAATTTTTCAAGAATCGTCAACGACTCGCTCTTGTTTGGCCCGAGGTGAAGATAGTCAATGACAGTTGAAGAAAACTCTTGTGAGAGCCAACTCTCAACAACTCTCATCCTCGTTTGGCCCGAGCTCTGATTCGCAATATAGCTCGGCAGGTCTTGGAGAATCTATTGTAGTTTTTGTCATCTCGAGTACAGTATGCGGATGAAACATTTCTTAAAGAAGAATACAAATAGAACAGAAAACTACACTTGAACGCTCGCACAAAACGAAACGAGGAAACGTAGCTGCGTTCGCCAGAGTGTAGCAAATCAATTCAGGAGGCTATAGACTGCATCGAGATCAGGAATACGGAAAGCCGTGAGTTATAAAAGAAACACTTCGGGTATGGAGGCAAAGGCTTTTCTGCTTCTAAGGGCTGAAGACTCTCTTTGTACGACTTGTTGGATAAAATTAACCACATATTATTATAGCGGTCAAAATAGAGTTTAGGAAAGATCTGAACATGAGCAGGAGCATTCTACAAACATTTGGATTGCCCACAAAGCATGCACTTTCTTGATCCTTCGTGATGGAATTTACTCTAGGAAACAGCCATTCGCCACTGTTTTCACTATCTGCCAAGAGACCCCGATGCTGTACTCATTTATTAAGAAAACCTGGATTCACGAGAAATAATTAGAACTAAATATATGCGGCAAAACGTTTGTATATGAACGATTTTTTAGGAAACGAGGTATTTACGCAAAGCAAGATCATTCATGGTTATGAATTCACTGTCTACCGAGAAATTGGTTAGTTCTAACACTGTACTGATTCCATAAGACAGATAACTCCCTAGACGGTTTCCTTCTTAACTCAATGCCGGTTTTCCTTTGCTACGAAGCATGATTATACTTTAGCTACCATTAAAGAGACAGAAGCGTCCTGAGCCGGAGAGATGCAATTTATACTGTTGTACTTCGAAGGCCTCAAAACTCCGACAGTAAAGTCAACTTCTGTTGTACTTAGGAATGTTTGTTAACACTCCTTTTGCCTTTGAAATTATAACTCTTCCTCGCCAAAACAAACTTTAATAAAAAGACTTTATGAATGGGTTAATATTACAAGAGACTGAAAATATACGATAGAATGACTGAAGGACTATGTGAGTTGTATTCAGTCTCCATTGAATTGGTCATTTCACGAGTTTGCGTCCATTATGTACAATCGCAACGAAGAACTGTTTGTCCGTGTGATTAAAAAATACTGACAGTCTCTTCATGTTTACTCTGGTTTTTCATAACCGAAGAATGGCTCTTTCTTGATTCAATTAACTTGTCTAATACCTGGGGTTTATAAAGCGCTAGAATTCACACATCTTCAAGACTTTTGGTCGCCACTCGTGTAAATCTGGTTAACACAACACGACACGAAGGCGGCTGTGAAAACGTTCATCTCTAACCTCTCGGAGGTGTTCTCGAGTAGAGCCTAATTCTTCCTATCTCTTGAAATTTACTGGATGCTTTAAAATCTTACAAAGCCATCAGTGAACTAGAGAGGAAAGAACTCTAGGACATTGTTTGAAGCCCATGGAGCCGAATGGGTGTGTAACTCGTTATGGACAGATGCAAATGGCGCGTCGATGTGGCGGCGAGAGCCATGTTCTTTCGAAATCTATTTGATTTATCGTTAAAGAGTCTTTGCAGGTATATTCTAAAAGATCACAAAATGTTTTAAAACTCGTGCTCAATGATAGTAGTTTCGTAAGTGAGCTTGATAAAGGATGTTCTACCTGTATTGTACCTTGAGCGCCACACTGAACTCCTGCACGATCTTTTCACTTGTGGGTGTGAGTGAGTTGACACCTCTAACAAAAGCACTATCTGGTCTTGTCTCTCTCCCAAAAACACCATAGCGGACACAGAAACAACCTTTTCGCGTTGAAAACGAAAGATTGCTCAACAATGGGGGCCGATTTCGCGGAACGGGCGCGCTGCCCAAACGCATCGGAATGCCCATGTCACTCAAAATTCTGGACATGCCAGGCTTCTAGTGGCATTCTAGTGAAATCATTAATCTTCTAGAGTTTGACAGCAATATGCTATCGTATTTACCCCACAATTATTACGATTAGGTCGCGGCGTCCTTAGTGAATCCAGCAATAGTATCGGGTAAGCCGAGATTTGTTTGTACAATACGGCAAAAACAGATTTGGGTTGTGCTTGTGTACAAAAATCGGGTATTTTTGTTTGTAAAAAGAACTGTTTTCCAGCATGTAATGCAGATTTGGATCTTTTTTATTGACTTGTTTTCTAAAGCAAATCGCTAGCAGTTTGTTGTCATTAGTGCACATGTTTAATGCCTGGTCAAAGGGCCATTTTTTGGTTTCCTCCGTTAGAAGCGGTGATGTGCCCAAATGGCTTTTTGTCCTTATTGACATTAAACACTTCGATAGCTGAGTGGAATCGGTGGAATCGTTTTATATAGCTTGCCTACCCTCTTTACCATTTAAAGACAAAGTCAAGGATTAAGTGGACGTAATATTAAAAGCAATAGGCTCTGTTTATACAAGTAAACATGAGATATCCAAAGCACGCACGCCGGGGCTGTTTCTTGTATCACAGTTCATAAATCAACCTTACCTCGACGCGCTCTTCCCTAAGGTCCACCTTCATAGCAAGTTCCTCCCGGAGAAGAACATCGGGATAGTGAGTTTTCTGAAACGTGCCTTCAAGTAGCTCAAGCTGTTCTTCTGTGAATATCGTGCGGTGCCTTCTCTTTCGCTTCGGTTGCGAACGCAGAAGGTCGCTAAATCGTGGAAATCCTGCGGAAAAATAAATTCGTGCAAACAATGAAATTAGTGAAGCAGAGTAGGGCGGTTCGCCTGTTTATCTTCATTTCGAGTCTCTGTAGGTATCATGGTAAGCATCTGTTGTGAACACTCGCTAAGCTTTGAAACCTTAATCTGCGGGTGTAAGAGTTTCAAGGATAGAGCGAATTAAAGTGTTAGAGCCGTGTCGGAGAGCTACAAATCGTCAAAGTCCTTGATGCGCTGAAATAATCTTACAAATGACACCACGTGAACGCGAATAAACGGCCATTTTCGTGCTCTAATCTGCAACAGAGCCGGCCACCATCACATGTCGAACAGCTGTAAGCGCTGCAGAAAACCATCCCGGGAATATTATCTGCCTGTTGAGATGAAACACAATGTAAAGAAACAAAATTACTGTACCGATATAGCCTGGTGCCAGAGGCATAATTGGGTACGGGTGTGGAATGGTATATGGCATGTACCGTTGATGGCTCGGCCGCGAAAGAATGCTCTCAATTGTGAAGGAAGACCTGAAGGCGGACATAATCCCTTTGACCCGAATTAACTCCAATGGAGGATCCTTAAACGCTGCGTCCTTAAACACTGTTCAACCACCGGCCGGAAGACGTGTGCTCGCTCGGGGTCACCAAATCACACTGACTGACTAATAGCCCAATATGCGAACCGCTTTGTATCCAAAAAGGATTTACGAATTACTTACAGTGTTAATACGTTACGTCATAAGACGTGTTTGTCTACAGCGAACAGCCTCTCCGGGGCCGGGGACAGCTCATCGCAAATCAGCCAATCAGTGAGCAGAACGGTAATTGAATTTTGATTAAAATAACACAGGGAGCCGAGTCAATTAGCTTGAAATTGTGCTATTTATTGACAGCGTCTCTTTAGTAATTGGGGCGAGTGTAATTCGCAAATCGTGCAGGCATCGCTATCATGATTGACAGATCTATCACTTTAAGCCCCGCCCCAACGATTTAGAGGTTAGTGCTTCATGGGTGCTAGTACTTTGCTAATCCTTTGTTATTTTCCGTTTATGAAGCGCATTTGATTCTTCACTTACAACTAAGGATATGTCTACCTCAAAAACTTAACCTCTAGTTGAACTCTTTTGTTCTAAATAAACATTCTCTTGAGGTATAAGGGCTACAGATTGACAGCTGCAATGTATACACCGGCTAATCTTGCGTGAAACATGTCAACGAATCCGTATGAGAAATCTCGATACTACCTCTAGCCGAGTTGAGTTACATTCCATGCCATCCACCCTACTCCAGCCAACACCTTATGTTTTCTACTTTGCCTTAAATACATTTTCACGGACTCGTATTTACAACGGACGATTCACGACTACCGGCAGATTGGTTTGAGGCCGTTTTTCTAGTCTTGTGGCCTTGATTTTTGGCGCGAAATTAAAGGATTTTCAGAACGTGTTATCGAGCCATGCTGTTTTGACACCTTGGTAGAGAGGGGTTTTCCTTTGGCGGCAAAACTCTCGTAATCTGCAAACTGTGTGAGTGGGGACTGAATTGGCGTGTAATTACTTAATCATCGCTGTAATTACTTTTGTCTTTATTCTGTCTCCGGTACATTAGCGACTTTAGGAACTGTACGTCCCAAAAATAAACTTTTTCCTTACATCCAAATGTACTCATTGAAAATTCCATGCAAACTCTAATTAAGAACATCAAAATGTGAAATTACATTACCATTCAAGTGTATAAGTTTCCTTGTTAGCGCTTGACGGCTTTTTATTAAATTCTTAAAGTTCTGTTGTACTTCATCGTGGGGGAACTCGAGTTCGTTGTGTTAGTTTAATAACCGTTGCTTTGTTTTTCTAATTTCTTGACTCTTTAAGGGGGTATGTTTGCCCGGACCTGTTTACCTGGAGTTAATGAACATTATTTTTTGGCTTTGTTGGTTTACTCTATTTCCTAATCTTTAATTTGTTCTTCGAGTCTGTGCCAATACCTTCCAGCTTTTTATATCGCTGCATGATCTTTCCAGAGTTCGTATTTGTAATATTTTTTTTAGATTTGAAAAAGGTATTTCCTACGTTATCATGACCAGCCGTCCGTGGGCCGTTGTAGACCGTTGTACGATTGCCAGACACTTACGCGCTCTGGGAGCAACAATACACTTCCAGTTTACTGAATATGGAAATACGACGGAAACTGGTATGAAGCTTAATTCTTCTTTCTAAGACGTCTGTTGTGATTTTATCCCAATTTATCTCAATTTTTATGAGGTTTGAGAGTCACTATTATGTCTGGAATGTCAATGGAGGTGAATTGAGTGAACCGAGCAATGGACTCATGTCGCAAAGAGAACTACTACATGTATCTCGGCGGAGAGTGCTAGCTTATGGAAATATCTCGTCTGCACGTTTGCCTGAGTTTCAAAAGCGAGATTCTTCTGTAGATTAAGATGGTCAATTCGTTTGCAATTTTTGATTCCTCAAATTTTATTTTATATTCTCTTAAATGCTGGTTTTTGTTGACTCTCATGCAGACGATCAGTCAACTTTGTCAGGAGACGTTGGAAGAAGAGGGGTGTAGAAATAAAGTTGATTTCATTTTAAACGATTTATGTCTGTTTCTACCTTAACTACACTTATATTGAATAATTGAAGTTGTACTCAGTTAATTCCCTGTTTGCGGGGTTGAATTCAGCGACTGAAATTGTCAGTGAGCTCCAGTGATATACTCCGCATTTCAAAATCGACGTAACACCCAGTCAAATGATCGACCAACTGCACTTATATTTCGTATTTAATTTCATACGAAGCCAGAACTCTTTGAGCAATACATAAATCAGTACTTCCTGTATGATTCTTCGCCAAACGATGACAAATTATGTGACTAATCTGTTACGGTACCAACCTTGTACTCCCGATATTGAATATGGCCGAGGAGAGGGGAGGAGGCGGATGTACACACAGGTACACAGGCTAAACTTGTCAATGATTTGCGATGAAAGACATCTGAGAAACATAGATTCCGCTTCTTTCTGCGGTTAACACTTTTCCGTGTTGATTTCTGAAAAGATGACTGTGGTCTCGGCGAACGAAACTGACTAAAAACGATCACAGGCAGCTTTTTTATTTTATTTCTGGGCAAGAACTACAAAACAATACAAATCACTGAATGCATTTGTTATAAAAATCGAAGAGCGGGTAGGTGGCGCAGAGTCAGCACCCCTTCGTGAATAAAACCCTCTAAAAAAATGTACTGATCCATTGTGAATTTCCGTCGATCTGTGCGTAGAAGAGTAGCAAGAAAATTGAGAGTATTTTAGTCCTTGTACATGCACTAAATTCAAGGTTAAATCGCCCTCCATTTTTGAGCGGCCGTATATACCGACACTGGCCGATGCCGCGCGGGGGCACGAGAAACGATGTAAATACCTAAGTTATTGTCCTGCCGTTCCAACTAATAAAGACAGAGATTGAACCGTAAAGTTGAAGTATAGAAGAGAGGGCAGCAATGATTCACAAAAGAACGCCGATGTCGTATAGTTCGTGTAGTGACACTCCTTGTTCTTCATGATGCCATCAAGGAATTATCTTGCCCAAACTATCGATCCTCAACTTGCAATAAAATTTAATGATCTATTTTTTATGATCCAAGCCTTGTGTTATTTTAGCTTTGTATATTCGGAAAAGCCAGTCGCAAGCATTGATCTGTTGAATCATAAATCAACGGTATCTGTGTGCGCAGACAGACAGCGCGGATTCATCGGTAACCGGCCCGTTTGTTTATAGTTCTCAGACAATAAAAGACTGCAAAGCCATTATATATGGATCGTTATTCTATATAAACATGATATAGCCTGGGAAAGGTAAAAAGAAAACGAAGAGAAAACCAGACTGCCGTCTCAAGGGACTTTAACCATTTAACTCTTTCACTCCATCCAAGCAGAGTCAAATCGATGAAACCCAAGATCACCCCAGTGTGTGACCATTCAAATGAAAGCTATTGAGCTGTATTTTCAAGTGGCACTGTTTGTTTTTGACAATTTTACAAAACGAAATTCAAGATTTTTTCCTCAGTTTTGAACTTAGCACTCTTGGGAGTGAAATGGTTAAGAATGACTTCGGGCAATTTCAGGGAAGAAGGAGCAGACTTCAAAACTGAGCTCATGCCGAACCGGCGTTCACCGGCTCAACGGCAGGAATCGATATACAACTCCCTGGCTACTGTTTTGCAAGTCAAACACTGGGTATTTATTGCTTCAAAGTTCTTGGAAGTTTCAAAGCGAGCTTGCACCATCAGGAAGCGGAATTATTTTTACAAGATTTCTCTCGTTATGAGTGTCTCTAGGTTCTCAAGAGAGTTCAAACAACTTGTGAAATCAGCGTGAAGTCTGCGGTCCAACCACCGTGTCTTTCGCGTGCGACGGTATTAACCCCACGAGCGGTGGATAACTGATAAACTATAATCGTGTTATAACAGACTGGGAGGGCAGTAACAGGTTATCTGTGAACAGCAAGAAAAGTTATTTTTACCGGTAAGAAAGTATTCGTTTAAATGAAACCTAAATTCGAAGTAGAAATATTTAGACTGATCCGCTTATAACGGACTGATTTTTTGCATATTTCTTTAAAGTACAATTTCCCAACCAATACTAAACATTGTAATGTTCCATCAAGAGTTACTCCACAACATGCCACAAAGAAAGAAGTTCTGGTCACAAGCCTTGTCAGTATGAAATTATTTTTACTGATTCCTATATTTTTAAAACTGTTCAGTTTTAGGAATTTGATTATTACAGTGGAACGTCCCGATTTCTCGAACCATCGATTTCTCAAAAACCCGTGATTCCACTGTATGTACGAGGACAAGTGCCGTGGTTCGTTTCTTTACTGATTCTCGGTATCATTGGCGTTGATAATCAGTTTAGTTAAGGCCGTTGTTTCTGTTGTTTTTCAATCAGTAGGAACAGAAAAAGTTCCAACTTTACGGGAAACACTTCAGTGCGATAATTATAAAGTCGTTAACGGGTGTTCTGGCGGAAAACCGCGACACTATAAGGCGTGGCGTCTCAGATCTACAAGAACAGCAATCTGTGCGGGAGAGCTTGAAAAACCAGCACAATCGCATGGTATCCTTATGTTCTGAGAATATTCAAGATTGTACAGTGCTCTTTGAGCCTACATATAGAAGTTTGCTAGGTAATAAATTGTTTATTTATGGCTCAAAATCGCGGTATGCGGCATTAAAATCCCTTCTTTTTGGCAAGTTAAACTCTACTGCTGCGTCTGTTCAGAATTTAAAACGCTTTATGTCCTAAGATCGAGTGGTCAACATCTTATTTCTCCTTGCAATATCATTACATTGTTAAGCAGACAGGTGATGAGAATTAACGTTCTGATATTCCACTAAATTCTCAGGGGGGGCTACCATTTAACGACATGTATGGAAATTAGTAATAAGGAGAATTAACTCAAAAAAGCATTCTTCAACTTCAATATGCACATTCCGGGGGGAGGTACTCCTATATAGGTGTGTCCTGCACCAAAGGGTATGGTTTTTAAGCTGTTTTGTTCTCAAAATTAATCATAATCTTTACCATTTTGGTCTGAAATTGGGTATGGTTTTGTCTTCTGGTCTGAAATTGAGAGCGTCCCTTTTCATCTCAGACGAAAAACAGAGAAAGATCAATCATATACTAGGTCCCAGGCCTCGCTGCTAGCCCCCCCTGGATATGACTGAAAGCGCGATTTACCTAGCCTGCATGCGAGCGATTTACCATGTCTGATCTGAAAGACAGGTAGGAATCTTAGAGGTCAGGTCTGAAAATGTATGGGTCAAGATTTGGAGAACCGGGCGGCATACCCCACCAAACATTCCGTGGTGTAACGCTTTCCCCCTCCCCCACTCCACCACCCCCCCCCCCCCCCCCCCTCCCCCCCACCTCCGATGCACATTTCCGACTGTCATAGGATCCAATTGACTATCACTTCCTTCGCATGAATAGCTTTTAAAAATACAACAGCTTTGTTTGAATAGATGTAGAGAGAATACACTTTAGCTAGAATGGCTGAGACACCATCAGACGAAATATTGGCTGCTTCGGCTCTTGGCAAACAATGTTTCGTTGGTAAACAAACCGGTTATTACTTGTATATTGTAATTAGTTTCGATGACTTGAAAAGCGTAATCTTTCCGTATTTGTTGGCCGAGCTTTGCAGCTTCGACGCGTTCTTCGTTCTTTTCTTTCTACGAACTCGACGAAGTGATTGTCTGGAATGTTTGTTTGAGGAGTTAAAGGATTATTTCTCTCGAGGAGGTACGATATGATTGAGTAATACGAAATTACCAGGGGCACCCAACGGGTCGTTTCGGTGGAATATCTGTTCGGCAGGCCTATAATCACCTTCAGATATTCGGTTAGGGAAATGTCATCTCGAACTTTCTTAATATGGGAAAATTAATGCCTTTTGTTTTCGGAGAAATAAAAATGACATTTTGGGTACAAAAAAAAATTTTAAAACCTAAGCCCTCGGAAATGCGCTTTCCAGCAATTTGAGAGATCAATTGAAGTTTTTTTAGTTGCTATGAGTATGAGTTTGTCACAATTATTTTGCGCTAACTTTAAAAAAATAAAAACAGAACAAGATTATCCCAAAAAGTTGACAATAATTGAGGTGGATTTTTGTTGTTTAGAAATTTCTAAATTTGATATTCTCATCACAAACTTAGATATATATTTTACTCATTTTACTCATTTTACTCATTTTACTCATTTTTACTCATTTTACTCATTTACTCATTTTACTCATTTTTACTCATTTTACTCATTTTACTCATTTTACTCATTTTTACTCATTTTACTCATTTTACTCATTTTACTCATTTTACTCATTTTACTCATTTTACTCATTTTACTCATTTTACTCATTTTACTCATTTTACTCATTTTACTCATTTTACTCATTTTACTCATTTTACTCATTTTACTCATTTTACTCATTTTACTCATTTTACTCATTTTACTCATTTTACTCATTTTACTCATTTTACTCATTTTACTCATTTTACTCATTTTACTCATTTTACTCATTTTACTCATTTTACTCATTTTACTCATTTTACTCATTTTACTCATTTTACTCATTTTACTCATTTTACTCATTTTACTCATTTTACTCATTTTACTCATTTTACTCATTTTACTCATTTTACTCATTTTACTCATTTTACTCATTTTACTCATTTTACTCATTTTACTCATTTTACTCATTTTACTCATTTTACTCATTTTACTCATTTTACTCATTTTACTCATTTTACTCATTTTACTCATTTTACTCATTTTACTCATTTTACTCATTTTACTCATTTTACTCATTTTACTCATTTTACTCATTTTACTCATTTTCTCATTTTACTCATTTTACTCATTTTACTCATTTTACTCATTTTACTCATTTTACTCATTTTACTCATTTTACTCATTTTACTCATTTTACTCATTTTACTCATTTTACTCATTTTACTCATTTTACTCATTTTACTCATTTTACTCATTTTACTCATTTTTTTACTCATTTTACTCATTTTACTCATTTTACTCATTTTACTCATTTTACTCATTTTACTCATTTTACTCATTTTACTCATTTTACTCATTTTACTCATTTACTCATTTACTCATTTTACTCATTTTAACTCATTTTACTCATTTTACTCATTTTTACTCATTTTACTCATTTTACTCATTTTACTCATTTTACTCATTTTACTCATTTTACTCATTTTACTCATTTTACTCATTTTACTCATTTTACTCATTTTACTCATTTTACTCATTTTACTCATTTTACTCATTTTACTCATTTTACTCATTTTACTCATTTTACTCATTTTACTCATTTTACTCATTTTACTCATTTTACCAGAGGTCTATAACTAGAGGTTTCCATCTCAGGTATTGGGCCTTGGCCCATCAGATTAGGAGTTAGGCTATTTTTAGACATTTTTCGCGCGAAACCAGCAGCCAATCACGTTGAAGTTGAACCATCTTTAAATGATATGCGGCGAGCGCTACGCAAAGACAGAAACTTTGGCCAAGGAAAAGCGAAAAGCGTCACAGCAGAATGTAATAATTGTTTAAATACTTCACTAAATTTAGGTCAAACTTCGGTATACTTTTTGTAAAACTATAAATCGACTGAGTGATTTTTCAGTTCAATCTAAATGAAGCATGATTTGTATGAATTCGGCGGCAAAAACTTCTGGCGGACTGGCGCGCTGTCCAGTTGGCAAGTTGAATGAAAAGTGTTCTCCGCGGATTTAAAATCTTCGCTCAATCTCTCCAAAGTTTCGTATATTCTGGAAAATTGTGCCGATGGTTTAGCTTAACATGGGAAGATTCGAAATAATTGTGGAGCTGAACATTATATTCATTTTACAAGTTGAACAGACAGCTATACGCAGCCGAAGGTTTCACTTGTTTACATTATACGGCGGGCAAAACTTGCGCGACTACAGAATTTAATAAGCTTAAACTAAATTGTGTTGAAACGAACTGAGCTTAAAATCACGTTCATTGAAGTAAAAGAACAAAGGAAACCCTCAATATCTACATGGATGGAAAGAAAGAGAGTGGTCTTCGAAGAGAATTTCACTGTGAAGTGATCTGACCGTCACGAACGCTTGACGAACTGCCGTGGATATTTATTGTGCTGATTGTAAAAACTTAATTCAGCTGGAATTGACAAGGCTCTTCGAAATACAAGGTAACAATACTGAATAGACTAAGCTTAAACTTGTGTTGTAAACAGGCTTTCATTCTTTGGACGAATTAATTATATGTCCGCGGTTTTCGGATCTGATCTTCCCGTAAACTAATTTCAGGCTGCCTTTAGTGCTCTTTCAGTCGCATTAGTTGTACATTTACAGGAATTTCCCATTAAATATTTCGTTCCAAACTTCGTGCATTATTTAGTAGAATTAACTTTTGTTTGATTTAGAAGGGCCAAGGTTTTTTACTTAATAATTTTAGCCATCTTTTCAAATTAACTGTCAACCGTCTTGAACAAAAATTGTCGAGCTAGCGCGTTCAGTGACCATATTTGTCAGGCATGGTGCGTGATTGGCTGCTGGTTTCGCGCGAAAAATGTCTAAAAATAGCCTAACTCCTAATCTGATGGGCCGCGCGCAATGCTAGATGGAAACCTCTAGTTATAGACCTCTGATTTTACTCATTTTACTCATTTTAATCATTTTACTCATTTTACTCATTTTACTCATTTTACTCATTTTACTCATTTTACTCATTTTACTCATTTTACTCATTTTACTCATTTTACTCATTTTACTCATTTTACTCATTTTACTCATTTTACTCATTTTACTCATTTTACTCATTTTACTCATTTTACTCATTTTACTCATTTTACTCATTTTACTCATTTTACTCATTTTTACTCATTTTACTCATTTTACTCATTACCATAGATACAATTGCGGCTAGATTCTTGAAATAATATTAGAGTTAAATTTTATGTATTAGTACAAATGGACTGAATTTTTTTCTCAATAAGGCAAACATGACTTGCGATTTATTGTTGATAGTAAATGGTTGGAACCCAGGAGTATCAGTAGTTATTCTAGAATGATCGTCTGGCTGATTGTAGTCCTAAAAAGGGCTGTTGTGGCGACTGACGTTTCGACAACCTGAGCGAAAGTCATCTTCAGAGTCAAGTCACTCTTACTATTTTTTTATTACTCCAAAAATGTTACGTCTTCTGAAGAAAGTCATATTTGCTAAGGAGAAGCCTGACTGATAAGGAAGGATGAAATCCACGATCCGAACAATATAATAAGCAAAATCCAAAATCCGGTCCTAAAAATCGCAAACAATCCGTAATCCATTGCATCTGCAGGATCCGCAAATCCGTGGAAATTATCCATTGAATCCGTAATCCGAACTAATTTTTTGGCCAAATCCACCGATCCGCAAACCTATTCACCACCCTCCTAATACAAGAGAGGAGCGCTCAAAAACGTGAGCCAGTCTAATTCGAGCACATAGTAATTAACATTCATGCGCAGTATCTGTTTGAATTTTTTTTTTTAAGAACAATTATTGCGACTTCTTCTTTTCACGGCTGTGAAACGTTTTCCCTGAATTCCTCCATGTTGGATTCTGTATGCAGGGTTTAGGATGAAAGCGATACCGAGAAACCAAACCGACGGTGATCAAATCTTGCCGTCCGACAAAAAGTTGAAAAGTTAGCTATAGGCGGCACCTTCTTTGCACCATCGTTAGAATTCAGCCAAAACTCTCTCATCTTCTCCGCATAGGTGCCGTGTAACCCAATATACGAGTCACACACGTTTGTGCTGTTTTTAAATTTATCCAAATATGAAGCCGGCGGGTTATGATGCAGCCTTGGGTCATGGAAATAAACCTTCGTCATGTTTTTGAGCCACAGGCTAAACTGCTGATCGCCGTACGGGTGACATAGCATCGTCTTCTCATCTTGTGCAAGGAATTTGTGGATCATATCTCGAGAGAATACCACGAACGCTTCATCTGCCCAAGTATTGCCAGCTTGGCAGTGAAAATGTCCCCATACTAGATTACTTGTGGGTCGCGAAGGTAGCTCGGATAAAAGCCTCTTTAAACACACAAAGTAATCATCGTCGAGTTTAAGAAAATACTGGAAGTCAAATTTGGCCATGGCCCATTTGATGCTTATCAAAAAGCGCTGCCCGAATCTCACAGTGTCGTCGGAGGGAAGCGGTTGAAGTTCCAGATCCTTGTAGCGGTTTCTTTCTTGGAGTATAAGGGAACGTTTAGCGCGATCCTTAATGAGGCCATCGGTAGCAAAGACGCATTTGACCTGTTTGAGATAAATTAAATCAACCGCGATTAGCGAAGCATCTTTCTGTTAACTGTCCGGTTATAGCACTCATGTTTATATCGAAACGTAAGTGCAATGTATTCTTGAATCAGCCAATCAGGTGCAATTATGCACCTTGAATTCTAGAATCAATGATGTACTTTCAGCCAATCAAGTGCAAGAAAACCAACCGTTTCGTTGCAGACGCGAATTTTCCCGCGCTTTTCAGAGTTGTCTTTTTTCTTTCTTTTTTTGCGTTGAGCTCTGATTGGTTTATTATCATATTAGCTGTGCTTTTACGTCATGGCCGTGACATATTTTGTTAGCTGAGATCTGGACACGATAATACCTTGCAGCGCCGACGATTCGTACCCAGACTTCCCGCACAGACGGGTAAACACGCCAAATGCTTGCTCTGCGTATGCCCAATAAAAAAATAGGTCCGCAATGCGTACTTACTTACCTGACTGTGTGTACAATGTCTCCACCATGTATCTCTTATTGCTTGCCTTCTGTCAGATCTTTGTGGTGCACTGCCAATAATAACCAATAACAGCACTCGTTCCTTGCTATTTCCCAAGTCATTGAAGTCCATCAGTGGAATGGAATCATTGAAGTCCATCAGTGGAATGGTGATCGTGGTGATATCTGGATGTGTTGAATTGTTCGGAGAACTTTCATTCTTGTTCAATATAGAATGTTCTGTTGGAATAGTACCTGTTTCGCTTGGATGTGTTACATTGTTCGGAGAACTTTCATTTTTGTTCAGCATGGAATGTTCTGTTGAGATAGAACTTGTTTTGCTTGTTCTTCCGTGACTAGCTGAACCTTTCGTGCCGTTTTCGGCGATAACCGATAAATCACTGTTGTTATGATTGTAACGACTAGTTCGTAGTGGGACTCCAGGCAAAGTTGAGAAATCAATGTAAACTATCAATACTACAGAATGTGCAAATGCTAAAATCAACACAAGATACGCGATGTATTTTGTCCACTGTTTACAACTCATGGTAAAAGTTAGGCAAGTCTGCAACTAAGAGAAAAGTGAGAAAAGAACATTTTGATTAGTCGTGATCACTATTTTATATTTTTTATTTCCTTCTGATCGAGGCTCGACATCACGTCGCTCTAACTGACCAATCAGGTAGCGCTCTTAAAATAGCTCAGCTATGGACTGAAATCAAAACATTATCATTGGAAGACATCTCTTAGATCATCCTCTCTTAATGACCTTTCTTGGCTTGACGAACAATTCAGCAGTAGTTATGTAGAAAATGTTTCCCACGTTCGTACGTCGATATGAACATGATGTCTCTCGGCCGTAAAACATTTACACAACGTGCATGGCAACGGAATTAATTTATTTCCAATATATTTATAATAAATTAGGATCTTTACACAATCAAAAGCAAATGACAATCTTTGTGGTAAAAGTTAAGTTTAAATGTGAATCAAAATTGACTTGAGTCAGTATAAATTCCGCAAACAGATCAGCAGTTAGTTTTGAAAAAGAAACCGATTTTTGCTCACTTTGATTGCTTCATTTAGTATTGTTGCTGAATAGCGGGAGCAATTTAATTTGTCCAACGCTAATTAACTGTGGAGAAATATTCGTCATATTTCGTTTTTCATCCCAAGAAATTTTCGTCTAAAAGGCTTAAGCTAATATAACAGTGCTAATATAAAACTGCTCAGTAAAACGTACCGATCTTTCTGAAAACACTTTTTGAGTCGACCCATCCTAATTTTAATGCTAAAGTAAAACTTCGAAAATATCCAATACATTAAGATAAATTGAATTGAGGTCATTGAGCAATTAGAAACTCAGTGACTTACCTTAAAAGCGAAACAGTGAATCGATTAGTCCGCCCAGGCAGAGCGATCTTCCACTCAGATTTCCTGTAAATGCTTCTACACGGCCTAGTAGCAGACTGATTTTTTTTAATTATATTGCTGGTGTAAAATCCTATTCAAGCAACTATCCAATTATATTGGACAGTGCATGGTACTAATTAACCTGACCGAGTGACATTTTTACACGTTATGTGTCAATCAAAAATCTCCATAAAAAAGTAACGATTCAAATCAACAACTTGGTCGCAGTAAAATGAATTCTCTCGGCAGTGAAATGAAATGGGTTCTCCACGCTGTTCTCTGTGCAAATGCACTGATTCACATTTGATATATATTTTGTACTGAAGAACTATGCTGTTTAAAAAAACTATTTTATAATTATACCATTGCTATAGTAATATATACGCGTCTTTCGACAGTAACACCTCTTTCTCTGGGCAAGCTACGAGCCACTGTTTCATTCTCTAAAAACTGCTTTTTGTAAGCGTTTGAAATTATTTGAAACTTGACCTCTATTAAGCGGTCATCTCTATAAGCGGTCACCTCTATTAAGCGGACGCGGTCACCGTTTTAGACTTCCCAATTGGCTAATTTTATTGTATTTGACCTCTATTAAACGGTAACCTAGTTAGATTACAATGCGATATTTTTACACGACGATAAGCGTAGCACGTCTAGTTTCTTTAAAAGCTCATCAAACACTTAAAAATTATTGGATGAGGTTTTTGTGATATCCAGAATAATCAAGGTCGAGGTACTAGTTATCAGCCGAAGCCGAAGGTTGAGGCTGATAACTCTTACCGAGACCTTGATTATTCTAGATATCACAAAAACCGAATCTAATAATTGTTTTATTATACATTCAATGAAAAAAATAATGCTTCTGCCACCGATGTTGTTTACTTATAAGCGGCAAGCAACGCAAAGCGCGCGAACTTGACATGATTACCCGTGATCCTCTCGCGAACTTGACACGATTACCCGTGACCTTGAGTGCACTTGACATGATTATTGTATAATCTGCAGGTAGATGACGTAGATGCTTTCAAAGGCGCTGATTTCGAAAATTCACTGTACGCTTTCGGCCAATCAGAAAAGAGATAGTGAGTTGAATGTATAATAAAACATATTATATTTACTGTAATCAGCGTAACAATGCTATTGTTTGGGTAAATTTTAACTTTAAATTTTAAATTGAAAATTTTAGAACACCTCTATTAAACGGTCACCTCTATTAAGCGGTCAGTTGACTATTTCCCTTTTAAAATAGAGGTTTGACCGGACTGTATTTCATTTTCTGTCAGTTTGTTTCAGTTGTGGTCACGGTCAGGAGCCCATAATAAGTGTAATCCCATCCTGTACGTAACATTTATGTCACGCGCGGTCCATAAATTACCGTATCAAATTCCTACATATATATCAGGTTTTTAGGCTGTCTGTACCGTCTGTCGTGTTTGGTCGTGTGACCCGTGTCTGTAGTCCAGTGTTTGCCGCGAGTATTTCTTCTTTTTCGCTAGATCCGCAAACTCTACCAGTGTGTTATTAGTGGATACACTAAACTGAGGATTGTGGACTCCAGAGAGTGGAACGAGGTGAGTACAATGTACGATGTAGACTGTATAAAGGACGACCCGCTTGAGAGCGTTTCAACTCGTTCTGAGAAAACAGTGCAATGTCGATGAAAGCCTACAAGTAGATCCGAAAATATTAAAGGGTTTGGAATTCCTTTTGAACGTGTAGAATTGCTCAATCGGTAGAACGTAAAAACATATATGTCCGCACACCAGTATAACAGCTGGATTTTATACCAACGACGATTCAGGTTTGTGTGTTAAAATTTATTCAATTAGAGACGACGTACGCGGTGAAAAAGAGCTTTCCAAGAAGAACAACAGGATGAACAGCTAGGATGTAACTCAATTTGTTGTCCATTTTTTTCCCATCGTTCCATCCGGTTGGTTGGATATGGAGAACTAAACATTCTGTTTTACACTCGGTGTATTTATTATTTATACTCTGTTCGAAAAGAGGGGACGTAGTCCCCGGTGTTGTGGTCTGGCCTGTTCACATGTATTCATGGGTTGGGTGGGTGGGGTGAGATCATGAATGGACTGATAGCGGCTGCCATGGGCGCCTTTACAAGCTGATGTCCGATCTCACCCCTGAGTTGAATTGTAAAGCGCATTTGAACATATCCATATAGAAAATGCGCTGTATAAATACCATTTCCATTACCATATTCATGAAAAAAATTGGCTAAAAGCGCAATCAAGTTCATAGTGATATAGGTACCTGAAGTCATAAACAACATTATAGCTTGTACATTTACAAGTATACATTTTTTTCCCGATGACAAGGATATTATTGGAACTTTGGTTCTGATATTTTTTATCGCAATTCTTGTATCGCAATATACAATAAAATTGCGCAAGTGTTGCGTGACGTTTCCTGTGACGTACTTGAAATATTTAAACCCGGTATAAAACTTGGACATCTGTAGCGTGATACTTGTGAACTCCATGCTTATGCATGATACAGGACCTAACACAGGCTAATAGGATTTGCTGTTATATGTAATAATCAAATTACAACACCACAGGAATTAGCGGAAGCGGTCGTAGTCGAGTCAACTTCGGAGCCGTTATTTGTGTCGTCACGCAACGCTTCAAGCGTATGAAGGCGAATGAATTAACTGTTCATCTGACGTCATAAAAATGCTAAATTCCGACAAAAGTATTATTTTCACGTATTCTAGACAAAAAAATAAACTCTATGCGCATGCCAATTGTGGTATCCATTCAGAGCTTCGTTTCGGAAATACCGTATTTTCTCGATTACAAACTGAGTTGCTTTGTGGAGGCGTCATTCGAAAATCTGAAATTGAAATGCAGACTAAAATGTTCCATAAAAAATATTCCTAAAATCCTCTATAATCCTCTGAGGAATCAAGTTGAATAGAAAGGAGGCGTACGGTAAAGCATTTTGAAATTTTGAAATTGTGATATCCCGGCCTTCGGGGGATGAGCGTGGCTCATTTTCCCGAACAGCGGCTGGTAATCGAGCCTGGGATCATGAGAAGCCGCATATACCTTTTTTTAGGACGCCGCAT
The DNA here is from genome assembly GCA_029204205.1 of Desmophyllum pertusum. Classification (NCBI taxonomy): domain Eukaryota; kingdom Metazoa; phylum Cnidaria; class Anthozoa; order Scleractinia; family Caryophylliidae; genus Desmophyllum; species Desmophyllum pertusum. The sequence continues at coordinate 318,908 of MU825437.1, read as the reverse complement.
GATACCACAGTCTCTATGGACGCTATGCTTAAACCGATTATCAAGCAATTTCCTACTGTGAAAAGTAATTAATTTAGCGCTGCGCCCTATTACTAAAAATAGGTTTTGTCACATGAGACCAAATGAGACCTCCCGCACGGACTCAGACAAACAAGGCAAATGTATGTGCGAGAGCGGCGACAATGAAACAAAAAAACGAAAAATTGGTGAAATCGTGGGCTTTGCTTTCCAGAAGGACGAGGAATGGTTAGTACCAAACACTGCTGTTGGGGAGAGTGCAAAACGGACTCCAGATAAGTGGCCAAAATCCCTCAAAGAGGTGCAGGAATCGGGGAAGAAGGCCTTCATACCGTTTCCAAAACCGTCGCAAGACATTGCGAAGTGTAGACGTTGGCTACTGGCTTGTTCGCGGGAATCATTTATTACTGAGAAAAGCATTTCCAGAAACACCTACATTTGTGCTCTTCACTGGCCAGAGAAAAAGGCCCCACGGCCGAATTTCCGAATCCGCTGAAGGAAAATTTTACTCCAGCACAAGTTATAAAGTTGTGACAGGCCTACACGACTCCCGCTGTTCGCAAATGTATTGTCTTAGCCTTTATTTACCTCTTTTGTACGAGACAATGGGAGGCTCTTTATATATCTCCCTCAGTAAAGGTTGATTCTGTATTAAATGCCATTTATCCATCAAGACTTTCTTTAAGTATTGTGTGACAAAACGTAGAATTTTATTGCGCGCTTTTTCCTTCTGTTGAAGGGCCGACTTTCTCTCTTCGAATTTAACTTCCGAGAGGACTTTATGTACCAGAATATCTGGATACCTTCTCACATGCAGGCGTGATTTGAATTCTCTTACATTCTCCTCAAAAGTTATTTTTGAAGAGTTTGTTCGAAGCAGCCTGCTGAGTGCTTCGCCTTTGATGAAGCCTTTACTGACCCCTGGTGGGTGGCAGGAAGAGAAATGCGTGTACTGAAATGTTTCAGTCGGCTTGTAGTGGGTGCGCACGTCAAGGATAGATGTGTCTTTAAATCTATCGCCTTTGTAAACGCATGTATCCAAGAAAATAGTTTCCTTTTCTGAGATTTCAGCCGTAAATTTAATGGTTTCGTGATGTCTGTTTGCTCGTAGCCTGAGATCAGGCTCCCGAAGAAAATTTAGCGAAGCGAGCCGAGTCGCTGCAGAACGAAAGCGACGGAGCCTGAAGACATTCCTTTGATGCCGCCGATCCGCCCTCCAGTAATTAGTCCTGTTATAAAATGTCAACAAGTCACCTGGAGTGTTTGGCGTGTTTCCCAAATTAACTTCTTGTTTACTAGAATGGTTAAATAAATTATTTCCCACGGGAAAAATGATCGTTTCATTTCAAGTATTACCCATAAAACAAGCTTGACAGTAAAAATTGCTAAAAGTAAGCGTATAAAGCGATGAAGACGGCTTCGTCCACGAAATTTACCGTAATACGCGTATGCAAATATGTAATTTTAGCCAACGCTACGTCTGTTGAATGTTCAATTTTCAGCCGTAATTTTCTCTTCGCAAATGAAAGGACTCCAACGCAAAAGATCGCCGGCTAACCGGCTCCGTGTCCAATTTTTTGGCAGTTTTTATCCTTCCATTTCGAACTTCAGCTTTCAGGCCTAAACGGGACAACTCTTCGACTTAGTCTTTCATTAATTATCGAAACTGCAACGGCGACACAATAGCCCTTTTCACGGTTAACTCTGCTCATTTGCATTACAATGAAATCTAGCATGTATGTGAGGCAATTTCGGGCTATTTTGTAGTTTTAGCCCGAAATTGCCTCGCATCCACGTTGGATAACATTGTAATGCAAATGAGAAAAATCAACCGTGAAAAGGGCTATTAGAGCAGTAGATCGTTCTAATCTCCACCCGAGGTTAAACTCTTGCCAAAACCAGTCAAGAGAGTCCCAAATACATCGCGCTCTTTGCCACAGATTCTTATGAGGGGTGAAGTGCGCCAAAATGATGCTTTATAAATTATGTTATGATGCTCCAAATTGTGTTCTGTATCAACTCTAACTTTTGATGGGAACCACCAAATTCTGATATCCCAACTTTTGTTATGCTGTTCTAACTTATATTGTGCTGCCCATCTTCGGTTATGCTTTCTCAACTTCTGTTATGTTGTCCTAACTTCTGTCCCTACTTTTACTGTGCTGTCCTAACTTCTGTTATGTTGTCTCAACTTCTGTTCTGTCCTAACTTTTATTATGCTGTCCTTACTTCTGTTCTGGCGCTCGGGTGACCGAGGGAAACCTGGGACAAAGGAAGTCACACATAATTTATGAAAAATTATTCGTATCGTTTTCTCCACAGGGGGCATACAAGTTGAGAGGATTAATAAAGAATAATGAATAAATGAATCATTACCTGGTTAATTCTTGTGTTTTCTTTTGTATTCTCTTGCGCGAACTTATAGGAATGACCGCTACCCACATTTTCTGCGCCAGCATTAAACTTGCACCCAGACCTTCTCGCTTTCCGGAAAATTTTTTTCCCTATATACATATATTCTTAAGGTGATTCCTTGGTATTGCATTGCGCATCCTTACTGCGCATAATTTATTGCGTCATTTGCGCGCGCCACGCGTCATTTAGCGCGAGTGCGAGCGCGCGCACATACAGAACATTACAGGATTTCTTTCAGACAAAGCTTGGCTGGGAAATAAATGGTCGTTTTTCTTCTAAACAAGCACGGTGACCCCCATTTTTATTTCATAATTTTAATAAGAACAGTATCTACATTACACAAGAAAAAGATGGGCAGAAATCTATGATCAGTTTTTTGGCAATTTAACTAAATTCTCCGGAGGGAGCCACTACGGTCCCACAGCGCATATCCAATTTGAATCTACTTTGGAGTGTAAAGTAAATGCAAAGGAAATCGAAGACATTTTTCTGGAACGTCGGTGAATAAACAATGGAATAAAGTCAAACTCTGTGCGATATCACGGCTGCATTGAAAAACATCGAGCTTATTTGCTGCGCACGGTTTTTGCCAAAAGGGGCCAAAATGACCGCACTCGTCAGCATTGTGGCGTGGAAACGAGCACGGTGACCCCCTCTTTTTATCACGTTTTTATTATCTCCTTGACTTGTTACAAAAGTGTACCAAGTTTCATCGGAAATCTATGTTTGGTTCTATTACCAGGGAATTACCTTAACAAGGGAGGCAGCTCCGAGCGCAAAACATTTGAACCACAATCAGAAACTCGCTTGAATCACAACTTTCCTTTGCTTTCATACAACCAGACAAACAAAATGTGAAGTCGATAGATTGAAGTACAACTTGCCCGATTTTTTTTTCGATTACGTTCGCCACAGTCGGAGAATTTGAACGTCTTTTCCCAAGTTTTTCTTGAATTTTTTTTCGCTACATGATCGTACCGTAAGGCCTGTCCCAGTACGCGCCATCACTCGCCATCCAGCGCGCGCGCGCTTCCTTCCCTCTCCCACACGTGTTTTTTGACGTGACAAATCTTTACAAACCCCTCTCCCTGCTCGCAGCAGTTTGCGCGTGTCGGATTTCCTTCCGATCGATCGAAAACAAAAATGTCGCCCTACATTTTAGCGTAATCACCAAGCGCAGTGAATTGATTTTGCTGCGAGCAGGGAGAGGGGTTTGTAAAGATTTGTCGCGTCAAAAAACACGTGTGGGAGAGGGAAGGGAAGCGCGCGCGCGCTGGATGGCGAGTGATGGCGTGTACTGGGACAGGCCTTACGGTACGATCATGTAGCGAAAAAAAAATTCAAGAAAAACTTTGGAAAAGACGTTCAAATTCTCCGACTGTGGCGAACGTAATCGAAAAAAAAATCGGGCCAAGTTGTACTTCAATCTATCGACTTCACATTTTGTTTGTCTGGTTGTATGAAAGCAAAGGAAAGTTGTGATTCAAGCGAGTTTCTGATTGTGGTTCAAATGTTTTGCGCTCGGAGCTGCCTCCCTTGTGAAGAATATATGTATATAGGGAAAAAAATTTTCCGGAAAGCGAGAAGGTCTGGGTGCTAGTTTAATGCTGGCGCAGAAAATGTGGGTAGCGGTCATTCCTATAAGTTCGCGCAAGAGAATACAAAAGAAAACACAAGAATTAACCAGGTAATGATTCATTTATTCATTATTCTTTATTAATCCTCTCAACTTGTATGCCCCCTGTGGTTTCTCGCGCTGCTGTAATGCATTCACCATCATATCAAACATGGCTGCCGACAGTGGTGAAGTTTCTGATCGAAGCCTATCTTTGTTGGAGGAAGTTAAGGATTTGTTGAGTAATCGTTCGCCAGCGACTGAACAACGGGAAGATGCTCAATCGAAACAACAGCAGGAGCAACAGCAAGGGACATCATCTGATCGAAATGCAGCAGTTTTAAGGAATTTTCGTTCGATGTTTTCACGACCCTCCACTTCGGTTTCAGCCTCCAAGTAGCTAGTGGTTACACGGTGCCGTTCTTAAGAGATTCAGCTGGATTAGGCCAGGCTTTGGCTTATATTCGGCCCATGCAAGTCGACTTAGATATGGGACTCATGCAACTTGAGGTGATTTCTTTTAAAATCAATGTGACTTTGTTTGATAATCTCATATTCCCTTGCCTCTATTATGTTTATCACATGCCCGGGGGGGGGGGGGGGGGGGATGAGGGGAGGGAGGGGGGGGGGGGTACTCAACCCAAGTTTGAGCAGGGGTGTGCCGCTCAGGCTGTCAAACCCTGACACTGTTTATGACAACAATTTTGCCCTTCCCCTACCCTGTTTATGACATGAATTTAATATGAAGACTATTGGTAAGTGTAGCCTCCTCCGCAGGCAACTCTTACATAAAGGCACGAGTGAGAGACTGGTACGGAGGACAAAAAAATGACTGAGTGGGGTGGGGGGCCCCAGTGCCCGCTCTTTTGCCCCTTCCTTGTCCCAGACCCCGGAGACCCAGGAGTTGCCTGCGGAGGAGGCTAAGGTAAGTGTTTATTTGAGCATTTGATTCCTGACAGTGATCTGTGGTCGACACTGATATTGTTTTTGTCAGATGCGAGGTTGGACGGCAGCCGGGCCTGCAGAAAATGTCGGGTAAAATATTTCCTGGTAACTGAAGTGTACCCAAGTACCCTGTCTATGGCAGCATCGAGTCAATTAAAAACCCATATAGGCTATAGCCGATATGGGGATGTGCCGCCCAATAGGGTATGGGTTTTAATTGACTCGATGTTGCCATAGACAGGGTACTTGGGTACACTTCAGTTACCAGGAAATATTTTACCCGACATTTCTGCAGGCCCGGCTGCCGTCCAACGACGCTTTCGTTCTCGCCCCAGGCAGCGACTTGGCTCGCTTCGCTCGCAAATTTTATTCAGGAGCCTGATCTCAGGCTAGTTTGCTCGGGTCAAGCGTGTGGTGATTCCCACTTTGTATACTGTCGCTCACACGTTTCACAAGCTCATCGCGTTTACCGCTCAACTTTAAGCCCCTGCACTTTAACCACCGTTTCAACTGGTCCACAGTGTATTCCTCCGGTTCTCTTTCAAATTTAGAGCCAGGAACGTCGTCGTCGTCGGTTAGAACCGTTAAAGATCGAAGCGAACCGCTCGCCATTCACATGATTTCCCCTACAACTCTTACAGAAGAGGACTTTGTTTGTCTGAGTCACGGCGGGGTCTCAAATTTCGTGACGTCATTAGGGCGCTGTGTCAAGAAATGTCACCGAATCAAAAGAAAGCCAGAAAAGGAATGATACCGAATAAATTATATAATTATGTTGTGATGAAATGAAACGTGTCTGTTTTCTTCATTTTGAAGATGCAAATACAACATTCGCGCTCGCACGCGCGCCAGTATCTTACGAAAAAAATAAACGTCTGTGAACAGGCTAGTGCAGAAGGCAAAGAAAGCGTGAACAGAAAAGGCGGTATGCTTTATTACATCGCAAACATACAACAAACGATTGTCCATGTAATCCTCGAGCTAGCTAGACCGAGAATAATCTGAGTCAGTTAAATATTTCAATATTTATTCTAGGTATACTGGAACCATTTAGATCAAAATGCGATGTAGCGATCGCGTACTGGATATTACTTTCATAATGCGTGGATAATTCACCTAATGAAGGGAATGCGTGATAAGCGGATTGTACAAATTCCACTGCGATATCAAAAACGTTAAACGAACTGGACTAATTAATCGCACCGCACGTGCTGGCCTGTAGTGAAGATTTGAGAAGTATTATAAAGAGTGATCTACTTTATAGTAGTAGGCTGATAGTAGGCCCAGTTCCTCAGTCTTACTAAGCTATAATAACAACACACCACCAAACAATGACACTTGACCGTAAAGAGAATACAGTTGCAGGTATGAATATTTTCTAGAGTCTACTACACGTTTCGGCATTTAGGAAAAATGTTTCAAAACGCCAATAACTAAATGGAACACAAAAGGGGGCACAGTGCTGTCCACATCAATGTTGTATAGTTGTAAACAATTATATAAATATATATAATAGGTACGAAACGACTTTTGTACATGTATACCCCCATTGAACTGTATAAAAAATACACTACTTTTGAACGGTATTCGCTTGTTTAATAAAAATCTCGAAGGCCTGTGCGAGGGAACTTGAAAGATGCAGTTGCTTGTACGGCCCTTAATAATCTTTTTAAACAAAACTCTGGAAACTTAAAAAAAAATAAATCGCCGACTCGTCACGGGCTTTGTTTGTTCTTTCAGATGGATGAAAAATTAAGTGCGAGCTAGTTCAAAAAATTAGTACTTATTTGTGTTACATCGAACTGTATGAGGTGTGCCACCCGCCAGTTCAGATGGACGAAAAATTAAGTGCGAGCTAGTTCAAAAATTAGTACTTTTATGTTACATCGAACTGTATGAGGTGTGCCACCCGCCAGTTCAGATGGACGAAAAATTAAGCTAGTGCCAAAGTTAGTATTTTTATGTTACGTCGAACTGTATGAGGTGTGCCACCCGCCAGTTCAGATGGACGAAAAATTAAGTGCGAGCTAGTTCAAAAAATTAGTATTTTTATGTTACATCGAACTGTATGAGGTGTGCCACCCGCCAGTTCAGATGGACGAAAAATTAAGCTAGTGCCAAAGTTAGTATTTTTATGTTACGTCGAACTGTATGAGGTGTGCCACCGAGCTAGTTCCAAAGTCAGTATTTTTATGTTACATCGAACTGTACGAGGTGTGCCACCCGCCAGTTCAGATGGACGAAAAATTAAGCTAGTGCCAAAGTTAGTATTTTTATGTTACGTCGAACTGTATGAGGTGTGCCACCGAGCTAGTTCCAAAGTCAGTATTTTATGTTACATCGAACTGTACGAGGTGTGCCACCCGCCAGTTCAGATGGACGAAAAATGAAGTGCGAGCTAGTTCAAAAATTAGTACTTTTATGTTACATCGAACTGTATGAGGTGTGCCACCCGCCAGTTCAGATGGACGAAAAATTAAGTGCGAGCTAGTTCCAAAGTCAGTATTTTTATGTTACATCGAACTGTATGAGGTGTGCCACCCGCCAGTTCAGATGGACGAAAAATTAAGTGCGAGCTAGTTCCAAAGTTAGTACTTTTATGTTACATCGAACTGTATGAGGTGTGCCACCCGCCAGTTCAGATGGACGAAAAATTAAGTGCGAGCTAGTTCCAAAGTCAGTATTTTTATGTTACATCGAACTGTATGAGGTGTGCCACCCGCCAGTTCAGATGGACGAAAAATTAAGTGCGAGCTAGTTCCAAAGTTAGTACTTTTATGTTACATCGAACTGTATGAGGTGTGCCACCCGCCAGTTCAGATGGACGAAAAATTAAGTGCGAGCTAGTTCCAAAGTTAGTACTTTTATGTTACATCGAACTGTATGAGGTGTGCCACCCGCCAGTTCAGATGGACGAAAAATTAAGTGCGAGCTAGTTCCAAAGTTAGTACTTTTATGTTACATCGAACTGTATGAGGTGTGCCACCCGCCAGTTCAGATGGACGAAAAATTAAGTGCGAGCTAGTTCAAAAATTAGTATTTTTATGTTACATCGAACTGTATGAGGTGTGCCACCCGCCAGTTCAGATGGACGAAAAATTAAGCTAGTGCCAAAGTTAGTATTTTTATGTTACGTCGAACTGTATGAGGTGTGCCTCACACCAGTTCAGATGCACGGAAAATATTAAGTGCGAACTACTTCCAAATAAAAATAAACTACTTTCGAATAAAAAAAATTATAGCGCGTTTTTATTAGTATCTCTTGCCGGTCATTCCATACTCCTGGGTGTTCCACGAATAAAAATTATAGCGCGTGCCGTTTCTTATTGGTTTCTCTTGCTACCGCTGGAAAGGGTGTGATAAATAAAGTACATGAACATGTATATTTGGCTGGTAAATTTGAAGTCTTTCATTACGGGAAAAATATAATGTTTGCTATGCCGGTATCATATAGCAAATTGTTGCAATACAAATAACATAAACAAAACTCGCCTATATTTTCCATTTTGACTGGCCGGACATCACAGCATGCGGGTTTAACTTTTGTAAATTGTAAGTGCCGGTTACGTTTTTTTTAACTAAGGACTTACCTGGCATCCTCTAGTACTTATGATTGTATCAAGAAATGAATGATCCACGATGTGAATACCCGGACATTACAGTTCATGTTTGCTGAACTCGACAGTTCAATGAACAAACACTGGGCTGAAATACAACACAACACTTCGATGGGTCGCATGCGAGATTGAACACTTGAGTTGGTTTTGCACTACAATACAAAACTGACCTTTCATTTGTGACATTTCATTTGTCGTGTAGAAGTGCAAAATACCATTTGCAAGATTGGCAAACGTTACAAAAGACGAAAACGTTTCTTCATAGACGGCGCCCGGTGTCAAAGTCAAGTCCGGCTACTGACAAGCCAGGGCCGTAGCTAGCGGGGGGGCAAGGGGGGCAGTTGCCCCCCCAAGAATGGGTAATGCTTTCTGAAAAACGAAAACTGCGTATGTTTTTTTCGCGTTCAAACAGCCGCCTTCTTGATAAAATATATGCCGAGGGTCTTTCAAAAACAAGATTGAACATTTCAAAGGCTTGGTACTCCATCTCCCCAGATTTTGCTCGGCATATTAATCAAGATGATGGGGAACGAAGAGGCGAGTTCTTCTTACTTCTTAGGTAACTAAGTAAGTAGTTATATTTTGACTGCCCGGTACCATACTAATTTGAACATTTACGATTGATTGAGAAATATATTTTGGAGCGTAAATCCAACTGGAGACATCTTTTACACACGAAATAGACTAATAAAATGTTTAGTGTACTAAGGCCGATATACGGTATGTATCAAGGTAACAAAACCTCGGAAATATTGCTGTAAGCACTAAAATACCTGTCATTTTACACTGAATCGAGATTGATTTTTTGACAAAATATCTCATGGAAAATGCTCAAAATAGCATTTCCGAGCCTCTAGATTTCAAAATTTTCTGAGGGGGCATGCCCCCAGACCCCCTAGCGGCTCGCGCCTTCGGCACTCGCTTCATTGCCCCCCCATTCAAAAAATTCTAGCTACGGCCCTGCAAGCAACATTATATTCCCTCTTCAATGGAATACGTCTTTTCATAGCTCGATCGAGGTTATCATCATGTGATGTTCAGCGAGCGAAAACTTCCCCTCGGAGAGAACTTCATCTCGGAGATCGAAATGTTTGCAAAACACCAAGCCGTAATTCTAGAGCCATTGCAGTAAAACTCCTTGTTTGCCGCCAAGCGAGTTCGCCACGAAATAATATATTTCGCCGCCAGAAATAGCAATTAGTTCACAAGTGGTGACGTGTGACTAACATATCTCAGACATTTATTGAGGTTTTCGAAACGAGATACGGTGTATGTTTTCACACGTCTATTGTTATATATTGCGAAATAGGTCATTTGAAATGACCATCGTCCAAGTATCTAAGGCGTGCGGCTCGTCATGAACGTTTTTCTGAACTGTGGCAAAAACGAATACAGTCGAAGCTCTCGTTGTGACCACTCTCGTAAGCGACCCCGTTTGAATTGTCACTCAACGGCTCTGTAATTAAAAGCTCTCACAAGCGACCGCTCCCGGCATCCGTAAGCGGCCGCGACCACTTTGGGGAATTACCAACTGGTGGTTTCCTTTGTTTTTAAGCTCTCGTAAGCGACCACTTGTTGTGCTACACATTGTGCTACACATTGTATACATGTATGTATTTATGAGACATTGTATTATTTGTAATCATCTGAATAAGAGAAGTTTTCAATCTCTGTGGGTGCGTGACCTGTACATTCGCTTTCATATATTTCGCAAGTGGCCAGCCTCTATTGTTTCAGCGCGTGGTCACTTACGAGAGCCCATTCTCATAAGCGACCAGCTCTAGTTACGACCACTTTTTCGAATTCCCGAGGTGGTCGCTTACGAGAGTTTCGACTGTATTTTTTTATAGCAGAGAATTTTATGGTACCAACAGTCCGAATGAGTGTGTTCTTACCCGAGGCTTACACCAAGAGAAGTGTCACGTGACCACTTATTGAGGATTTCGTTAAGGGAGTTACATTTCTACGTAAAATATTATAAAAATATAAATCTTTATTTGCTTTTATACTCATGTGTTTTTGTTCGGTTTCAGCGAAAGGAGTGCAAGAAACTGAAACATCTCTCTACAAGTGCGAGAAACCAAAAGCAGAAAACTACACTGTACTCGAGTTCCGGCCGTGTTCTCTGACTTCTCTGGCTTCTTGGAAAATGTCGACTCCTCCAGACGAAGATGATATTCTGTTGATGACATGTGAAACAGCCAAACAAATTGCCAGAGCTGCAGAGGCAACAGTTTTCATCCTGATTTTCCTTGGAATTGTTATTAACGCCACAGTCTGCGGAGCCATGCTGCGAAATAAGTGCGTGCTAAAGAACTTATCCAACTTCTTCGTATTCCACCTGTCCGTGGCGGATTTGATATTTCGCGTATTGACCGTGGGACCGTTAATATATCTGAGCTCAGTGTTCACTACAGCGCAGTCAGCTATTCCATGCAAGCTTCTTCATTTCTTCTCCGCTGCTTGCGGGGCAGCGTTTTTTGTCACGCTCGTTGTCATTTCTGTTGATGTTTATCGTGACGCGGCGTCTCCCATAAAAGGTCTCATGTCACGTCGCACTCCGTTTCTAGTGGTGTTTGGTGTATGGTTGTACGCTGCAGTCTGCTCTGGACCTCTCATGTACAGCGCACAGAGTGTCCTCTATACAGAAATCCCTGAAGTTACGCCAAATATGACAGGCGACCTCAAAAACTGCAGTGTTCCTAAACTGTGCGATTTTTACAGGAATTGGAGCGGACAATTGTCGACCACCGTCTACTTTGTCCTGGCTTTCCTGGTCCCTCTGGTTGTCATGGCGGTTCTGTTCCTCGTGACGTACATATATCTGAGGAGAGATTACAAAAGTGGCGCCATCAGTAAAGAGACGGCCAATGCAAAAGGAAAAATCACTCGTATGTTGAGTGCCCTGTCACTGGGCGTGGTCATTTGCTGGGGGCCTAATGTCTTGATATCCATGCTCCGTTCCTACGATCGCCTGGCTGATGTACGTCCAGATATTGTCCTAATCCTTACCATCGTGACAGAGCTGATGAAGTTCATGAACTCGCTGTTTAACCCGCTGATTTTTGCTTGTTACATACCCAACTTTAGGAAGGATTGGTTTGGGCTGTGTGGTCGCTGCAAGTGTTGCGGGAAGGAGAAAGAGATTGAGAACCCAGCCATTCGACACAGGCATAATATTGTCCAATCGACAGAATTTCGTGACAGTCAGACCATGATGTGACCTTAACGTGACCATGACGTGACAGCGTTACACATGCAAATTTAATGGTCTGACGAAGGGAGCTTAGAAGTTCAATAATTATGTAATCTTTCCGTGTAATGACAACAACTGATTTCCAACAACAACATTTATTAGTACCAAATATACCAAAGATAAAATACTCTTCCTGTCACCAATTAATATTTTCCATGCAATGAATTTCTACAGTTAATTTTAATTCTGATAATTTGGTGATATTTTTCGTTTTCCAAGTCACCTGTGTGCTTGACAATATATCCCACATTTGACACCATATCGCGTTATTATACGAATAACTACTGCAACAGGTTCGAAATTAACAACAGAACGTTGACAACGTTTTAATGTCGACTCGATGTTACATAATCAAAGCTGTTTAGGACAGGTTTAGACCCTGTTTAGGACAGACTCGCATGAAATTATATATCCTGTTCAGGGCAGAGAGGCCAAAAACCATACCCTGTCCAGCGGCACGTCCCCGTATAGGCCACATAAGAGAGAACCCCCCCCCCCCGGGGGGATCAAAGACGCTCTGGCCACGACGTCCTGGCTGGTCACCTGACTACGGTGGGTCAAGTGGCCAGCGGTCTTGGGTAACAACAAAATACAGGTTGTCACCCAAAATGGCACCCAAGGACCTTTGCTCCACTGGAACTTGAAGGGAATAAGTCATAAAATGGCACGTTTTAATGGAATATTTCTACTACTAGCGCTATTCGTCTACAGGCCAGAATTCAACCTCGCCCCCAGGGTAGCCTACGTAACTGGCGGTCTTGTTGGCGCGCGAAGGCAAAATTCATAAGCGGCGGAGCCGCGAGAGTCTGGGGCGGGAGGCGGGAGGGTCTGAGTCAGACCCTCCCGCCCCAGACTCTCGCGGCTCCGCCGCTTACGAATTTTGCCTTCGCGCGCCAACAAGACCGCCAGCTACGCAGGCTACCCCCAGGGTGGCTGATCGCCGCCATTTTGAGAAGTCCCTGGGGACGAGGTTGGGCCAGAACTTATGGAACTGCTTTATAAATATCGAGAAAAATGATATAAAAATTCAAGAAAGTACTCTCTTGTAAAACAATGTAATTGCTATATCTGTCTGAGAATGTGGTGAAATGGAGAAAATAAAACGCACGTTACGAGAATGAGCTAAATATAAACGCTAAAACAAAGAATAAACTTAGCTTCCACTCGTTTCTATGTTTTGTAGCTCCATAGTAACACGGACTAACATGCACTCCCTAGGGGAGTGTTGGTTATTATTACCTGGTCCCGAGTAGGTATTAGAGCGCTCTGATTGGACAAATGTCTTCACGCAACTTGGGAAACATGTGGTTGCTATGAAAATCTGGTTTATAAGTGGGCGCAAAGTTTCCGCACAACATAACAACGATATTTGTCTTCTGTTGAAAGCCGTCGCCTTTCCGAGGGAAGATACATCGTCAATTTATATATATTTAACTGCTTGTTTTCTAATTCTACATCAAGATGGTAAGTAAAAATTACATGTTTTAAAAGCGGCTCTTGATAAGTTAAAATATTTCGAAGGTTTACTTTCTAGTTTTATTTATCTCTATTCTCTTAAAATTGCTTTCTTCGCGAAAATTCGATTCGAAGTTCTGTACATTGTACTTCATTTTAAACCTTTTCGCTTTCCAGAGTGATAAAAATCCATTGAAACTAACGCATTTATTTGTTACATTTCTTGTTGACTCGTAGCGTGAATGTATTTCGATACACGTTGGCCAAGCCGGAGTTCAGATCGGTAACGCTTGTTGGGAGTTGTACTGCTTGGAGCATGGAATTCAGCCTGATGGCCAAATGCCCAGCGACAAGACTATCGGCGGAGGAGACGATTCCTTCAACACATTTTTCAGCGAGACCGGAGCGGGAAAACACGTTCCTCGTGCTGTGTTCGTTGACTTGGAACCAACAGTCATCGGTAAGTGAATGAAGACAGCTGAAATGTTTCATTTAAGTCATTTTATTCGCTCTTAGTTCCGTAAAAAAAGTATACATCGAAATAGCTTTTCGCGTATTTTTCGCCGGACGTACGGCAGCTTACAGTCGTTACTGCTTCGTTAAGGCTAATACACCGAAACGAACGGCTTTTTGGCGCCATCGATCTTTTGAATGTGGCATGCTTGGCAACTGGTGTAAACAGATCATGACGAAGCATAACTAAAAAGAAAATGGATGGTTTATGGGTGTTGCCAAACTTTTGCATAAGAAAAGAACTCAGTCACAGAAGAGTGAAATTTCATTGTTTGGTAATGACCAATATGGCCGCCCGTGACGTCATCTGAAAGCGCTCAAAAGGACAATAGCGAGTGATAACAATAAAATTTAGTTGCTTTTGTTATATTGAGTCTTAATTTATTCCATTTTTGCGCGTATTTGTATGTACTTCTGTTGACTGTTATTATTATGTTTTGCCATGGTGCGCCGAAACGTCGTTTATTTTATTGAGTCTGTGGATGAAACCCTAGTATGTGACCATTTAAATGAAAGCTATTGAGCAGTATTTTCAAGGGGTTGTTGTTTATTTTTGACAATTTTTAAAAATGAAATTTTTAGATTTTTTCTTCAGTTTTGAACTTGGCACTCTTGGGAGTGAAAGGGTTAAATTCTAAACTGACTTTATGTGAGACCCACTTTTTCAGCGTTACATGCCGTCTATTCTCTAGCCTGCGAGGAAGCTTTTTCTCTCTCCTCTATCCCCATTCTCAAGAGAACTTGCTAGCAGGCTATCTTATCTCGGAAGAAATATGTTTGATGAGTAAACATTTTATGTTCCAGATGAGGTTCGAACTGGTACCTACAGACAGCTCTTTCACCCAGAACAGTTGATGACTGGCAAAGAAGATGCCGCTAACAACTATGCTCGTGGTCACTACACTGTTGGAAAGGAAATGATTGATCTTGTTCTCGACAGAATCAGAAAACTGGTAAACCACATAAAACCTGTATAAATCTCGGGTTTATTGTAGTCTCAACCTGAGGGCGAGGTTGGGGTGTAGCCTATGTGTCATCAGCAGTTTATGGTTTGGTTTGTTTTTTTCCTGTCAGGCTGATCAGTGTACTGGCTTGCAAGGTTTCCTCATCTTCCATTCCTTTGGTGGTGGTACTGGCTCTGGATTCACATCTCTGCTTATGGAGCGTCTGTCTGTTGACTATGGCAAGAAATCCAAACTGGAGTTTGCTATCTACCCAGCACCACAGATTGCAACAGCTGTTGTCGAGCCTTACAACTCCATTCTGACCACTCATACTACCTTGGAACACTCTGACTGTGCCTTCATGGTGGACAATGAGGCCATCTATGACATCTGCCGTCGTAACTTGGACATTGAGAGACCCACTTACACCAACCTGAACAGACTGATTGGTCAGATTGTGTCCTCCATTACTGCTTCGCTTCGTTTTGATGGAGCTCTGAATGTTGACTTGACTGAGTTTCAGGTATTTATCAACTGATATTAACCCTTTCTCAAACCTTGAGTCAGTAAATGTGGTTGTAACTTTTAAGTCTGTGGATGAAACCCTACTTTTAAGTCTGTGGATGAAACCCTAGTATGTGACCATTCAAATGACAGCTATTGAGCAGTACTTTCAAGTGGTACTGTTTGTTTTTGACAATTTTGCAAAATGAAATTCACGATTTTTTCCCTCGGTTTTGAACCTAGCACTCTTGGGAGTGGTAGAGTTGATAAATAGTATTCAGTTAGATGTTACCCAAGTGTAAGGCTGACTCAGTTTGCTCTTTCATTGTTGTAGACAAACTTGGTGCCGTACCCACGTATTCACTTCCCTCTGGCCACTTATGCCCCTGTGATCTCTGCCGAGAAGGCTTACCATGAGCAGTTGAGTGTTGCTGAAATCACCAATGCCTGCTTTGAGCCAGCCAATCAGATGGTCAAATGTGACCCACGTCATGGCAAATACATGGCTTGCTGTCTGCTGTACCGTGGTGATGTGGTACCAAAGGATGTGAATGCAGCTATTGCCACAATCAAGACCAAGAGAACCATTCAGTTTGTGGACTGGTGCCCAACTGGCTTCAAGGTTTGTAATTTAAAATTTGAAATACATTATTACACGAAATTTCGCGACACGATAAAAATGGTGACATTTTAAAAAATAAAATAAAATATCGGATATTTGCTTGTTTAACCGGTATATGTCACAATAAAACGACCTACCATTTGAACACGACCTACTTACGGTAGGAAACTGACATTACATTTAATTGTATCTTTCAGGTTGGAATCAACTACCAGCCTCCCACAGTTGTTCCTGGTGGTGACCTGGCCAAGGTTCAGCGTGCTGTGTGTATGTTGAGTAACACCACAGCTATTGCTGAGGCCTGGGCCCGTCTGGATCACAAGTTTGATCTGATGTACGCCAAGCGTGCATTTGTCCACTGGTATGTGGGTGAGGGTATGGAGGAAGGAGAGTTCTCCGAGGCTCGTGAAGATTTGGCTGCATTGGAGAAGGATTACGAGGAAGTTGGTGTGGATTCTGCTGAAGCTGAGGGCGAGGAGGAAGAAGGAGAAGAGTACTAGTCACGTGCTAGTCACGTGATCATTAATTACCGCCATCTTGTTAGCAAAACTGTGGATTTTTTTTCAATTGCAAAATAAAGATGTTGCATATATCTACTGTCTCGAACCATTTTTTAGAGGTTAATACGGTCACCAGTTTGTACGTGAGAAAATCGCCAAAAATTAATCAGCAAAAACATAATTACAGTGGAACTTCGATTTCTTGGACCTCCACGGGAAACGAAAATTGGTTCGAGAAATCGGGAAGTTCGAAATATCGGGGGTAAAATTACAGTGAAACAAGTCCAAGAGAAACAACTTTTGGTTCGAGTTTATATCGGGGTTTTGAGAAATCAGAGGGTTCGAGAAATCGGGGTTCCACTGTCACGAGTCAATAACTAGGAAGAAAGGTTTTTGACAAATCATAAAACTGCAGCATGTTAATTTCTCGTTCTACTGACACAACGCATTTCAGTCGCATCTCAGTCGCGTCGAATCAACCTCGTGCCCAGGGCTTTTCCCTTCAAAAGGGGACGGGCGAAAAAAGGCCCTGGCATCGGCTGGTCACGTGTCCATACATACATATGTAATAAGCTCTCCCCATCTCTATTAAGCCCACACCACCCCCACACCCGTTAGAGGTCAGTGTTATATGCTAAATATAGCATCTAAATTTATTTCTGCCAGGCTGATGTAAGGACTAGTCAGCATTGGCCGTGCTAATGTCTGTTCGCTACAGAGGTCGTTACCCTAGGCTGTACGAGCTGAAATATGTCTTTAAGTTTATTAATGGGCTCCTGGTTTATCAGCGTATTGAGTTTATTCGGGAGCCCATTATTTGGAAAGCAACACAGCACATGACAGCGGGCAACATGTTGCAAAATAGATAAATCTAGCATGTTCCAGGCTCTTCGTTCGCGCTTTTCGCTCGTCCCCGATCCCCGTTATCCGAGAAACTGGAATCTGGCTGACCTGAGAGGCGTGATTTCCGATCACGGTCGTTGGCAGTCACGCAAACTGCAGACTTTAGCGTGACAAGGTATTCTCTGATATTTCCATTCTCGTCCCCAGAGGCAACGATCCAGAGGTCTCGATTCTTGGTGCTGACCAAAAGGATCGTGGCCTCTGGGGACGAGATAGCCTCCTACGCAGACTTTCACATAGAAAGTCTGCGTAGGAGGCTAGGGACGAGATAGTTCAAGCAAGCAAGAAAGCTGATAAACCGGTTTTTGTCAACTGAATATTTTAGACGTACCCGCCCGTCGCAGCGCTCTGATTGGATAAATGTTGCAACACAAGGGAAACATGTGGTTGCTACGAAAATCTGGTTAAAACTGCGCGCAAAGTTTACGCCCAACATAACGACGCTACTTGTCTTCCATTGAAAGCCGTTGCCTTTCCGAGGGAAGATAAACTGACATCGTGTGATATTTAACTGCTTTTTTCCTAATCCTACATCAAGATGGTAAGCAGAAAGTGGTTCTTGATACGGTTAAGATATTTCGAAGATATAGAAAGGACGCAAGCTCTATTTAATTTTCTGTTCTCTTGGTACATATGTAATTGCTTTCTTCTCGAAGGCTTCGTGAAGAAGGACAGCACTTCGAATCGAAGCTTCTCGAATCGAAGCTTCGACTCGAAGTTCTGTCCTTCGTTTTACTGAGCCTTTTCGCTTTCTTATTTAAGAACTACAGTGATAAAAAGCCATTGCAATTTATACGCATTTACTTGTTCCATTTCCATGTTGACTCGTTGTTCCATTTCTTGTTGATTCGTAGCGTGAATGTATTTCGATCCACGTTGGCCAAGCCGGAGTTCAGATCGGTAACGCTTGTTGGGAGTTGTACTGCTTGGAGCATGGAATTCAGCCTGATGGCCAAATGCCCAGCGACAAGACTATCGGCGGAGGAGACGATTCTTTCAACACATTTTTCAGCGAGACCGGAGCGGGAAAACACGTTCCTCGTGCTGTGTTCGTTGACTTGGAACCAACAGTCATCGGTAAGCGAAGGAAGACAGTTGAAATGTTTCATTTAAGTCATTTTATTCGCTCGCTAATAGCTTTTCGTCGGACGTATGGTAGCTTATAGGTTTAATACGCTTTGTAAGGGGGTATTCAGTTAGGGCGAATCCACCGAAACGATCCATTGTTGGGCCATCTATTGACTGTGGCAAGCTTAGCAACGTACTTCTGTAAACAGATCATCGAAGCGTACACAATGTAACTGATAAAACGCACCTCACACGACCTTGCAGAAGCGATCACGGATTACTTGGGAGGCTTGGATAAATTCTGCCGGCAGAGTTTCGAGCTGAATAAGCGATTTTTGACGCGATCATTACGCATTTTCGAGCAGAATAATGAATTAATTATACCGGAAAATCAGTGACACTATAAATGATTTGCATAACAGTTGAAAGAAAAATTCAAAACTAAATACAAAACAAATGAAAAATACCTTGTGATATCTCGAGCATTGGATGTTCCGTTTCGATTAATATGAGAGATATTGTACAAAGTACAGTGAGATAAATTATTTACAATGGCTTTCCCTGCAATTTTGCTGAACAAAACTAATATCTACAATAAATTTACCACAATTTTGCTATGCATAATGAATATCTAATTTGTCAGTTGTCGCCATGGCAGCTGGGACTCTGACCTAGCAGAATTCGAGCAGAATTTCAGTGTCCGAGCAGGACTGAAGCGATTTTTACGAGCATTGCCTGCAGGCAGAATACGCCATCTTATGAGCAGAATTTATCCAAGCCTTAAACACCCGGCTGTCACCCTCCCCCTATTCCATTCCATCCCAACCTAAGTTGATGGGTGAAGAAACATATTTTAGTGAATATAGTATGCATTATTTGGTGAATTTCTCTTTCTTGACTATCTGAAGCCAATTTTAAATTCTAAAGGCTTGTTGCGAGACCCAATTTCTCAACATTACCTGTACATCTATTCTCGGAAGAAATATGTTTGATGAGGAAACATTTTATGTTCCAGATGAGGTTCGAACTGGTACCTACAGACAGCTCTTTCACCCAGAACAGTTGATGACTGGCAAAGAAGATGCCGCTAACAATTATGCTCGTGGTCACTACACTGTTGGAAAGGAAATGATTGATCTTGTTCTCGACAGAATCAGAAAACTGGTAAGCCACATAAAACTTGCATATATCTCGGGTTTATTGTAGTCTCAACCTGAGGGTGAGGTTGGGGTATTGGTGTAGCCTATGTGTGATCAGCAGTTTTATGGTTTTGATTTGTTTTTTCCTGTCAGGCTGATCAGTGTACTGGCTTGCAAGGTTTCCTCATCTTCCATTCCTTTGGTGGTGGTACTGGCTCTGGATTCACATCTCTGCTTATGGAGCGTCTGTCTGTTGACTATGGCAAGAAATCCAAACTGGAGTTTGCCATCTACCCAGCACCACAGATTGCAACAGCTGTTGTCGAGCCTTACAACTCCATTCTGACCACTCACACTACCTTGGAACACTCTGACTGTGCCTTCATGGTTGACAATGAGGCCATCTATGACATCTGCCGTCGTAACTTGGACATTGAGAGACCCACTTACACCAACCTGAACAGACTGATTGGTCAGATTGTGTCCTCCATTACTGCCTCACTTCGTTTTGATGGAGCCCTGAATGTTGACTTGACTGAGTTTCAGGTATTTATCAGATATTAATGATTTCATTAAGTTGATAAAATGGTATACTGGTAAAAAGCATTCAGTTAGATGTTGACCAATATACTCCTTGGAATTTTTGGTGGAGGTACATGTATGTCGCCCAGTTCTCCAAATCCTGACCCAATTTTGTACTCATTTTCAGACCTGACGTCTAAAATTGCTACCCGTTTTCAGACCTGGTAAATCGCGCTCCATTGTATTGAATGATTTATCTTTCTCTCATTCGTATGAAGATGAAAAGCCTTATGAAAAGAGACGCTCTCGTGGTTCACTTAAAACACCATACCCAGTTTCAGACCAGAAGGCAAAACCAATTTCAACCAAAACTAAAAACTATGGCCCATTTTCAGATCAAAACTGAGCTAAAAAAACCCATAGCTTTTGGGGTGGCACATACACTGTACCTACTGTATATAGCTTATAATATAGGGTAGAGTTCCCCCTCCGCCCAGGTGTAAGGCTGACTTTTAATCTTTCATTGTTGTAGACCAACTTGGTGCCGTACCCACGTATTCACTTCCCTCTGGCCACTTATTCTCCTGTGATCTCTGCCGAGAAAGCTTACCATGAGCAGTTGACTGTTGCGGAGATCACCAATGCCTGTTTTGAGCCGGCCAATCAGATGGTCAAGTGTGACCCACGTCATGGCAAATACATGGCTTGCTGTCTGCTGTACCGTGGTGATGTGGTACCAAAGGATGTGAATGCAGCTATTGCTACAATCAAGACCAAGAGAACCATTCAGTTTGTGGACTGGTGCCCAACTGGCTTCAAGGTTTGTAATTTAAAATAAGCCTATTGTATTACATGAAATTTTCATGACACTTTAATTTCGCAATCAAAAATTTTCTTAGACTTTATTTACAATTCTTGACAATACATTTAATTGTACCTTTCAGGTTGGAATCAACTACCAGCCTCCCACAGTTGTTCCTGGTGGTGACCTGGCCAAGGTTCAGCGTGCAGTGTGCATGTTGAGTAACACCACAGCTATTGCTGAGGCCTGGGCTCGTCTGGATCACAAGTTTGATCTTATGTACGCCAAGCGTGCGTTTGTCCACTGGTATGTGGGTGAGGGTATGGAGGAAGGAGAGTTCTCCGAGGCTCGTGAAGATTTGGCTGCATTGGAGAAGGATTACGAGGAAGTTGGTGTGGATTCTGCTGAAGCTGAAGGCGAGGAGGAAGAAGGAGAGGAGTACTAGTCACGTGACCCATGTGCTAGTCACGTGATCATCTTGTTAGAAAAACTGTTGAATTGTTCCTACTGTATGAAGAATAAAGATGTTGCGTGTATCCATTGTCTCAAACCATAGTTGTTGAGCTTTGATCTTTTTCTTTTCACATCGTTGTGAGAACCTTTTTTAAGCGTGGAGTACCCCCACCCCAGTAATCCCTAGATGACTAAAGTCGCGTTTATTGTTCCTTTGGAGGGAGGTACAATCCTATATTTTAAAACTACGCATAGGACTGGCTTATGCAATTTTTGCACACACAAAAAAAGAGTAATGGATTTGATAAAGCATGATCATAGACTGCGTCGGGTTGGAAAAAGGATGCACACTTTTCATGGTCAAGCGACAAATACAATTTTTTTGTCTGAAATAGGGCAAGAGTTTCGACAACGGCCACCAAACATTTCCGAGATGCAACTTGACTTGAAATAGTTCATTCTCGCCCGGTGAAGAATAGGGCCGACCAAGAGCAGTCCCTCATTTTTTCTCAGGGATAGTCGAGAGAGCGCGCGCGAAAGACGGCGGCGAGAAAAAATGAGGGGCATTTTTTTTTTTCGCCACCGCGCGGTTGCGTCTCTTCGAGGTGATTTTCGCGCGTGCTCTCTCACTCGATTATCTTTGAGAGAAATACCGTCTACATCTCATCGCCCAGAATGCCGCGACACATCCGGGTCCTTTTGCGCAGCCAATAGCGCTAAATTTGCATCCTGAGACGCAACGCGTAGCCTGCGTGGAGAAGAGCGCGAGTTTTTAGGGGCGCGCGCGTTTTGTTCCTCTCACGCGCACTCTCCATCTCGCGCGATGCGCGGCATACGGTATTTTAAGCGCGCGGCTATCCAGCCAATTATAGCCGTCGCGTCAGAAAAAGAATGTGGGCGAAGCGCCGTAATCTTGTTCCTGTGAAGAAATGACATCCTCGTTTGTTATGCATCTTCCGCTTCGTATTTATCGATCGATTCAAACCAGTGTGCGTGACTGAAAGTAGCGTGACCTCCTGGTCGTTCAGTTACTGCCTGCCGTGACAGATGTACAGCTCTGCGTGGCAGGCGCAGAAAGGGGTCTGCCACGCAGGCTACAGGTGTCAATTATACTTTTATAACTGAATATTTTCCTTATTTGCAATATGCTATATATTTTTAAAAAAAAATAGCAAACAAATGCTTTTGTAATCGCGTTTATACTTGATCTGCAGTCCCGGAAACATATCATTAGCCAGATCTGTCAACAAAGTATGTGCTTTTGAAATGTAGTCTGTTGTCCCAGTAATGAGAGCCGATTAGCCTTTATGACTCGAGATGACCCACAAATATTTACCCCCGTGTGGTAATAAACAAAACCATTAACATACCACGGAAGGCAGAGCATATTATTATTTTGGTACCATGCACAATGGACGTCTTCAAGAGCTTGTTCGTGCTGTGCTATTTCTTGGTCGCTGTCGCAGCTTTTAGCCAGGAACATCGTTCATCGAAATTGATCAACCAGACGTCACACAAGCGACCCAGCTCTGGAGGACAGTTCCCTTGGCATGTGTTTATAAGTTCTGTGAAATGTAGTGGTGTTTTTATACACCAGCGATGGCTCCTATCATCAGCTTGGTGCGTCAAGCTTATACAAACTAATCTGAAGTTAGACAACGCTGCGGAAAGCGATCAACCTTCGACTGTGTTCATCCGAGTTGGAAATCATCATCTAGACTTGGAAACTCCCGGTGAAGATTCCGTCCCGGTGTTGGAAGCGCTTCTGTATCCCAAATACAACGCGTCTACATCGAGTGCTAACTTCGGTTTGCTGTATCTTGCACGCGATGTTATGCTGCCAAACGATCAGCCCGTATCGCGAGTTAAACTGTCGGGTATGGAGCTTTTAAACGACTCGGTGCGTCTTCGCGCAAAGATTACGGGATGGGGTCATTTATCGGGGCGCAAGTCACCGTTTAGAACGCTTGGTGAAAGCAATGTCTTGCTAAATGGTCACGCTTGCCAACAGGGTTTCACAAACGGTGGAAAACGTAAAATGTTGGACGATTCGTGGTGTGTTCAAGCCGGAACTGAAGGAATGTGTTCGATTGATCAAGGAAGCCCAGTTGTTATCAAACGGAACAACTCTTGGGTTGTGCTCGGTGTTTACACGCATGGAGACACATGTTCCTCTGATAAACATGCCGCTTTATTTTCCCGCATCGACTCCAGTGTCCTTGAATGGATACAAAAACTATTCACAGTTGGAGGTGAGAGAAGAATCACGCTTATTATTGCATTATAGATCACGGGGTCATTTTAAAGCTTCCCCCAAGACAGGGCAAAAACTCGTTATGGGAGGGTTGCTCCGTTGCATTCGGTCGGTACAACACGGTAAGGTCGGTATTAAAGGAGGCGCCGTGCATAGCCAAGGAGAGACACTCGGTTACGAGGCAGGGAGGGCTGAGTAAGCGCCTTGGGGACTTGGGGTGACAAATGTTGTGCTCTTGTAGACAGTAGATCTAGTCCCTTATTTTTCTCAGGAGAGTCGAGTGAGACGCGCGCGTGCGAAAATCACCTCGAGGAGACGCGACGCGCGGCGGTCCCTCATTTGCGCGTCGCGTCTTTCGCGCGCGCTCGTGTGTGCTCTCTCGCTCGACTATCCCTGAGAGAAACGAGGGACTGCTCGTATATGATCGTTGTCTATTAGACAGCTTCGATCATGAAAGAGGAGAGAAACGGGAGGAAATGGCACAATCCCATTTTCGCTGTTTATAAAAGTATTATCTTATCTCTCCGATACGCGATCCAAAATGGTTGTATCACAGTATGAAATGTTGATGTTAAAAGGTCAAAGATCTTTTCCTTATCTCGCAGCTTCGTTCCTTTCTAGGACAACGCACCAGAAAAAATATCTACTGATTATTAAACACATTCAACATATCAATTTATCCATTAACACTTCTGTCACTGATATCTAGATAGTGTTTACAAGGGCTCAAAAGGTTATCGATACTTAGCATAACCCAGTGACCGGCCGACTATTAGGCAAACTCGCAATCTGATTGGCTACGCAAGGGCGGTCTAATGTTCGATAGACTACCATGGAAGCGCGCGCAAGTAAAATTGCTGAAAACACAAACCAAAACTAGAAATAAACTACTTTCACTGATTTTTTTTGTTGTTGAATAGATCGGTCTCTGGGTTATGCTAAATCAATTAGACGGCTCGCTCTCGGTTTCTATCGACTTTTGATAGTTGACTCGGGGCTTCACTCATCGCCAGCTATCAAAAGACGATAGAAACCTCAAGCTTGCCGTCCAATTGTTAATTATGCCTTCCGTTTTCACGGAAACTGAAGCCCGGGCCAAACGAGGATGAGAGTTGATAAGAGTTCAAACTCTCGCTCTCGAGTTGTCGAGAGTTTTCTCTCGTTTGGCCCGAGGTGATGATAGTCGATGAGAGTTGACGAAAACTCTCATGAGAGCCAACTCTCCATCACCTCGTTTGGCCCGGGCTTAACGAAACCGTTTCATACACACGCGTGCACGTAAAACCGACCTCGGTGCTCTGAATTTCAAAACGTCACCGTATTTTTATTTATTCGTATCTTTTTTCACTTTAGACAAGCCACAGTGCCAGCCATCAGGTCACCAGGTACTAGACACTCCTGCGCGTGCGCTGTCCAGTAAAGTGGACTTTGTCCATCCCTTGTGCGACGACAATTTAGAGGAGGCCTGGTACAAGTTGGAAATCGACGGGATTCCCGCCGAAATTCCTACAAGCTGCCCCGCGATTGGCTCATGTGGTACGCATACTCAGATTTGGATGCAACCCGAGGGACATCCCGAGTTTGGAGAGGAGAGAAACGGGAGCGCATGCGTGGCGTGGGAGGGAGTGGATCGATTTTGTTGCTTGTGGCAGTTGTCTGTTCACGTGATTCATTGTGGTGGCTTTTTGGTTTATCGCTTGAAGAGAACAAAAGAGTGTGCCACGGCTTACTGCGCTAAAGAAGGTGAAAAATCTGTGTTTTTGTTTTTTATTGCTGTATAATCAATACAGTATCTCTATAAATCTCATTAGTCAATCTATCAATCAACAATTTAAGCGTGGACAGCTTTTCTGAACGGCTTAACTTATACTGCGCTCACACTAGGCCGAAACATGTTTAGTCTGATCACGAATGAAGCAGGTCTCACTATGAAACGTGTTCACACCACCAGGCGGTGCATTGCGCGAATCATGATCTAAACATGTTTATTCTAAGTATGATTGAAACAACCTCACGCCGGTAGAGACGAAACACATTAAACATGGCGGCCGAAAGCTGAGAGTAAGCAAGTGCCTAAAGGGATTCACAAGTGAGATTAAACCACATAATGAATATAATTTCAGCAAGTTCGAGCTCCATTTGTCGGTTTAAGTATAAATATAAAGATTTGATGCGAGTACCATAAATACTCATAAATTATAGAACCAGGGTGAAGCGTGCTTGAAACGGACACCTAATATGCGAACAATGCAATTGTAAACATATGCATGTTGAACATGTTTCGGCCTAGTGTGAACCATAGTTAATAGAGGGAAATGGTTATGAAGCCCGGCAAAGTTCTTTGTTATATGTTTTTGTTCGCTATTTTGGGGGTTGACCGTGCACAAAACCTGACAAAATACAATAGGTGGCTACGTGTGTTCAAGCAACTAACCAATAGAAACGTTTCGGTTACGTAATTCATGCATAGTGTATGAGCGCACAAACAAAAGATGTGCACGGTCATGGACCTTCCAACATAAATCTTGGCTTCTTTGTTTGCTCCTTTGAAGTTTGCCGGGCTTCATAACCATTTCCCTTTATTAACTATGGTGTGAACGCAGTATTAAGACTGCCTTGTTATAACTCCAGCTAGTGGTCAGAGTGAAGTTCCCACCTATCATTACCGTAAGTAAAAGTGTTTAAAAGATAACATTGTGACATTTCTGAATTAATTTATGCTTTTTTTAAGCTGGTAGAATTCCTTGTGGAGCCGGCAAGATAGGATATGCACCAAGATGTAAAGGTATGTAACCGTTGAATACATCCACACCGTTCTTGTCCCGTTCTTTAGGAAACATTGACAACTGTACAATACGTTTCACTGTGATGTGGTTACAGCTGTTTCGAGAAAGGTTGTCGGAAAAAAGCGCACGCGACAATCCCGAAAGTTATTGTGGGTAGTTTTAAGTTCACGGTTCCTTGACTTCAGCATTTCAGGGAAATCTGAGAAAATGGCACGAGACGCCATGGAAGTATGTTTGCGAGTGCTAAAAGAAAGCAACAAAAGTAGGTTCGACAGCTACAGTGTCAGGAACGTACCTTGCTGATCATATCCCAGATTACCTTTCGGGATTGTCGCGTGCGCTTTTTTCCGACAACGTTTCTCGAAACAGCTGTATACAGTCAAACCTCCCGCAAGCGGACACCCTTGGGACCATTAAGAGAGGCATGGCTAAAACCTGGTTCACACTTACGACGCAAGCAACATACACAGACGCAGTAACGTGTTGATCATTAACAGCATTTGTTCTAACAAAAGGCACTAATATAATGAACAACAAGTTACTGCGTCTGCGTATGCGTATGTTGCTTGCGCTTATGCTTGCGTTGTAAGTGTGAACCTGGCTAAGTGTCCGCTTACGAGAGGTGCCTGCCTACGGGAGGTGTCCGTTAGGAGAGGTTTGACTGTATCATTTACACCTAAACAACAATAGAAACAAACAGTTAATTAAAACAGTTTAGCGGTTGTTTATTCTGCCAACATTGACTGTTCTGCTTTTTCTATATATTATAAAGCCACGTATAGGAATTAATCACTCTTTGTCTTTATTTTCAATGATATTATCTCACCACAGTTCGCGACCTGTACCCCACCCTGGCTGGTCCTCCACATATCACACCAGTGGTCCCCCCGGATAACATTCTAGCAAGTAGCTCAATCCATCTTCTGTGTACATACGACATTACAGCACCAGGCCCCTACCAAGTCGGTTACAAAGTCACGTGGTATAAAATCATGCGCTTCTTGGGCGGGAAGCCTGGGAAACTAGTACTGCTGACCAACATGACTGAAGAGACAGCGGTACTTATCAACTTTGAGTCAGCAGACTTTTACCTTGGTGATACAGTGAGTACAACTTGAAGTACAGTAAATTTTAAAATACACAAAGCGGAACGGTCAAATGAAAGCTATTGAGCAGTACTTTCATGTGGTGCTGTTTATTATGCTGTACAAGGTGATTTTAACTTTGAAATCTATGGATGAAACCCTAGTGTCAAATGAAAGCTGTTGAGCAGTACTTTCATGTCGTACTGTTTATTATGCTGTACAAGGTGGCTCTAACTTTTAAGTCTGTGGATGAAACCCTAGTGTGTGACCATTCAAATGAACGCTATTGAGCAGTACTTTCATGTGGCACTGTTTATTATGCTGTACAAGGTGGTTCTAACTTTTAAGTCTGTGAAAAACACTGCTTTAATTTCATATTCGTCTTGAAATAACAAATAACCAATTTTATTGTTTGTCTGTTTGTTTGTTTGTTTGTTGGTCCCCAGATTGCTTGTGAAGTGTCAGCGTTTTTCTCAGAGAGTCCAGATCTAACAAGTCCTGGTTTTTCCAGCGAAGATTTCTACGTTGGCATTAAGGCGAGTTTCATTCTCTTTAATAAGTCGTTTTGTCCTGATGCTTTTATCTTGTTGTGCTAAACTAACCGAATTAATTACTTTGTCATAGGTGGAGCCTTCGTCCCTTATCATCTCAGAAGATCATAAAATCAAAGAAATTACTGTTAGCCTTACGGTGCCCCTTGTATGTCCATTGGACCACCCCAACTGCACAATACAGATACCGATGCATTTAGTACCTGTAGGTATGAAATAATTATTTCTTAATCCCTTATCTCATGTGACTGTCAGTATAAATCTGACAAATGCTTTAAAATTACTTGGGAACACAGTGCTAAACATCATCCATTGAACCACCTTACACAGCATGAAAAACAGTACTGCTCAATAGCTTTCATTTGAATGGTCATGTACATACAAGGGTTTCATCCATCGTAAAAGTTAGAACCACCTTGTACAGCAATATAAACAGTACTACATGAAAGTACTGCTCAATAGCTTTCATTTGAATGGCCACACACTAGGGTTTCATCCACAGACTTAAAAGTTAGGACCACCTTGTACAGCATAATAAACAGTACCACATGAAAGTACTGCTCTAAGTACTGGTATTAGAGACGGACTAACTCTTCTGTTCGTTTGGTTCTCTTGACTCAGTGGATAATTCCCGCAGGATGTTGACAGCTCCAGACATAGCCCTGTCCACTTGTGAGATAACGCTGAAACCGCAATCCTGTTCTCGTCGTGACTGTGGGCGCAAGGTTGTCAGGCTGATTGCTGTGTCAGACTTCATTGATGACGGAGACCGCAGGACACGTATCATTACTGAGCCTGCACGGAGTCAGTCGCCGCTTTGGAAGTCACATGACCCGACCGATGCTTTTGTAAGTAGCCTTACCATTTCGATCTGTGGTTTGAAGAGTTGTGTTGTTGTTTTTTTAACAAAAAACGTTGACGGTTTACTAAGCTGGAGAACCTGCATGAACTGATGGAATTAAAATTTGAAGGCCCGGGTTCTAGCAAAGCCAAAGTTTAATTTGATCAAGTCCACCGTGATATCAAAAGTCATGTAAAATCCTTCTTCACCTTAGATATGAAGTCTCCTGGATGAATAATCAGCGGAGACACATTTTCATGAAGAAGTTTAGGGTTCAATCTTATAAGACTAAAGTTTATAACGTATCGCATGCACATAGCCTTATAGCTTATGAATAGGCTCCGCTGTGGGGATGGGATAAAAAGAAAATTGCGAGCGAAGCGAGCCGCGCGAACCCTTTTTACCTCATCCCCACCGCGGAGCCTATTCATAGACCAATAGCCTTATGAACCTTACCGACAAGAGACCCGTCTCTGAGGGTATGACGATAACATTTCTCTCATTTGTCGGTAACGGATAGCGTTAACTTTAGGGGATCGTTTATCATTAATATCTTACCCAGGTTCTCTCTAAAGATATCGAGACTCCGAGATGTCACCTCTTCACTGAGTCTTACATCAAGACGCTTGCCAACAGGTCAGAGTATAGCTACAATATCTTGTTTCACGCTTGTAAACCATAATAGAAATAGCTGATCATTATTTAAATTCTCTCCTCGCAGGTATTACCGGATTCCAACGGGAGTGACAACATTTGTGTTGTATAAAAGTACAACCAGACCATTTGAGGTTTGTGCGTCAGCTAACTAATAGGGGGCATGAGGTGCAGCAGGGGGGGGGGGGGCGAGATGTCTAGCCGTTCATGGGAGGGGGGAGAAGAGAGGGCAAGCGGAAGCGGGATTCCCAAGGAAGAAAGAAAAGCACGAAAAGGGCGGGAACCTGGATTACGCATTCACCCGAGCATGCGCAAAGGCGTCAATTCTGGTCGCCCGCGCGCCAATTTCCCGCTCAACATTTTGAACCCTAACCCTGAACCCTAACCCTAACCCTAACCCTTGCAACAACCCGAAATCAAAACGTTGATAGTAATTTGCGAAAGGAAACAAAAGTAGGTAAAAGGAAAAGTTTAGACTTTTCATACACAAAGTTCAGTATATTTCCAGCATTCTGTTGATTGACCATTTTTTTTGGACGTTTACCAAAAAGTTAGACGTGTTTAAAACATGGTGTAATGATGAGGTTTGACCGCGGTGGGATTACGTACGGGAAGCGGGAAGGTTCAGACCTCCTCCTGTCCTCTCGTCTCCTCTGTTTGACCGTTAGTTTTGAGAATTTGGTCAACCTCGTTCCCAGGGATTTTCCCTTCTAAATTTTTCGGGTCGCAAAATTTAGAAGGGAAAAGCCCTGGGAACGAGGTTGAGAATTTGGTGTTACATCAAGACAATATCCCTCAGTTGATGATTTTCTCTATTCTCCTCACCTGGCGACTTGACACTGTATTGTTACTGTAAGGAGAAATTAGATGATGATCGCTGGTTTGAAATGTCCAAATTTTTTTCAAACTCGTTCCAGGTTCACACTCGTTTTTGGGCGTGTAGCAAGTCGAGAAACCCCGGATTCTGCGCATGCGGAATAACCGCAAGAGATGGAGATGATGTCATCGTAATTGACATGTGCAATGGAAGATTCCTGGAGACTAGTGTCCAGATCTCTATCAAGTCCAGGCTTCCTTTGGCGAAGGGAATTCGAATTACAGAAGCTATAAGTGGAAAACGATACACGGTTAGTCGTAAAGAGGAATTGTGTGACAGTTTTTGCGTGACGAACCTTTGTGTGACAGTCTTTGCGTGACGAACCTTTGTGTGGTGTGTAAAAAAACCTTCCGGTGATAATCCATTAATGGACGAGCCTTCTTTGACGAGTATTTTTGTGACAAACGTTTGCGTGACGATCCTTTCTGCGGCGAAGCATTCTAATTCGAGTCTTTCTATGACTAGCATTGTGTGATGAATGATTTGCGTGACGATTTCTCTTAACCTTTCTGTGAGTAGCATTATTGTGTGATGAATCGTTTGCGTGACGGTTTCTATGACTAGCATTGTGTGACAAATTATTTGCGTGACGATTTCTGTTAACCTTTCTATGACTAACATTGTGTGACAAATCATTTGCGTGACCGTTTATTTTAACCTTTTTGTGACTAGCATTGTGTGACAAATCATTTGCGTGACGGTTTCTTTTAACCTTTCAGTGACTAGCATTGTGTGATAAATCATTTGCAAGAGCATTGTGTGACAAATCATTCAGTTGCGTGATGGTTTTCTTTTAACCTTTTTATGACTAATATTGTGTTACAAATCATTTGCATGAGCATTGTGTGACAAATCATTCAATTGCGTGACGGTTTCTTTTAACCTTTCAGTGACTAGCATCGTGTGACAAATCGTCTTTCCATTCCAGGTGTATTTTCCGTCAGGAGTGTATGTTCGCACAGATGTGTTTGAATGGGGACTGAATGTACAAATTCAATCATCTGGCAGAGACTTCAATCACGTGACTGGCTTATGTGGCCTGGGAGAAGTCACCAGTTCTTTTCAAGCAGCTAATAAAGGTTTGCCACCTGAGATGAACGGAACACAGCAGTGGAGGTAGGTAAGGTTGAGTCTTCACGCGGAGCCTAGTGGCCCATAACTGCCAGAGCTTATCCCGGTTTCCGTAACACGAGGTGACTAGGAGTATTGCTACTCCCCCTGATGGGATGATATAGTCCATCGCAGGTTACACCCCCCCCCCCCCCCCCCACACACACACACACACACACACACACACACACACACACACACACACACACACACACACACACACACACACACACACACACACACACACCCCAGCATTTTGACAGGTTGACCTAACAGTTCGCCGGTACCATTTACGTACTCCGGGGTGGAGAGGGGCAATGTGAGAGTATAGACATAGCGTCTTTCTTGTCTAAAAACACACAATGATCCCGCCCGGAATCCAACGCGCTATCCATTACGCCACCGTGCCGTAGAGGTTAAGTTTCATTTTGTACTTATTCACTCACTCGCTTACATCTTTTATTGGAAGAGCGTGGGACAAGAGGCGTCTGTTCCCTCAGGCTATAAAGCATTTCATTTTATCAGAGGCCAGTAACTAGTTTACATGACTAAAACAGTTTGAGAGGGCCAATAACTAAAATCAGCCAATAAGAATGCTTTCTTGTCGGTCGGATATTTTCTAAGTACCGGACCGGGTAAAGTTTCTTATATTGTTTATGGTTTAATTTCCACAGCTATTTTTAAGCACAAAGTCGAGTAAAAAATCTCTTGCGCTCGATCCGTACTGTCAAGACCGAGGGTTGATATTCTCCAGTACGACCCTCGCGCTTGGTTAATAAGGTATGTGTAGACCTCTGATATTCCATTGTCTACTTGTTAACAAGGTTTCCTGACGGCGACAGTTTATTCCATTATAAACCACTGATTGAGCGACACCACCAAACGGAAAAGCTCTTCTGTTTCTGCAGTTTGAACAAACTTTGAAAAGAAGAAGAAAAAGTGCCCCGGCTGTGAGTCTAAGTGCAGACGACACCAACACGTGGTATGGCCAGCGGTGTCTCGTGAAAGAGACATTACCAAACGAGTTCAAGCGCTGCAAGTCGGTCGTCTTCATGAACGTCGACAAAATCTCACAAACGAGTTTTACCCGTCAAACCAGCCAAAACAAGTCAAACCAGTCAAACCCGTTCGATGATGGAAAGACTGATGCCTTTCTGGCTGCCTTGGCCGTTTCCAGTTACTGTAAAAGGCTTTTGACTGACACGCCGCTTGGGAGAGCCTGCAATCCTGTTGTTGGTCAGCGGAATGTCGATAATCTGCTGAGGATTTGCATACGTGACATGAGGGTATATTTCATCGCATTTCTTTTATTGTAGAAAGCTTTGCCTTATCTGTTTTCTTGTTTCTGTTCCTGTTACTCCTTATATTTGTGTCTGTTTGTGCCTGTGTTACTCCTTCTTAATTCTTCTGCTTCTGCTTCTGCTTCTGTGACTGTGCGATCTGTAACTGTGTCTGCTTCTACCTCCTCCCCCCCCCCCCCCCCCATATGCCTGCTTTTCCGTCTGCTTCTGTGTCTTTGTCCTATTCTGTTCTTCCTGTTTCTTTTTCAATTTCTGTTTTGTTTTTGTTTGTCTCTTCATTCTAACACCGATAACTTGCCGTTATCAGGTCTTATAAGATGACTTGCAACCACCAGAAACATGACCAAAAACCGGAGCAGATTTCTTGTGGGGGGAGGACAGGGGTCTGAACATCCCGCTTCCGTACATTCTCCCCCCCCCCCCCCTCCACCTCCCCCAATGTCCCTCCGTTGTGGTCTCTTTGTGCTTTTTCTATTGTAAAATATTACGCAATGTTGCGACATTTTTTTCTATTTCCTCCAGTTCCCACCACCACCTTGGGAATCCCGCTTGCTCTTCTCCCGCCTCCCATAGATTTCGCCGTCTTTACTCCCGGGTTCCCCCCCCCCCCCCCCCCCCCCCCCCACGCCCCTCTCCCACACACACACTCTCTTGGAGCTTTCTAAAATTCCAATTGCAATGCTATTTCTTAGTACACAGGTGTATCATCCATGGCGTGGGGAGCTGCTGTCATGTTGCAAGACTCGTGTGAGGATTTGGTCATGAAAAACACGTCAGCATGGGAGATGTCTTCCTCTAGTAACAGACCCACTCCACCAACGAGCATTACAAGCACTATGTGTTCCCGGATGTGCAACGACCGAGGAAGGTGCATCAATGGAACGTGCAAATGTCGACGAGGTATCTTCAAGTTTGTCGTTCGTAATCCGTCTCAATCTTCCCCAATCTTAACCATCCTTGTTTCGTTTTGGTTTATTATGATATCTTTGATATTTTTTTTAACTCAATAAATCGTTATTTTCAGGCTTCCTCCGATTTAAAGGCAATTGTTTAGTTCACAAAAACTACTTATTAATATTTCGCGACATAGTTCCTTTTTCATAAGTTTTTTTGCGACATTTCCCGTTTCGGCATTAGAAAAAAGTCAATGAACAATACAAACTACCGCTATTTTTCAGTGCCACATCTCTTGTTGTATAGATACACATACTAGACATCACTCAATGGTGCGAATACTTCAGCATAAAAGGGCAGGTGTAATTGACAATATTTCAACCAGTAGCACTGGTGTTCTATAGAGCTAGAGCTGAAGTGAGAGCAATGTGCTAATATGCCCTTTGAGTTCAATGAACCAATGTGCACTTTGTGTATGTACTGACGTTTGTCGAAGAGAAGATGATCTAAGAGAAGGATTCCCCTTGCCCATGATAACTTTTTGAAATCTATTAATAGTTTCGCGCCATACAGTGAATGTTTTTCTCATTTCCTTTAGACCGAGGCTCCGACATCAATTCGAACCCAATCAAAAACTATGGACTAAAAATAGATTTCAAAAAATTATCATTTGAAGAGACCCGTGAATGAGAGAATGCTTCTCTTAGATCATACTCTCTTGCTTTGTCCCATATTCTATCGTTATTCCAAATATATCACGAATATTTCTAGGTTATACAAGTGATGACTGCTCCGTTCCTTCCAGAAGTCCACCCCAGCTCATCAGTGTCCATAATGACGGGGAATGTGACATGAGAGCCTTTCTTTGCAAGCAAGTTAGACTAGTTGGTGAAGGGTTTCACAACTCAAGAGATCTGATGTGTTCTTTGGCGGAAATTACGGTAACATCATTTTCATATACTTTTTTGCACTAATGAGTCTCACGAGTCTGTTAGATTTAACCATTTCATTCCCAGAGTTCAGAATTGAAAAATATATTTAAAAAAATCAATTTTGTAAATACTGGAAAACAAATAGCTCCTCCTGAAAGTACCGCTCGCTAAATTCTCGACCACTAAAAAGTTATAACGATATTAACCAGGTTTGACCATGTGGATGAAAGGGTTAATGACGTTTACTTTCATTTACTGAATAACTGTATTACAGTAGCAACTAGCTACAGACGAATACACACACAAATAAATACTTGCAAACTGATCTGGTGCTTACGATTAATTTTTATCATAATCTCTCTCTTTGTTCTCTTTTTCGTTTCTTTAAATCAAGGAAGCCTCAGGTGGAACTCAGACCTTCCTATCTAAGGCTACATATGAAAGTTTCCGTGGTGTCACGTGCGAGGTACCGAGGTCACATGACACAGACTCGGCGGCATTTAGTGGCTATCAAGTACGCGTGAGTAATGATGGGAATTTATGGAGCCAGCCTGTTACCTCTTTTTATCCTTGATGGGCGTTGTCTGACGTGTACCTCTCGTGGCTGTGATATTAAGGTTGGTAAGTACAAACAACATTTTGGTCTCACTAAACGTAAAGTTTCCAACTACAAAACGTCAACTTGTTTCATATTATTTAATTTGGTTCATATTCTCTGGTCTAAGAGAGCGATCGTCTGGTGAAAGAGAGAGAAACTTCTGTTGGTGGTAGTGATCAACCGACTCACGTTCAAAACTGTTTGTTTGTTTGTTTGTTTTGTTTGTTTGTTTGTTTGTTTGTTTGTTTGTTTGGTTGGTTGGTTGGTGTGGTTTGTCAGTTTTGTCGTAATGTGATTATTTGTACGACTTCAGGTACGACTTATTGTTAAATGATTAAAACACCGGAAAAGAAGTTCTTTTTTGTTTGACCTGAGACCTAAAAAATATTGACAAAGGCTCCTTATTTCCCAGTATTGTCCTTTTTAACGAGTGAATGCTTAGCATGAACGAAGTTATAGCGTATAGCGGACAAATTTCACTCGCTCCCTCGCTCGATCCCTCAGTCGATGGCCACAAGTTGTAAACAATAATGTATGGCGTAGTGCGGTAATTTATGCATTATCAGTAAACAAAATGGCGTCTGGCGCGGATCTCTTCTATTTTTCAAACACGGTATTTTCACTCCTACAATTACAATTAGACACCTTGTTGGAGTTCGAAATTGAAAGAAATAACCCTAAATAATACTCGACCGCTCAAAGAGGAGACATTAGAATATTAAAAGTGAGTCACGTTTGAAGTTCTTCGATCGATTCAAGGCTGGCAAGGCTGATCAAGGCTCAAGCTGTCGAAACTTAAACCAAGCTACGGGACTTCAAGACTTAGGAAAACACTAAGTATGTTAAATGTTGTATCTTCTTTATACCAAGTGTATGAATAAAAATGATATTTTCTTTTGTTTGCGTCTGAACTATAAAAACCCTTCAATGCTTTTTCAGCGTATATATAAAGCGAACTGATATTAGTACCTGTGTTTCTCATACTTGCGGGGGAAAAAAAAAAAAAAAAAAAAAAAAAAACCTGCCTCCACTGGGATTCCGATCTCGCGACCTTCGATACCTGAAAGATGATGCAAGATTCCGACACACGGGAGCGACGGGAGCGACAAGAGCCTGGGTAAGTACTTTAAGTAGACACTTTAATAACCCTACTTAAAGTACCTACCGAGGACACCGAGTTGCTGTTGTCTTGAGCTGGAAGTGGCTTGATTTAACTCACCAAATGACTGGTTTCAGTGGCTATGTTAATCTTTTCTATTCATGGATCTATTTAGACGCTCGACAGTGTTTTGCTCAATCTCCATATTTCCTTGGCCTCCGCGAATGGACTCGAATGGACTCTTTTAGTCAGCGCGCGATGGACGATGTTTATATCATACGCATGTAAGCTTATGTTATTTTAGTTGCATGAATGGTTGAAATAATTTTAAAATATTATTATCGGAACGAGGAAGCGTTGCGTGACGGAGGACAAAAACATAAGATTTACCTTTTATTTTCATAGTATCTCAATATGTTTTTTTTAATCGGAGAGCAAACCCATTTTTGATAATTTTTAGTCCAAGAATTGCAACTTCATAGATAACTGTAGTATTTTTCTGTCCAAGAGTTTCGTGTATGACAGAACTGAAGACGAATGAATGTTTACATATAAAATTAATTTTATATTGTGCGTGCGAAGCACAAACTACACAAACAAGATCAGAATGTTTTGAAATGATTGAAATATTTTATTTCACGAACAGCAACTTGCTTTCAAATAAAACTCAAACCAGTTCGAACATATTGGCCGAATATTTAAAACGACGTCTAAAAAGTTAGTCAATGAGGTCTAAATAAACTTATATGCAGGTCAGTCTATTAAAGTCGCTAAATGTTTTTTTAGTCTGTGCAGAGGTCTATAACTAGTTATAGACCTCTGGTCTGTGTTTTATATACACCTTCTAATTATAAACGGGGTTTACTGTACGGTTAATAGGCTTAATATAGTTGGCCAGTCAGTTTGAAATCGTATTAGGCCATGGTTTTGTTAAACCCTGTGTAAACCTTGTTTTTAAAAATATTCGGCCCATAAAGTTGGCGATTATCGAATATCAGTGATTAAAGACTTTTCGTTTGAGTTTCCCTCCCGACCAACACTGATTTGGACGTGAATACGAAATACACCGGCTTGCGTGAATGCCGCGCGGAATCTATTGTTCTGTTTTCGAGAAATAAATCGTTTCCTCGAAATACCTATTCGAGTCAGACTCAAAACTCGAAACTCGATTCTCAAAAGCATCGAGGACGAGACTGTCAACTTACATTTACCCGGTACTACTGCATATTTCTATGTTAATTAATTTATTTACTTTTCCATTCACGAGTTGGCACATAGTGCCTTTGATTTCAATCTCTCTCTTTCTTTTGCCGTACTTTGACGACCGTAATCTTTTTAATATCTTCCTCCGAAGGAAAAGTTGACTGTTTGCTATCGCGACTAATAGGAATGCATGCATCACAGCCTAGTACCCAGGCGTTCCCTTCCCGCTTTCATTCATGACGTCACCGAATGACACCGTTCCCAGGTCCTTACGTGTACTCGTTCAAGAGAGAAAGAGAACGTCTAGGGACTAGGCTGCATGCATCTCACTGGTCAATAATAGTTTGATTTTTTTATTTAGAATGACACTTGTCATATTGATGGTCGTTGTCGCAGACATGGAGAATCAAA
Source organism: Desmophyllum pertusum (assembly GCA_029204205.1). Lineage (NCBI taxonomy): Eukaryota > Metazoa > Cnidaria > Anthozoa > Scleractinia > Caryophylliidae > Desmophyllum > Desmophyllum pertusum. The sequence continues at coordinate 281,021 of MU825437.1, read as the reverse complement.
TCCTCAGGATCCCTGTAAATGGTGTTCACCAAAAGACAGTCAACAGAACTGGACCAACATACAATGCCAGCTTGGGGACATGTGAGGCTTCCACGTGTGTGCATGGTATGTGTTTAGATACAACCATAGGAAGGTACTTCTGCCTCTGTGATGAAGGATTTGCAGGTGCAAATTGCGACATTCCAAAAAATCCTTGCATCTCTAATCCTTGTGGAAGTGGAACTTGTGTTCAACATGGAAGTATTTATCGTTGTGAATGTCCTTCAGAATACTCAGGTCCAAATTGCGACATTCCAGAAAACTCTTGCATCTCTAATCCTTGTGGAAGTGGAACTTGTGTTCAACATGGCCGTACTTATCGTTGTGAATGTCCTTCAGGATACTCAGGCGTACAATGCTCGGACGTCATCAACCCTTGTTCTTCACATCCGTGCAACAATGGAAGTTGTGTTACTAATGGGACGCATTTAGTTGTTCTGCGACGAGGGTTTCACTGGTCGATATTGCGAGACGGAAGTTCAGAGTTGCTTGTGTCTTCATGGAAGATGCGTTCCTCAGGCTTGGAATTATGTTTGCATCTGTGAAGTGGGCTTCACAGGAAAATTCTGTGAAATACCAGTGGATGATGCTTGTTCCTCTTTGCCATGTGGAAACGGTCCTGTGTTAAGGAAAATGGGAATGCAAGATGTCTATGCGACTCTGGATACACTGGCACCCTTTGTGATATAAAGATACGTCCTTGCCTTAACTCCCCCTGTGCACATGGAAATCATGGAAATTGTGCTTCAAGTCCATGTCGACATGGTTCGTGTAACAACAACAACAACAACAACAACAACAACTTTAAGTACAATTTCACTTGTGTCTGCGAGTTCGGTTTTACTGGGAGAGTTTGTCATTCCACGATCAACATAACCCACGAGGTACGGATAAAGGAAACGCTCAATAACGGCACCGTTTCTTTGCACCAAAATTCATCTTTTAATCTCCCATTTTATCACATTAACATATCAATTGACGCCTCTGAAAAGACTACCAGAGGAAAACGCGTATCTGTGTTTGATAGCAAAGACTTGGTATGCCAAGGAAATCTTAGTATCGTTGGAAACGTTATTTCATGTCAAGATAGGAATTGCAGTATTGATGAGAGAATGTTAGTTTGTATGTTGAATACTATTAACAGAACTTGTGATTGTGCTGCGTCTGTCGCCAAGGGAAATTGCCCATGTTCACGGACATTTTGCGACTGCTACTCACCATCTGAGTCTTCCAAATACAGTGAGTGCGAAAGAGGGTATTTTTCATGTAAATGCTTTGATAGACACTCTGGAGCTCCTTGCGATGAAGATATCGGTAATAAGGCATTAAGTAAAGAATTTCAAGCCGACTGCTCCACTGAAAAAAATTGCAACGGAGCGGGTGATCCTTGTTACCCAAACCCCTGCGTGTATGGGAATTGCACTTCTTCCGCAGAAGGAATACAATGCGTGTGTGAAACTGGATACATAGGAAGAACATGTAATGAAACAGACATCTGCCAGCCCAATCCTTGCACACGCGGCGAATGTCAGAGCACAGAGAACGGTTTCCAGTGCTTATGCCCAAGAGGATTTGGTGGAACAACCTGCAATGAAGTGAAGACTGCTTGCGTCATAAACCTTTGTAGTCATGGAGATTGCTTCATAGGAGCAAAAGGAGAGCTTTCGTGTGAGTGTTTCCATGGTTACGAGGGACCTCTATGTGAAACTCCTATAAACCGCTGTCAAATTGGTATTTGTAACAACGGGTTGTGTATTAACACCAGAACAGGATTTCGGTGTGTTTGTCGATTGGGGTTTTCAGGTAAACGATGCCATGTTAGAGACCTTTGTGTCCCGAATCCTTGTGTAAATGGGAATTGCACCAGCAAATCAGATGGTTATCATTGTCTTTGCCACAAAGGCTACACTGGAAGGACATGCAAGGAGAGAATGGATCATTGTCTGAGCAACCCATGCGTCCGTGGTCAATGCTTGAATACGCAGGACACATATTTATGCAAGTGTCCACAAGGCTTCATTGGTGACAACTGTAATGAGACCGTCAACTTTTGCCAATCAAATCCTTGTCTTAACGGGGACTGTATTAACTTGGAACGTTCCTTTAAATGCGACTGCCATGAAGGCTTTCAAGGAACATTCTGTGGTAGCCGAGTCATCGTCGACCCATGTGATGAAAGTCCATGTAGTAATGGCAGATGCATACGTGTCCAAGTGGCGGTGCGAGCTGGTCCTTTGTTTTATTGTTTATGTGATAAGGATTTACTGGACAATTCTGTCAATCTAAAATCGACCCATGCAGGAACAATCCTTGCAAGAAGGGGTTGTGTGTAACAACTGATGCTAACATAGCTCAATGTGAATGTTTCAAAGGCTTTCAAGGGGACAATTGCGATACTGAGATTAATCATTGTCTTTCAAGTCCATGCAAGAATGGTTCATGCATTCCTAAAAATGCATCGTTTGAGTGTGTCTGCTATCCTGGATACAAAGGAAGCTTGTGTGACCAAGAGCTGGACATGTGTCAACCAAATCCATGTAAACATGGAAGATGCCATCAAAGGTCTTCATCATTCCTATGTTCTTGTTACACAGGATACACTGGAAAAGTTTGTGAAACAATGATGGATCACTGTCTCTCAAATCCTTGCAAAAACGGATTTTGCGTGGCTAATAGGCTTTCATTCAAGTGCTATTGTAAACGAGGCTATTCTGGAGAATTCTGCCATCAAAAAGTGAATCGTTGCGAACCAAACCCATGTAAGCACGGCTCGTGTTTACACCGATACACTTCGTGGTTTGCTTGTCGATGTCAATTAGGTTACACAGGTAAAATGTGTGATAAGAAAATCAACATGTGTCAGTCACAACCTTGCAAAAATGGCGTGTGCATCAATCTGGCGATGTCGTATCGCTGCCAATGTCGGTCAGGTTTTCATGGACGCCTTTGCGATAAAATTGAAACCTGCCAATTTAGACCTTGTAAACGAGGGACATGCATTGCCACTGCAAATTTGTACACTTGTAGATGTCCGGAGGCCTACACAGGTCGTTACTGTGAGACTAAGATTGATCCGTGTCAATCAATCCCCTGTAAACACGGCCGGTGTACTGCTGTTGACCATTCTTTCAAATGTCTTTGTAACAAAGGATATACTGGTGAGCATTGTCAAGTGAAGACGAATCCTTGCTCCTCTCATGAGTGCAAGAATGGGAAGTGTGTCGCTCAAGGTGTTCATTATTCCTGTCAATGCCGTCAAGGTTTCAGTGGAAAACATTGCGATACAGATGTCAACGAGTGTTTAGATTCGCCGTGTTTTGCTGGCGTCGAGTGCACAAATTACTTAGGAAGTTATACTTGCGGTCCATGCCCTGCTGGTTTCACAGGTGATGGTTCACGTTGCGAGAAGATAACGGATCCCTGTGAAAAGGTGAACTGTTTTAGGGACGTGCCATGTGTCCAGAAGGGACATCAATACGAATGTGGAAATTGCCCTCGTGGATTTACTGGAAATGGTGTCCAGTGTACTGGTAGGTTAAGATTTGCTTTATCGATAGACACTATCAAGAGGAATACTGCATGTAGGATACAATGTTTACTTGTTTTACTTCAAAGCCTAGTAACCTTTGATTAAACGGCCTTGGCCCAATAGATGGATAGACAGTAGGATAGCATCCGACACTAATTTAGGGCGGATGTCAAAGAGAGTATTTCGTGCACCGCTATCTAAAGGAAAAGATAAACTGGGGTCGAAATAGTTCAGGTCATTCCAAGTATTCTTTATTTACAAAATGTGCAAGGTACCTCTCCTTGGCACAACCTAACCTAATGTCATTAATAGCCTGGATTATTCACATGATATCTTAAAATATGAAAACGATCATCGAAGCGTTTTGTTTCCATATCAGAGATAGATGCCTGCTCGTCCAGTCCATGCCATCATTTGGTTCAGTGTTTCGCATTAAAGGGCCCTCCTGCGGTTTTCGTTGCGGTCCCTGTCCAGAAGGGTACAAGGGCAACGGGACCACATGCACCACCTTGTGTCCTGTTCCTTGCCCCTACGGAATGGAGTGCATAGGCTATTATACTTGCAGGTGAGATTGCTATATAAGGTAAGGCAACTTCCCTAAACCCGTAAATACACGAGAGGTTTAAAATATAGAGTTTCAAATCGTCATGACTCTGTCTTTGTTTTCATTGCAAACCAAGAGAGGATGATCTAAGAGAAGGATTCCCGGGCCGTGCCCCATGATAACGTTTTGAAATCTATTAATAGTTCCGTGCCTGGTGCGGTCAGTGAAAAGTCATTTTGGCACGATGAAGAATTAATCAAGCTGATGATGCTTATTAAAATTTACCTCAACGCTGGTCAATGAAGTGCTAACGCATTGTGTTCTTAATTCTATTGTTCAGGTGTCCTATAGGTTTCCAAGGCGTGGGCTGCAAAACGCCATTTTGCCGAGCTGGTTGTTACAATGGTGGCACATGCATAAAACCCAACGTTTGCATATGTGCGGAGGGATTTGAGGGAACTGCATGCCTATCCCCCCTTTGCCAGCCCCCTTGCAGATACGGCGGGAAGTGCATCGGACCAGGGAAGTGCCGGTGTCCACACGGATTTAATGGATCTCGATGCCAGAAGAAACGCTGCTTTGTCACGTGTTTGAATGGTGGAAGATGCATTGGACCATATGTCTGTCAATGTATGCCGGATATTCAGGACAAAGATGTGAAATTGGTAAAGCTGGCTCATTACTGCAAAACGATACGTACAAACCAGGAGCCCATCACTAGGAGCGTCCATCTCCCATACTCCGTCTATGTCACAGCATTTTTACAGACCGGGTTATTTTTAGACTCCTTTTTCCCGGGAAAAAATATGATCTCCTTGTCAATTGAGAAATATGACACGTCATTCATTACATCACAACTTTTGATTGGGCTTGTTTGAATAGGAGTTGAGAAATATGACACATCATTCATTACATCACAACTTTTGATTGGCTTGTTTGAATAGGAGTTCGCGAGAAAAGGAATCTAAAAATAACCTGGTCTGTAAAAACGCTGTGACACGAATCCAGTCCAGTTGCTCGCTCCTAGTGATGGGATCCTGTACAAACCTATAAGTTATAGTTCTACTGTGGTGTTCTTTTAGTGGTAAAGTGTGACGTCACAAATCAAATTATCAAGTCTCAAAATACCATCATTAGATTAAGGGGGGACTTCACCTAAATTTCAAGGAAATTTTAAGAGGTTTAAAGAAGGAATAGAAGAAAGAAAATAATTTTTGGAACACCAACAGACAGTTGATACCCACGCGGGTGCTCTTGCGTGGTTATCAACTGTCGTCAATGTCAATCTACTAATTTTTAATTCAAATTCTAATTTTAAAACTACATCTTCAATATTTCTTATTTCCCTAAATTTTACAACTCCTTTGAGAAAAACTATTTCCTCCCCAAAATACCCAAAAATCACCCAAAAATTTACAAAACACCCCATAACATAGATTCATGGGATGAGTATAGAGTTTTTGGATTGCTAGAAACGTGAACGAGATATTTCCATTTAACCCATGTTAAGTCGCGGAAAAATGGCATTCAGGTAGAATCCCGCCTTAAGATTGCTGTTGTATGATCAGCCACAACATTTCAACTTATTAGCACGAATAGAACAGAAGATATTAATAGAGGTTCACATTTTGGTACCGTCCCATACAAACCTCTCTAATTTTGTTCTAAACTGAATTAAGGAGTCGACGCAAAATTAGAAAGATTTGTCAAGAGCATATCACCCCGGAGCCTCTATCTGTGCTGATTAATGACAACAGCGTAGTTACACCTTGGGCTATTTTTAGAATCGTTCTCCCGCGAAAATATTTCCATGTACGTCCGCGGACAATAGTGATAATTCTTCTCAGCTATGGACTGAAAGTTAAAAATAGATTTCAAAAATTATCATTGAAAGAGACCCATGTATGGGGGAATGCTTCTCTTAGATCATTCTCTTGCTTCTACTTTATATATAATAAAGAACATTTTATTTGTCATAGCCCCTTGTTCTCCAATATGTCAAAATGGCGTTTGTGTGTTGCGCGAGATGTCTGCAAATGTCCACCTGAATACATGGGGGACCGGTGTCAGTATCCATTTTGCAGACCACCTTGCATTAATGACGGACACTGTGTTCGACCCAATGTGTGCATGTGTCCTGCTTCATGGAAAGGAGAGAACTGTCAAAAGCCTGTGTGTCATCTGCCTTGTTTGAATGGAGGAAGGTAAATAGTAATAGAGTCAAAGCTCTCTGAGCGGACACTCTCGTAAGTGAACAGCACTACTTATGACCGCCTTGACAAAACCACGTTTGAGCTCTAGCTCATACATACACATTCCCGTAAGCGGCCAGCTCCAGTTGCGGACACTTTTTCTACTTCCCGAGGGTGGCCGCTTACGGAAGCTTCGACTGTACAACAATACGAGAGATAGTGTTTCATCCAATTTCCAAACACCGAGAAGAGAGTTGAAAATACGACGCGTAGAGGAGTATTTTTGACGTTTGGAAAGCGGATGAAACACTCTCTCGTATTTGATATATCGTCTCAATCAAAACAAAAACTAAGGAATAAACGGAGAAATAAAATCGTAAAAATCTATGCTATTCATAAGATCAGGATCCAAACCTTCGTCGCGGTTATGATTTCCTTTGTCATTAATACGTTTGAGAAGCTTTGTTCAAAAATTTCTTTAATTTTTTTATTTTTATAATAACAATATTTTTTCAAACATTTGCTACAAGGCAGATGCTCATCTAGAGAGTTGTTTTTTTTTTTTTTTTTTTTTTCACAAGTAAACACTTTATTGAGTATAAAGATACAATACTTTGAGAAGCTTTGTTTCAAATTAAAGCCAAATCTTCCGTAATCTCTTCGAGGTTATGAAGATTTGATAATAAGCCCTACTTGCAAATAGGCCCACCAAAAAAGAACCTTATTGAACAATACAAGGCTATTATTTGAATGCAGTATTGTGATATTGTTTATGTTCCGCAGGTGTGCTCGTCCTAACCAGTGTACCTGCCTCTCAGGATACGCTGGCGTTATGTGTGAAAAAGGTAACAGCACAACTGACCAAGTGTGATTCCACATCTAATTTCTCCTTACGATATCAATATATTGTCAAGCAGACAGGTGATGAGAATAAAGAAAATCATCAACTCAAGGGATCGAGATAATGCCTCGATGTGGTGTAAAATTGTCAGAGCTAAATGTATGGGCCTTTATCACGCGGCGGCCATCTTAAATCCCAGAGGATTTAAAACCTTTGTTTCCGCATCTGAAACCACGCGTAGACTCGTTTGTGAAACGTCTGAATGTGAGGCTAGGAGGGGACCTTGGGGGAATAAAAAGCTATCGTTTTTACCAAAATGGCGGGCTGTGATAAAGGCCCATGGCAACAAGAGGATGATCAAAGAGAAGCATTCTCCATACATGGGTCTCTTCCAATGGTAATTTTTTTGAAATATATTTTTAACTTTCAGAAGGAAATAAAAATAACTTTCACAGCATGGCGCGAAAATATTAATAGATTTCAAAAAATTATCATGAGGCTCGGGGAATACTTCTCTTAGATCATCTTCTCTTGATGGTAATCAGTAAGTATTGTTAGAAAGGCTTTTTACGTTTGCTATTCTTCTTTTTTCTCCTTGCCAGCTATTTGCAATCAGCCATGTTTAAACGGAGGGCAGTGCGTTCGCCCGGGTCTGCGCATGTCCTTTTGGATTCACTGGACGGCAATGCGAGGAGAGAGGTTTGTTACAAAACAACTTAGCTCTTCTAAGATGCACGCATAAAGGAAAACTGACAAAAATGCACTTAAGAGAGTATTTTCTACTAAAATCAGACATAGTGCGGCAAAGCTGAAAAAATAGAATTCGCTATCCTTTTGCCATACAGGTAGTCCATAGTAAGAGTACAAACGCTATGTAGTTTTTTTCTTGACAATATTTCTATATTCCGAGAAAAAAACCGAATTTTCGATGTCACCTCCAGACTCGATTCAGCGAGTCCAAACGGGATGAAAATCGACCATTTTCACTCGGCGCTCCTGACGAAACTATCCACCCTATAGAAAAATTTAATACTACCAACGTAATTGCATGACTTTTCATTGTCTAGAGAACACAATTTCAGAAGTATAGGATTTTTCTAATTATTGAAACGGTACACAAAACCAGAGTATTCTCCAATGTTATGATAGTCAGTGGTCAAAAATTGCCATTTTAACCATGTGCCATATCCAGAATCCCATAAAATTAAGGATTTAAACTGTGGAAAGAAAGATCTTCCAATATATATAAAGTTTAGTTTGGGCAAATGATTTCCCACTTCTCAAAAATTCTTCAAAATAGTACACAAAAGGCGTGAAATCACGCCAGTTGTCGAATGCGTGACCAAACGTAAACTACGCTACGTGTGAATAAAATTACTTCAATTCGAAATACCAGCATTACCTAAGTATTAAACGACGTAAATATGCTCACCTTTGCTCGGTTGTAATATCCTGATTGTTACAGAATGTTTCTTTCCGACATCTGGTTCAATGGCGTTCCTTGAGGTTTGAGTGCGAGTACGCTCCGAATTGAAGATGAAGGTTTAGCCAGCTTCCAGGCAGTATCCACCAAAACGACAGTCATTAAGCCACTTCGAGTATCCGTTAAATAAAACCGAAAGCGGGTAATTTGCATATTGGCCGGCACAAGCGTGACGTGACAACTTTTTGTTGCCATGTCGAGGATCGGATTACATGTTACAAGCTATTTAAAACTTTGCGCTTTTGTCGGAGGACAAAAAAAAACGTTTAGCGCAAAAGTATTTTGTTTTCGTACGAACACAAAGGTTAAAACTTATGTTTTGTTACCTCCTCGGTTATATTGATAATACATTTAATTATGATGTTCATTTTTTCTGCATGAGACTATTAAACTCGATTTACAAAATTAAATTAACGAAATGTTTACCAAATAAAGTTAACGAGGTTTTTTCCCACGGAAAATATATATGAATCACCCGATCGACGTGGAGTTCATTCAGATGATGGGTTGAACTATTGGCGAAAACATGGACGTTTTCATGTCAATGGAATGTCTGTTTCCTTGTCGGTTATGTAAACCGGTGTCGGCGATGCCTTTTTTAAAAAGTTTCATTTAACGTTCTCAGTTATAATACGCGGGTAGAGCAGAAGCTTCTGTTCACATATATTTTTTCTTTAATTATGTTACTGACAAACGGCTCGAATTTACAGTAGCCAACCCAAACAAACTTTTTTACAAGTGTCCTCTCATAATATTATAATTTGTTTGACGGACATGCCTCCTTGCAAAGTTGAACACGATCAAATGGAAAACTTGTCACATTGTATTTATCAACAAAAGTTATAATATTACGAGAGGATTCTTGTAAAAAAGTTTGTTGGGTGGTTTGTTGGCGCGTCGCACTATAACTGACCACCAACTAAAAATAAATTAACTTTATTGGCTAGGGACACAATTTATACTGGTAAGCCCCAGTAGTGATATTGTGGGCCATAGACATTTTGATAGTTAGTTTTAGTATTTTTATCGGCCTTTATGGGTGGATCCATATTACTTTATATTACGCGATTTTCGCGGTAGGGCGAGAGGCGCGACACGGTTTCCTGCCCCCTACCCCCACGTACAAAAAATGTGGTCACGCATGCATTCAGTCAATATGCCAAATTACGCATCTTTTCAACAAGCTCGAAACGAGTAACGAATGGAGAACTTTCAAACCTTCAAACCCAGGGGCGGATCCAGGATTTCAAAAGGGGGGGGTGGATGGCAGACCCGGGGGTCGACCCGCCCATCTTGGAAATTACCCACAAGACCCTGGGAACGAGGTTGCCATCAAACCTGAGCATCGACTGAGCCACATGGGTTGGTAAGCGCGAACGTTTCCCTGCAAATTTCGCCAATAATGAGCCAATCAGAATCTTACTTCGCCTCACTAGTTGTCAAATGGCTTCCTTGCGAACTTTTGCGCGAAAAGTGGCGGCAGACGACGAAACGTGGCGTAACAACAACCAGACAATGAGCGAGAGCTAATTTTTCTTTCTTTATTTATTTTCTATTTCAAAAAAGTGACATTTCGAATTTTTTTTTACTGAAAAATGGGGGGTGGATATCCACCCTATCCACCCCCCCTGTATCCGCCCCCTGAAACCGGATACTCGAAGCCGGAGGTGGCTTGTGGCTGTGGTTTTAGCGGTACTAGATATCGAAGAACACAAGCAGCACAAATTGAATATACACATATGATATGTAGAGGAAATTCGTTGTGTTGATCCCGATGGTGCGTATGTGTCGTATGCCCGGGTCAGAACGCCATTGGAAAATTGTCAAGAAAAAGAACATTCTACAACGGTCAGGATATCATAATCGAGCAAAGGTGAGCATATGTACGTTGTTTAATACTTAGGTAATGCTGATATTTCGAATTGAAGTAATTTTATTCACACGTACGATAGTTTACGTTTGGTCACGCATTCTGAATTGTCCGTGATTTCACCCTTCTGTGTACTATTTTGAAGAATTTTTTGAGAAGTGGGAAATCATTTGGCCCAAACTAAACTTTATATATATTGGAAGATCTTTCTTTCCACAGTTTAAATCCTTAATTTTATGGGATTCTGAGATATGGCACATGGTTAAAATGGCCAATTCTTTGACCAACTGACTATCATAACATTGGAGGGATACTCTGGTTTTGTGTTACCGTTCAATAATTAGAAAAATCCTTATAACTTCTGAAATTGTTTCTCTAGACAATGAAAAGTCATGCAATACGTTGGTAGTATTAAATTTTCTATAGGGTGGATAGTTTCGTCAGGAGCGCCGAGTGAATAATGGTCGATTTTCAACCCCAGTTTGGACTCGCTGAATCGAGTCTGGAGGCGAAATCGAAAATTTCGTTTTTCTCGGAAATACAAAACGATTTCAAAAAAAACTACATAGCGTTTGTGTTCTCACTAAGGACTACCTATATGCAAAAGGATAGCGAATTTGAGTTTTTAAGCTTTACCGGCAGGAAATTTCGATTTTGTCTGATAATTGTGGAAATCTTCTCTTAACCCTTTTACTCCCAAGAGTGTTCAAGCTCAAAATTGACAACAAAATCCACAAATTTCATTTTGAAAAAATATCAAAACAAACAGCACCACATGAAAGTACTGCTCATTAGCTGTTATTTGAATGGTCACAAACTAGGGTTTTGTCAACAGACGTAAAAGTTAGAACCACCTTACAACATAATAAATAGCACCACATGCAAGTACTGCTCAATAGCTTTCATTTGGATGGTCACACACTAGGGTTTCATCCACAGACGTAAAAGTTAGAACCACCTTACACAGCATAATAAACAGTACTACGTTAAAAGGAATTGTAACAAAATAATAATATACGAAACACGCTCAAAACACGCGACAAACACATAGATATGATTTCCATTTTGATTTTTCTATTGTTTTACAGACACGTGGTCCGACAACAGAAGACACTAAAACTAAAGGAGCAGCCATGGACCCTTGCCGTGTTGCTTAGCAACAGACCCGAACTCATGATGGTTTTGTTAATCCATATTATTATTAATAGTTACCGAGACAGGTCTGAAATTTTCTTGGAAATTATTATCCCAAACAGAAAGAGAGATAGCACTATCCTTAATTATAACCAAGGATTAGCTTCATCATCGTACTTTTATTAAGTTTAAGATGATCTATAGTCCGTACTGCGCAGCCTCAGTGTTTGCTCGAAACATTCGATCGTCCATTGAAAATAATCAGCTTGTCCAGGCACGAAAATGTCCGCCGGAAAACAAGCCACGTCGCTACAGTTCTGAATTACAATCCCCAAACATCACACGGTTGAATCAAGTTAATTTACTTTTAAATATTGCCGTATACAGAACAACTTTCGATTTTTGATAACGTAAAATGCACTATACTGAAGCCAAAACAACCAACATGATCTACAGTTTCCAATCCAATCTTTTCATGATCCATGACACCATTTCTTACCACTCCAAAAAAATAGCTCTTGCACGCATTGCGTGCCTATGTTTTGTTTTGAATCTGTTGATATGTTACACTTCGGTAATAGCGTACATGGAGTAAGTTGTAAGTTGTTTGAATCGGCCATCCGCATTACGACCGTTATGTTTAGGAATGCTCGATGCTGAACTAATGCGATACAGAGACAGCCTTGGATCAAAAACTTGGAAATGACATCCGGGAACCTGTACATTCACTGCACTGAAAAGATAAAGAGGTAGAGATTTACTATCTTGCCAAAGTGATGAAGCGATTTGCACATCGAGTCTCTGTAGCCTTGTATGTCCCGCGAACGCTGAAAATTCCGCCAATGAACTTTGAAACGTCGGTTTGGGAAAACGTCACACACGTCAAGGTTCCTCTGGCGTTAATAATGAAGAAAAAGGTAAGTTTGTTTCTGAATTTTTTTTTTGCTAGGAAACCTTCCTTAATGTGAGGCCAACAAACATTGCAGGGTGGAGATTCCGCAGTACGGACTGTAAATCATCTTTTAAATGCAAATCCGCACATTGCAAATATTCATTTGAAGTTTATAGGATGAGCACGCGAGCGCGCGACGCGAAAAAACCACCTCCCACGAGGGGGGCGAGAAAAAATTAGGACAGATCTCCGAAAAAGAACCAATCAGAATTCTGCGTTTTTGAAAGCAACGCATAATTCAAACGCTCTGGCTTTGTCTGTAGTCCCTCATTTTTTCTCGCCCCAGCGCGTCACGTCTCCTCGTGGGAGGTGATTTTCGCGCTCGCTCTGCTTTCCACTCGACTATCCTGCATGAGAAAAATGAGGGACTGCTCGTAGTCTAACTTATATTACATTCATTAGACATTTTAGGCATTTATTGCATATTTTACCGCGCGAACTCCATTTAAATATACGTGTTTCTCTGGCATCCTATTGGCTAAGTGTCTGGCATTGGATATTTGAAGCTCATACGCAACCTTTCCTCGCTGTACGCTAGACGCAAAACTGAATATTATATTTTTAAACGTAACGAGCATTCGACTATTTATCCAAACGTGGTTATACGCTTCAACTTCAAATTGTTCAGTCTCGAGTTCACAACGTCAATTCTCCTTACTGGTCGTAATATATTCCTTTGAATTTTAGTTCTGAGAATTTGCTTGTACATCAAGACAATTGATGATCTTTAGGCCCGTCCACACTAATGTGTTTTCGAAACGCTCCGTTTTTTACCGAAAACGCATCAAAAGCTCCGCTCCACACTATCGTTTTTGCATCGTTTTCCCCGTCCAAACTAAAACGCTGGAAAACGCTACAACAGTCATCTGCGCATGCGGAAAATAGACGCGCCCGCGATGTTTGGGATGTGAATGACGTCAGCGTTTACGAAAGCCTCCGTTTTCGCTGTCCACACTATACGATAGGGCTCCATTTTCAAATGTCTCCACTCTGGACAGCGTTTTCAAAGTATGTGTTTTCGATGAAAACGTTCAGCGTTTTTGATCGTTGTAGTGTGGACAATAGGCGAAAACACATAGAAAAGTATGCGTTTTCAAACGAAAACGCATTAGTGTGGACGGGGTCTTATTCTGACTCGTCCCCAGCCGTCTCTCAGTCTTCTACTAGAAATGCGAGCTTCTTGGGGACTGGGGAAACTGGGGACTGGAGGATGCTCTCCTTCCATCACCCCTTGCGCTCCCCTCGGCCGCGCTTCTCTCGTTAATATTAATAGGAGACAAGAGAGACGACTGGGGACGAGTCAGGGTCTTATTCTCGTCATCAAGCTGTCTTGCTTGACAATGTATTGTTATTGTAAGGAAGAAATAAGACTTTTATCGCTTTTTGTCTTCGTACCTTCGCCTTTCCTTTATGGTTCTTTCATGGTTTTCTAGAGAAGGAAAACAATGTGATAAACCACCTGTAACCCGATGCTCGTCCACTTGTAAAATACAGTCTGACTCCAAAAACTGAAAACTATGTAACACGAAGATCAAAGTCCTTAGCTCTTTGATTGCATTGCATAAAGAATATTCCTTGTGAGAGAAACTTATATAGCCCAGAGAAACTTCTACAATAGGCCCTTCTTAAAAATATATATTCACGGATAAATTAAAAATAATAGAAAAAAAGTTGTGGTTAAATTTCTTTCGTTGTTTAAGAGATTCATTGGTTTCGAGTCCTTGTTATTTCATACCACGTGATATCAGTTTTAACTTCGGGAAAATAGCTCTGTGACCCCCCCCCCCCCTTCCCCCTTTTCAAGACGAATAGCGACACATCCCCGTTAAACCCAACTATGGAAGTAGGAATAGCCTCTTATTTATAGCAAAACAAACAAGTAAATATGATTGTAATAAATAAATATTTACTTCGTAAGCTGCTTTGGTTTTCGTAGACCACACGAAAACGATATGCTTTAAAAGCTACGTTTTGAAAAACCGTCTACTTTGGAAAGCGCGTTTTTCATGAAAATAATCACGCCGTTTCATCGTCTACGTGTTTAGGAACACTGTAGGAAAGGCCAAAACGTTAAGAAATGAAGGCGTGTATATGAAGCGATGGCCTGATAGACAGGTCATATTAGACATCATAACCTGTCGCTCATTGAAATTATAGACTAGAAATGTCACGCGATGCATCGTCCACGTCGACACGGCTGGGCTAGATAAACACTTTCCGCAAAACGTTTTATTATCTCATGGCATAAGTCTGTTATATGCTACAAGTGGCACCCCTCCAGTAGCGTGTTCCAGGCCTACGGATAGTGGGGAGCGGTGAGAGGAAAAGGAAAGGGGATTGCCCTTCCCGTTTGTCTCGCCGGTATCCAGTTAACTGGATTGACTGTGCCGTGAGAGTATGTTTCCCCAAAAACACAGACTTAACCTCTGTATGTCATGTCCTTCGTATTTTAAAACCGTTAGCTCTCCGCGCACGCCTTTGAAGTGTCATACAGACAAGACTAGACAAGTTTTCGAGTTGAAAAACAATCGTAGTGTTATAAATAAATAAAGCTCTTTCCGGATTTCTACTATAATCTGACGATATGAAGGACTTTATTGCCCTTGCCGCTAGATCAATGGTCCCAAAAATATCACAACTGCGTGCGCTGAAAAGTAATCCCTCGAAAAACTGTTCATTTTTGCCGTCAAACTGTCATCGCAGGATGGCAGTGGTCAACAAACAAGGGTTTACTCGTAAAATATACACCACTAATCTAAAACTAATCTGAGAGTATTTCTTTAAGTCCAAAATATTTTCACGTAAGTTTGTTTATCAAGTTGGTTCACCAAACGTGATGTCAGCTACGGTAAAAAAGTGATTTTTGCAATCAACCATTTTACTTTGACCATACACCACTTCGCATACACTTAAAATAGTTATATATTCAAAGGTTTCATTTATTTTATTTTTAGAGCGACTTGTATGTAACAGAATCTCCTAAAATAACATCACCTCTAAACAAAAGCTAAATTAATGAGGATGTTTTCGGCCAAAACAGGCAGTGCATGACATTGGCCGAGAATGCCTCGTTTTGACGTGTTTTTGTCTAAATTGGTAGTGACCTAAAACCGGCCGAAAATGCCTCGTTTTACGTGTTTTTGGCCCGATATGGCAGTGATGTCAAATTGGCCGAAAATGTCTTCGTTTTTCAGTGCGCCTTCGTCTTTGATAGTGCGCCTTCGTTTTTCAAGCCTCCTTTGATAGTGCGCCTTCGTTTTCTGGCCTCCTTTATAGTGTGCCTTCATTTTCTAGCCTCCCTTTGTAGTGCGCCTTCGTTTTACCAGCCTCCCTTTGTAGTGCGCCTTCGTTTTACCAGCCTCCCTTTGTAGTGCGCCTTCGTTTTACTAGCCTCCCTTTGTAGTGCGCCTTCGTTTTACCAGCCTCCCTTTGTAGTGCGCCTTCGTTTTACCAGCCTCCCTTTGTAGTGCGCCTTCGTTTTACCAGCCTCCCTTTGTAGTGCGCCTTCGTTTTACCAGCCTCCCATTATAGCGCGCCTTCGTTTTCAAGCCTCCCTTTATAGTGCGCCTTCATTTTCAAGCCTCCCTTTATAGAGCGCCTTCATTTTCAAGCCTCCCTTTATAGTGCGCTTTCATTTTCTAGCCTCCCTTTGTAGTGCGCCTTCATTTTCAAGCCTCCCTTTATAGTGCGCTTTCATTTTCTAGCCTCCCTTTGTAGTGCGCCTTCGTTTTACCAGCCTCCCTTTGTAGTGCGCCTTCGTTTTACCAGCTTCCCTTTGTAGTGCGCCTTCGTTTTCAGCCTCCATTTATAGTGCGCCTTCGTTTTACCAGCCTCCCTTTAGTGCGCCTTCGTTTTACCAGCCTCCCTTTGTAGTGCGCCTTCGTTTTACCAGCCTCCCATTATAGCGCGCCTTCATTTTCAAGCCTCCCTTTATAGAGCGCCTTCATTTTCAAGCCTCCCTTTATAGTGCGCTTTCATTTTCTAGCCTCCCTTTGTAGTGCGCCTTCATTTTCAAGCCTCCCTTTATAGTGCGCTTTCATTTTCTAGCCTCCCTTTGTAGTGCGCCTTCATTTTCAAGCCTCCCTTTATAGAGCGCCTTCATTTTCAAGCCTCCCTTTATAGTGCGCCTTCATTTTCTAGCCTCCCTTTGTAGTGCGCCTTCATTTTCAGCCTCCCTTTATAGTGCGCTTTCGTTTTCTAGCCTCCCTTTGTAGTGCGCCTTCGTTTTACCAGCCTCCCTTAAAAGTGCGCCTTCGTTTTACCAGCCTCCCTTAAAAGTGCGCCTTCGTTTTACCAGCCTCCCTTAAAAGTGCGCCTTCGTTTTACCAGCCTCCCTTTATAGTGCGCCTTTGTTTTGAAGAACCCCTTTTTATAATGCGCCTTCTTTACAAACTCCTTTTATAAGTGCGCCTTCCGCAGTCAAGCTCTCTTTATGGTGCGCCTTCGTTTTCTCCGGCTTTATAATATTGTGGCCGTGCAGAAAAAAATTCAAATCGTATTCCGTTTCAAGCATAATTGCTACCTTGGCATTTTTCTTTGTTCAAAAACCTTTTGAGTTCTTTATCTAAAAATAATTCTGTACGTTTGCAAAATGATATACGTTTTATCGTTCTACAAGCTATTTAGACTAAGCGCAGTCGTTGTTAGCCCCCTTTTACAATGCATTTCGATTCGTTGAAAGCGTACAGAGAAAAACAAAAAAAATATTCCTGCCGATAAAAATACCGGCGCTCTTTCGGCCGTGATTGGTTTCAATTTCTAATCCATATTCATGAAACTTGTCAGTAAAATTTGCATCAAACAGTTCATACACGTGTGAAGACGCGGAATGATTTCTTGCCGATGAAGAACAAGTTCTGTCCTCGAGGAAGATGAAACAGGAATATTGACCTTCAAAATCAATGGTAAGTGTTATAATAAGTTTCACTAACTTTAAACGTTTTGCTTGTTCCTTCGCCACAACGAAAACTTCGCGATATCGCGAAGATAAGTTTAGTCGCTAGTGACATACGTGAGTTGTGTCTCTCAGCCAATGTTTAGTGTAGGAAATTGCTATTAATCATGTCAGTAAATGTCAGTTCAAGAAAGCTTCTTGGTAGATTACTCTAAAAATTTCCTAGAAGAGGAAGATTGAGTAAAACTTGGAGTAAATTCTGTAAATTCGCCGAAGAACGCTTTGCAATCTTTGACACCTTCAACATGGCAATGTCCTTGTAATATATTCTAAATATTTTTACAACGCTTGTTCTAAATTGCTTAGAAATTATAGTAGGGCCAAGTTGATCTTTTG
The DNA here is from genome assembly GCA_029204205.1 of Desmophyllum pertusum. Classification (NCBI taxonomy): domain Eukaryota; kingdom Metazoa; phylum Cnidaria; class Anthozoa; order Scleractinia; family Caryophylliidae; genus Desmophyllum; species Desmophyllum pertusum. The sequence goes on along the minus strand of MU825437.1, from coordinate 263,147 downwards.
ATTATATAAAACGTTCGCTGGCTATCATAACATAACGATTTTATTTGCTTTATTAACTTTCAGGGAGAATACTGACCGAGAGAAGGCAAGGAGAATGGAAACCATGAAGAGCTTATGGAATCTGACGAGATCCAAGTATTGGAGAAGACGACAAAACGATAAGAATTTGATTTTGAAATTAATTTCTCGCGGTGGCAATATATTTGAAGTGCAAGCTTTAATTATTTCGAGAGATTTTTTGTTGCTGTTTTTTAATTTATTTTTACTGTGGTTAATTAATTCGTCGTATTCTTTGATTTGAAAGAAGCGTAAAGTGTTTTCACTAGATCACCAACATTGATGCGAGTTCTTAAAATATACTTGCCACCTATTATTTTGAAAAAATGCTAACGAAAGTAATTTTATAGAGCGGTTTTCTGATAGCTTTACAACTATAATATATAACTCATCTTGAACACATACACTTGTTCTTTTCTCCTCTCTGATTGGCCAAGAATTGAAAATATTATCTTTCATCTGATTGGTTAACAGTTGAATACGTTTTTCAGAAGCCAACGTCGAGGCAAATCTCTCTCAAAAGTTGTTGGAAAACCGCTCAATTGTTTTCAGTTTATATAATGTTGCTGGAATGTTATTTGATACGAAAGCATCGAACTTTTGTGAATGTTTTAAGAGACGTGGAGCGATTTTGAGGTGGTAGCGTGTAACTAAATGTTTTCAACCCCTTTTTTATTCTGCCTTGGGGGGGGGGGGGGGGGGGGGGGGCAGAAAGTGCCTGCGCTGATTTCAAATTTATCGTACTTAAAAAGCATCCAAACTTTGTGACTTTTCCTAAAAAATAATCTGGAAATATTTTGATGTGTCAATTTTTTTGATCACGTTACTTGACGTTTCCATGGCAACCAAATTTTGGTAGGTTGTTTTGCCCAAATTTGATATCTTTTCAGCTTAATTTTCCGTTTTCATGAGATTTTCGCTTTTTACGATGAAATCCTTCCAAAATCTTTACCGTTTTTTGCATCCTTATATTTGTTTTAGATTTTTTTTTTAAATCAAATTTGGTAATTTTCTGACATTTCTGAATAATTTAGAAATCCAAGATGGCGGATCCAAGATGGCGGATCCAAAATGGCGAATTTTTTAAACTATGACGTTATTTTGGCGTGATATGACATGATTAACACGTGACTGTCACTGAAATAAACATTTTTGGATGCTTTACACACCACATAAGTTTCATTTTCATAGCGTGAATACTTTTCGAGATACGTAGGGGGAAGCACTTTCTCTCCCCCCCCCCCCCCCCCCCCCCACACACACACACACACACACACAGGCTCACGAACGAAACCAAAAAAGCCCCGGCAGAATAGGGTTAAGTATACTTGCATTTCATTTCATTTCATTTACTATTCATCTGGTTTTTCGAGTGGACTTAAAAGCTCGAAACGAACTATAAGTTCGCCATTGAACAATGAAAGCAGGGGGGGGGGGGGGGGGGCACTGTGACCTCTTTTTGCCCGATTTATTTTTACATTACATTATCATCTGCGCGCCAAGGCGGCAGATAATATAAGGCTGAGCGATTTATTTTTATGCACAATTTATTCGAAATGAACGCGCCACCTTAACGCTAGCTTCACGTTTCTATAACCACCAACACTTTTAGTTAAATTATTTGTTAGTCATGGCTATTTGAAGGTCCCTCCATGAAATACGAATGGCTTTAGAAAAACACTTTTTGAATTGCAGTGACGGAGGAATTTTTGTGGCAATTGTCTTTTTTTGTTTGTTTGTTTGTTTGTTTGTTTTTTTAACTGTAAGATATTTTAGGCGAGTTTTTTTTTTTATATTCCCGAATTTAGCTTTCCTTATCTTGAATGGAGGACTCTTCAAATTGTCATTTCCTTGATATTTAAGTAATTTAAAATCAATATCTGGTTTATTCCTGACGGTATGTTTAAAAAAGGCGCGATTTTATAAGTTCTGATACAATAGGTAACGAAAACATAGAAAATCAACAATAAGGAAGATCATATTTTGATGTACAACCAAATTCTCAGAATTAACTTTGGGTTTGAAAGGATCGGAGCAGGGGGGGCAGGCAGCGCCCTTTGATCTTGCCGCTTTTCCGCTATACATGATCGCACAAGTAAAGAAATCTGTCAATCATTCGAGAAACGTACCTCTACGGGAGTTTGCTGTGGAATTTTCATCCATGGTGTCCCACAATGACCAAAGTTCAGTTAAATAGCGACCGAATCGTTCCCATAGATGTTTGAACGTGGAATCGCCAAAATATTCTGAATGAACACAAACGCACGCCATGTTCGCCATCGTTCGCCATGTTTATTTTAAACAAACCAGTACTTAGTCTCGCTCGGCCAAATTTCTTAAATGTGCAATCATAGAAACTAGGTCCCAGGCCTCGCTGCTAGCCCCCCCTGGATCGGAGGATCGCGGACCACAAAATAATAATACTCTAGCATGTTGTAACTGAAACCGAAAAAAAAAAAAAGAAGAGAAAATTGAAATTGAAAAACTATTGTCTTGATGTTCTACCAAATTCTCAGACTTGACGTCAAAGGAAATGTACGGCAATGAGAAAGGAGAATTGATATGTTAATCTTGTGTTAAACATCTCCGTGGGACCAGATATTGATTTTTGTAGTCTGTCTTGTTGCATTGTTGGTTGTTACAGAGGGCAAGAGAAAATATCGCGCAAACTCGTGAAAACTAAACTGCAAATTTACTCTTTGGGTTTATAAATCATGACAAAAATCGCGCAGAATTATGAGCAATCATTGGATTTTGATTTACGAGGGTGTTCTCTTGCTCAATTGTAACAAATCAAAAGTTGCATGGCGTAGCTTAATACCTACAGGTAAATAATTCAAGTAGAAAATGTTTAGCAAGTATACAAATGACTCCGAGGTTCCATTAAATTCGAATATTTGTTTCGTTCATGTTGAAATATATCGCCAGAAGGATTAAAAAATTCATTGATTGAAATAAAATGTCTCCGAAGTATTTGGCTGGTGATAGCTTTCAGGAAAGAAATTAAATCTCTATGGACAAAATAACAATCGAAAAAAAACAACTAAGTCTTTTGGCGGGAAACGTTTTATTGAGAAAAAAATTTGAAAAAAAAACTAAGTCTTTTGGCGGGAAAATTATTCTTGGAGAAAAAAGTCTGTGCTTTTGAATGGTGTCTGGTGTTGAGTCTAAAATATTCTAAGTCTTTTGGCGGGGAAAAATCGTGCATTGTGCCAACGGTTTTAACCCATCAAAAGTCATAGTTTATCTTTGATTTCTTATGCTAGACTCTGTTCAAAATCGCGGAATTTTTTTCTTTTTGGCAACCCTACATAGTTAAAATATAGTAAAAGAGATAGCCTACATTCTTCCAGGGGTGGTCACTAAGCAAGCTTTAAAGCGCAAGCGCAATTATATGCTCAATAAAAGACAATAAATAAAAGAAACAATAGTAGTTTTAATGGTATTTTTATTCCTTAATTACTATTGGACTAATTACAATATTTTTAATAACAAGCAAAGTTGTTTACAACACTCGAGTACAAGTAAGACTAGTAATTATTAGACAAAACTACTGAATAAAACAATATCAATAGAAGAAAACTAAGTCAAATGACCGCTGTGGTTAAGAAAAATAAATAAAACTTGGAACAGAAAAATTCTAAGAACGACTAATGAATTGAAGTTGTATTCGTCAAATTAAGTTAGAGCAATTTTCCAATAACTGTCATGAAAACAAAATCCAAATAAGCATAAAGCAAATCACTGCCGTCACAGAATAGCGCAATAGATCATGCATCCAAAACATGTGCTTGCATGTTATGACTGCATAATCTATTACGCTATTTTGTGGCGGCAGTAATTCGCTTTGTAATAACGTTGAAAATTTTCCTAAGTTGCACGAATTCTGTGAATCAATTTCAGCAAAAAAAGTTTCTAAATTTCCTTAATGCTTTCTCAGTTCTGTTTACGGATTTGGTGAAATCACTCCAGAATAATGGCGGCTTCTGCTTGTCGACGAGTAGCAAATACTGATGAATATGCAGAAAACATTTTTCCGCGGCTAAATTACAAATATTTATACCTCAAGAATTAATCTCTGACTATCTTGTCTTGTAAGCCTGAGTTCTTTAAGAGTCCGCCTTGGCTTCTCTCTCCTGGATTGTGGTCCACACCAACAAGCAGTATTAAAGGCACTGAAAGAGAAACAAGCGTACGTGTTAAAATACGAACTTTTCCGAAGATTGCCGAGGATACGTTCATCCCCGAGATTAAAATATTAATTCCCCTTACTGGTTGCCATACGTTTCTGCTGATGTTTGTTTTGAGAGTTTGGTAGTGCATCAAGACAATAACTTCTGGTTGATGGTTTTCTTCATTATTATTATTCTTCATTCTCCACACCACTCTGTTTCATAGGGAGAAATTTGATGTTGATCACATTGCAACAATACAGTCGAATAAAGAAGCGACACAATTTGGAAACAAATCATAAATGTCTTCTTATATATTTTGGTAATACATCAAGACAATTTGTCATAGCTTGTGAACTCGGAGAATTAAAAAATATATATTAATTACTCGATGATGTTATTCACAAATGTTAATATCTACAGTACCGATCATTTGGAAATGAACCGACCAACGTTTTCCGAACGTGCGGTCACCGCGAGATTCCATATTTTAACAAATAAAGAAGCCAAAACCATGTATTATACTGTCATAAAACACGACGGGAATTTGAGAACACGAGAGAAATTTAGAAAACACGAGCCGCAGGCGAGTGTTTTCTAAATTTCTCAAGTGTTCTCAAATTCCCGGAGTTTATAGTGCGTGTTCGTGTTTGTTTAAAAATGTTTTTTTTTATAACTTTTTAGCGTATTTATCAACATGAAATTTTGCCGAAAACATCTCACTCATTTGATTCATACAAGAGAGGATAAAGCTACTTTAATTTATATTTTAAAATTAAAATTCAACTGATTGCGAAGATAAACGTTCTTTCTGAAACCTTTTCGTTTACATTCCGATCATGCCATTATTGGTAGCACGTTTATTTTGATAAATTTATCAAATTTCGCAGAAAAATAACTCATAATGCCAAATAAGATTGATTTCTCTGAACATTTGATCATAGCAAACGTGAATCCAAGACTAATAATTGGTGTAAATTTCACATCGATTCTACTGAGGAAAAACTGCAAAAAGCAGATTGGAAACATTAGGTATGCCATGGTGATGAGAATAATAAACATTTCAATACATTGCCATGATAATGAATTAATTTTGAATTTCTTTAAAAAAAGTCAACAATTTACAACTTGCTTTGCAATAAAAAATGATCAACATCGAATTTCTCCTTGCAATATATCAATACATTGACATTGGAGCAGTAGTCGCATGTTTTTCAAAAAAAAAAAAAAAAAAAAAAAAGTAGTCGCATGTACACATTGTGGATCTATTTTTAACTACAAGGTTTCTGTGGCTCACCTTCACGTAATTCTTTGCACATGTTTTCTTCTTGTCTCTTCCATGCTTTATCAAGATGTTTCTTGAACGTTACTTCATCTGAAATTAAGAAAAATGCCGGAATGAGTCAACACCATCCATTCCCAAAGAAACCGTATCAATATATTGCTATTATGACGAATTAAAAAAATCATTTCGAATTACTATGATAAAAGTGTGAGACCTTGGTTTGCTTCAATATATCTTTACCCTTTTAATTCCCAATAGCGTACTTTTTTGCTATAAATCAATGCAGTGCCATTTTAACAGTAACCACATGTACTCGTTGTGAACCTGTTATTATAATGACGTCTGCTACAGCTTACCTTCGTTTCAGGCCGTTTCTTCTAGCAATTCCGATGCCTTTAATAGCAAGATGTTTCTTTAATGGTACTTTATCTGAAACTGAGAACAAATGCAGGAATGAGTAAAATATCATCCATGAAAAATATTGGCCTAATGAGTAACACGTTATGAAAACTTACTGATTGGGAGTTAAAACTTTAAAAAGTTTAAAAAGTGTTCCTGGAAAACGGCGGTTCCTTCAAATATTTCAAATTCACTCCGTAACGGAGAACTGACTGTTCGCATTACTGCTTGGTCGAATTGTTTCGTTTCGACCGCTACTTTTCCTTCGGTCTCACAATGTACCACGCAGGATTTTAAATTTCAATGCTTACCTTGTCATGTTTTGCGCTGAACAAACTCGGCTGTGAGTTGTTGGTCCATATCAAGTCTTCAAGTGCAAACTACTGGACAATTTCGTTACATTTTGACGAGGATTTGTCTGGCGTAAGCTCCATTTGTTAACAAATTTCGTCCCTTCGAAGAACTCGAACAGCCCCAACCACGAGGAAGAGAAGAATAAAATGCAAATTCGAAAAATCACACTTCAGGTTTTGCACGTGAAAATTGCATGGCGAGGCCCCTGGGTATCCAGTTGGGTTGAATTAATTTAACAAAAGATGCCAGAAAAAAAATTATTTTCCCGTTTAATTTATGGCTACAGAAAACTTTGAAGACAACAGCTTTGAATGAATATTATTCCATGACATGTTATTCTTGTTTTCTTGTCCAGCTTAGTTATTGGCACGTTGGTTACACATTTTTGAGTCGCGCTTTTTGGCAGAAGAGATTTAACTGATTTCTTTGATTTTTAAATGAAAAATGTTTGAATTGAACGAAAACGTTAGTTATTGTTTGTGGTAGTAAAAACGTTTGAAATATCAGCATATTTTTAAAACCTCATTTTACAACAACAAAAAAATGTGCATAATTTTAAAATCCAACGACAAAATTTTTTTCCTTACTTCATCAACATTGGGCGCAGTTGCACCATCTGTCCACCCCTGAAATTGTTGCGCCCGACATTGTGCATGTGCGCAGTGTTGCAGAAGCAGATTTGTTTTCTACTTCACGTACATTGCACGTTTCAACAATTTCAAAGTGTGTTCACTATGTCAAAATTGACTGGAAATGCCTCGTTTTCACGTGTTTCGCCTACATATGGCACTGAGAAACTTTGCTCCGTTTCTCGTAAGAGACGACTGGGTCAAGTCAGGCCGGAGATAGACATCTCTCTTTTAAGCCCCCTCCAATCTCGTTCCCAGAGTCCTCGTTACCCTTATCCAGCGGCAGGAACGGGCTCGCTTGCGCAGCGTAGATGTGGGCTGTTTGACTTCAATCTCGTTCCCAGGGTCGTCTCGTTTTTCAAGATGGCGCCTGGGAACGAGGTTGGTTTGACTTGTCACAATCTCGTTCCCAGAGTCCTCGTTACCCTTGTCCAGCGGTGGAGCGGCCAACAAGGACCTCTGGGATAAAGCGATCCTCCATGACCGGATTCTAGGACTTCCGGCTCTACTGCGCATGTGTTCGACCCCATGTTTCAACTAACGGACGCCAAGATTCTTGGACTTCCGGTCTTACTGCGCAAGTCAGGCGGATCACTCTATCCCAGAGGTCCTTGTTGGCCGCTCCACCGCTGGACAAGGGTAACGAGGACTCTGGGGACGAGATTGGACTTGTCACAGTTATATGGCCCAGAGCGTCGAATCGGTGTGCGGAGGATCATGGGTTTGACTTGTGTTGGCAGCTGACTGACTACTAACTCTACCAAGCTAAAAATTCACCATCACTTCTTTCCAAGGGTAGCTCTGTATTTATAAAGCACGACAATGCTATTAACAAGACAAGGGGAAAATAATTTATTCAAACAGATTACAAAAGACATTACCAAAACCTAATACAAAACCAGTCATTTAGAAAAGAGCGACTCCTTTCTTCTGCGAAAATATTAATGCTGCATGTTATGCCGATATTTAGTACTTTTAATTCATTTTCTATCGAAAATATATTTTGTAAAATTCTATGAATGAAAATCAGCTCGTATCTCCATATATACGTCATACCAAGATAGGATGATCTAAAAGAAGGATTCCCCGTGCCCCATGATAGTTTGTTGAAATCTATTAATAGTTTCGCGCCATGCTGTGAAAGTTATTTTTATCTCCTTCTGATCGAGGATTCGACATCACGTTACTCGAACGGACCAATCAGGTAGCGCTCTTAAAATAGCTCAGCTATGGATTAAAAGTTAAAAATAGATTTCAAAAAATTATTATTGGAAGAGATCATTCTCTCTTGGTAATATACAAACTCTTCTTCATTTTCTTTTGCCAATAACATCAACGTTCACCTGATTCTTGAAACTCCTTATTATAACCGAGTTTTGACATCTTTGTGTTGATTTTGTAAAGCATATCAGCCAATCAAAGAGCCTACAACTGCACGTACACGGCACGCGTCCCAGACTAACTTGAGTTTTGATTGGCTGAGCAAAGGAAAGCCAACATAAAGATGTCAAAAACGTCACTGTCAAATTTCTCGAGCGTTTATTGGCTAATCTATATCGTCAAGACAGATAAAACTTGCTTCGTTTGAGAAACTAATTCCCTACATGATTTTAAAAGTGTCCTATTTTTACAGTGTTCTATATGCCACTCGGAAAAAAGTGACTTTTTCATTCGTTACATCGCGTGACAATGGTACTGACTTTGTTACGACAAATTGCCTTGTATAACTCACCCTGAAATCAACAAGTCTGCCAGCACAAGGCGTCAAGCGTTTCACGAAGTAAAACGTTCCAAATTTTTCTTTCTGCTGCAATGACCAATGAAACACCCCTCGTGTAACTTGCGTCAAAACGATTTGCGCGATTAGCCACTTAAAATGCTCAATTTTCGCGCGTGTTTAAGGAGCTCTGTCAGTCCTGTGCGATCGCCATGGCAACCATTTTGCGCGCAACATTGCCCAGAGTTACACTCTCATTTCATACAACCGCATCGCTGTCGGCTGTTACGAGACAAGTTGCGCGAGACATTGCCTGGAGTAAAACCGCCTGATAGCAGTTTTAATAACTTATAATAATCTGTATATTAGTTTTAATTAGCGCTCGGGATCAGCTTCCTGTTAAGAGTGATTCAATTTCTTTGATTTCATCAACAGTTTCTTGCTCTTTTGAGATCTTGTCAAGCTGAAAAGAAGAAAATGAAACAGTAATCAGCCACGTTATACAGTGGAAACCCCGTTCATCCGACCACCAACGGGCCACCCAAATCTGGTCGTATCAACGGGGTGGGCGTATTACTGTGCGAATCAGAAAAGCATGAACACTTTGTTTTCCTTTGTCAAAAATTGGCCTATTTTTCTTGTATTTATTTTATTGCTATTTTTGCAAAGCTTTTCTGTAAAAAACAAAGTGTAAATTTGAGTTTCCTGACTATTCTTCTTGCGGTTTGATCATGTTAAAGTTAAAAAAAAGTGTTCATGCTTTTTGATTCGCACAGTAAAGGAGTTCTTAAATAAGAAAATGACTGTGTCATTATGTTTCTGTCCGACTGAACTCAATTCCAAGTTTATAGAGCAAAGTACTCTTTGTTGCGTCGTTTGATTTCTTCTCTGACATATCGCCATGGCAATACAGTCAAACCTCCCTAAGCGGAGCACCCTAAGGACCAGAAAAGTGTCCGCTTGGGAGAGGTGTCCGCTTATGGGAGGTTAAAAATGTAGTGTTTGTACGTAGTTGGGACCATGACTAAGTGTCGGCTTACGAGAGGTGTCCGCTTACGGGAGATGTCCGCCTACGGGAGGTGTCCGTTAGTGAAGGTTCGACAGTACAGTCGAAGCTCTCTGAGCGGAAACTCTCGTAACCGGACAGCTCTAATTACGCTTAGTTGATTATCAACTCGAAGTTGATAAAGGTAAATTAACCGCCGTAGCGAATTTCTAGAAGCTGACGTTTCGAGCATTAGCCCTTCGTCGGAGCAAAAAAAAAAAAAAAGAATTACGGCCGCCTTGACAAATCCCCGTTTGAACTCTAGCCCATACAAACTCTGTATTTACACATTCCCTTAAGCGGCCAGCTCCAATTGCGGACACTTTTTCTGCTTCTCGAGGGTGTCCGCTTACGGGAGCTTAGACAATATTCTACTAACCTGTGTTTTCTCTAAAACTTCTCCTTGTTCTTGTTTTTCTCTCAAAGATTCAATTTGTTGGAGTTTTTTCTTTAACGTTCGTAACCTTTTCTCCACAGAGGTAAGACCGCTGGCTTGAGAGACTGCAGGCGGCGTTTCTGTGGTTGTTGTGTTTTTGTTGACGCTTTTTACCTCGATACACGATGAAATATCGCCTCCCAAATCTTCAACCTCTGCCATGCTGAAAGATTAAAGCAAATTAATATCGTTAAGTGGGTGCAATTCATGTCATACCTGAATCTAAAATCATTGCAAAAAAAATGTTTTCTATCACAATCGAAAGCAATCAAGTGTTTTCTGAGCTCTGCGGTTATTGGTTAAAAGATGTCGCATGTTCTAACCAATCACAGCAAAGCTAACACACTTTAAGCCAATCACAATCGGACTCATTCGCGAGGACAAGGACGGCTAAGAAATGTACCAAACGTATAACGCACGTGCAGAGCCATTGTACTGCTCATTAAACCTTTTGCTTAGCGACGTTCGTGTTGCCGTCGCCGTCCTAATACAGTCGTGGGAACAAGTGCCGGTTTTGGCAAATCTTCGTGGAAGCAATCGAAGAGTTTCCGAATCTTTTTATCCAATCAGAAACGCCTACTACTAGCGCGAACACTCACGAGTACTCCGAAAGCAATCGCGCCAGCAAATACGTCATGTTGCTTAGCAACTTCGGGGAAGAACACCGCGGGCTCAGTCCCGTCTCGGAGGCGGGATTTTGCTATCAACTGGCACTTGTCCCCCGGAGTGCATTCTCGACCCCAGACTTTCGCTCGGTCATGCGCAAAAGAGAAGAGCTCTGGGGTCGAGATTGCCACCGGGTGGATAATTTCATTGCGTGCGCGAGCATTTGAAAATTTGAAATGCTCACGCACGCGATGCATCATGCACAGCTGTCAACATATTCGTATAATATCATAAATATCTCAAAACGATCAGCTATAATCAAACTCAATAATTGCTCTACTTGCGCTGCTAGCAAATGTACATGTAAACCCTACAGCAACAAGACCAAGTTATGGCTTTCGTGCGGCATTAAGAGACATTAAAGAAATAATAACAAAGCTGCGACACCGCCAAATCAGGTGCTAAACATTTTATCTTCCCGCGTCTGACACCGTGTTATTGTTTGGAGGTCTGAGTGATTATTTGCACCATCTGTGGTCGCACGCACGCGCATTGATTAACTTTGTGATTAATTTGCTTTTAGTCCGACAACAGCTGTTAGTACACCGCTCTAATTAAGGCGGGACTTGACCTGAATGCCATTTTTCCGCCACTTAACTTGGGTTAAATGGAAATATCTCGTTCACGTTTCAAGCAATCCAAAAACTCTATGCTCATTCATGAATCTATGTTATGGGGTGTTTTGTAAATTTTTGGGTATATTTGGGAGGAAATAGTTTTTCTCAAAGGAGTTGTAAAATTTAGGGAAATGAGAAATATTGAAGATTTAATGTAGTTTTAAAATTAGAATTAGTAGATTGACACAACAGACAGTTGATACCCACGCAAGAGCACCCGCGTGGGTATTAACTGTCTGTTGGTGTTCCAAAAATCCTTTTTCCCCCTTCTATCCCTTCTTTAAACCTCTTAAAATTTCATTGACATTCACGTGTACCCCCGCCTTAAAAGAAAGCAAATACACGAACTCAACCTGACAACGTCCGAGTTTTTGTACCGCAGTCGGCGCCTCTTGGCTGTGGACATTCCTTTATAAAACACTGAATATGGAACCTCCCTAAACGTATGCTAGTACCCTACAAGACAGAGATTGATGCGCGCCGAAAGAGAAGTCAATCTCTGTCTCGCAGGGTAGTATACTCGTAAAACACGGACGCAAATACCTTCCGTGAGGCCTCACGAAAACAAACCTCCCGTACACGGACACTTCTTGTCAACAAAATGAACAATGAAATAGCGGACATCAGAACTGTTAACTCGTATATCCTGAATGACCTGAACGTTAACTTGTTATAAGTTACCTGAATTGATCAGTTATTTATTGAACAGTATGCTATTGGGGTCCAACAGTGCATATTGTCCCCACCCTATGCTTCCCTGCCTCGCATAAAACGGACCTCTCCCGTAAGCGAATACTTTAATGCAATCCCATGTCCGCTTTACAGGAGCCGCAGGGTAGACACAAAATAATCAATTTTTGCATACGGCTTTTTGCTGCATATAAACATAGTTTATAAATACACTCTTTGCAGACAAGTTGCCACTAAAACATACAACAAACTTGGGCAAAAAAGGGACCGTCAACGACATACACGTGTTTTTTCGATCTCACAACTTAAAAGTTCTCCAGTTGAAAGTTAGAAGGTCAAAGATAGATGAATAGTGAACTGTGAAATATAAACTGCATATATCCGTTATTTCTGGCAATTTTCACAGATAACATGCTATGCACGTTATTTTCACGTGGTCTAAACTTTGAACCCCGAGTCCGTTAGCAGTGTGACAACAAATAAATATGGATATTGTTGCCTAGAACAGCTTATTTCCCGTCATAAGGGACTACCGGCATACAACAACAGTTGAACTGAACACCCTTTCTATGCTTGCTGAAGACAGGTATGTAACATATCACCATAGCGGCATCGAAATAGCAATTCTCTCATTTCTATCAATGTTTGCTCTGAGAAGCTGTTGTTTCATCAAGACAAGATCCCGTAGTTGATGATATTCTTATTCTCATCACCCTGTCTACTTCTTCCAGTTCCATGTTTGATTGAAGTGGTGTTCAATGTACTGGATACACCTCTTTTCGATTTTTCTGACGATTCGGTCCCAAGGCATTCTCGGAAATCGCCAAATCCGCTTGGTTGAATAGTTGGCGAGTGACGATTTTAATTGCGGGAGCGGGCACACTTGGCGATTGCTGGCGAATTTTATCGCCGATATCTGACATGCCAGATATTGGCGATTTTGATCGCAAATCGCGGCGATCAAAATCGCTGGCGAAATTCGCCGTCGCAGAAGCGGGCACACTTGGCGATTTTCGCCGATCGCTGCGATTAGCGTGTACATTTGTATGTTCCGCGATGCTATATATAACGACCGAATTCGCAAAGAAGAGAAAAAGGCATTAGCCGGGTATAAACTTGCAAAAAACAAATAGGAATGGGATTAACGGTCTGAGGGCCAACTGAGTTGTTATTTCGGTATTTTTTTGTCTGTGGGTTGGGCTAGTCGCGTACGAGTGAGAAAAACAATTTTAGAATAAACCGCACGCTATGAATAATCGATCAGATAGTCAGGAAGGATTTGCCAACATTCCTGGAGTCTGCGTTTGTGGCTGGGAGCGATGATAATCGTGATCCCGGGGGAGGGGGTACTCCCTATAATGGACTATACCGGGAGGCTCCGCCCGAAAGGGGTACCGAAGAAAAGTTCACGAAAAAATGCATAGACTAGTTATTAATCCTTTGACGATGGGGTACTTCAGTATCACAGCGAGAGAATACAGTTATGTCTTCAAACTATTTATATCATTCATGATATATTTATTAAAAAATTCGTCCTTGGTGTTCAATCATCGTGCTATCAATCATGGAGAGAATATTTAAATCGTGACAGCCTTACCCGGGGGGGGGGGGGGGGGTGGGGGGTACTCCTTATAATGGAAAGGGGTACCTTTTCAGTCTGGAGTTATATAAAAGGGCCGGAAGGGATTTCTCGAGTTGAAGTATAGAAAAAGGTAGGGAAAACTGTCACTTAGGTATTGAAAAAGGCCTAACAGACGCACCTAGCGGCTTATTCAAACATCTCTACTGGTGACGCGTGATGTTTTCCGAGGATATCGTTCATTAAATTCATTTTAAGGGTATAGGGATGCTGTGTTTCAACTGTAGGTATGTGAAAGGGGTACCATTTTCTATTGAAGGTATATGAAAGGGTTACCTTTAAAAAAGGGTAAGGGTTTAGACCTCGAGGCGGAACCCCCCCCCCCCCCCCCGGGGGGGGGCTTTGATAGACCTGAAAACCTGTAAAATTAAATTATGCTATTTTTTTTAAAGTAAACAAAAGAATGCGGCTGAAACTGAGTGAGTTGGTGAGTTTTGGTGACAGTTATTCGTGAAAATCGAACTCGTTGTCGCCCTTTGCATGTTACCGACGCGATCATGTCAATCAAAATGTAATCCATTTTTCATAAGGCTTTTAACTGCATATAGATATCATTTTTAAATAAGCTCTGCAGACAAGTTGCTACTAAAACCTACAACAAACTAGAGCACACACAAAAAAAATGTTCCTTGGGGAGGGTACTCCCCTATATAAGCTATATATGTGCCGCCCCAAAGGGTGTGGGTTTTGAGCCGTTTTGGTCTAAAAATGGGTATAGATTTTGAACAGTTTGGTCTCAAATTGGGTATGCTGTGGCTGCTTGTCTGAAATGGGTAAAGACTTTTGCCAATTTGGCTTGAAAGGGAGAAAATTTTGAAGAGTCAGATCTGAAATTGGGCAGGGAAAATTGCATATTCTGGTCTGAAAACGGGTAAGGGTTTAAAGAAGCGAGCAGCACGGTTCCACCACAAATTTCAAGGAGTTGAACAGAGCGAATACGGAGAATAGCATAATAGTCGGGAATTTGCAGTAGAATAATAAATCCGTTATTCGATGGTTTAACATATAATACGAGCGGACATTTTGCTCATTGTTCGCATTTTTCCTCGCCCCTACGGGGCTCGGAAAAATAAAAATACTACGCAACTCGCAAAATATCCGCGCGTATTATATGTTAAACCATCGAATAAGGTGTATTTATTCTCACTACCTGTCTGCTTGACAATGTATTGACAATGTAAGGATAAATTAGATGTAGATGTAACATGGCGCTGCTACAAATGGCAAGGTAATTAAGGCCGTGGCAAACGAGGAAACATTGTTGCGGAAACATTGTAACGGACGCAAATGTTTCCCCGTTTGCCGGCACACGCAACGTTTGTTGCGGACGCAAATTTTGCATCCGAGACGCAAAAAAATGTTTCTGAATTCCTTCAAAAACATTTTGCGTCCGCAACAAATGTTTACCCGTTTGCTCGCCGAAACATTTGCGTCCGCAACATTGTTTACGCAACAATGTTTCCTCGTTTGCCACGGGCTTAACAGAGCGAAAACACGAGGAACATTCGCGCGGTAATTTGCCGGTTATATCCAGTTCCATCATGAGCACTGTTGACTCGTATACGTGAATGACCTGAATGTTAACTTGTTATAAACCTGATTGAACAGGCTTGAGCAGGCTTCGCCATCTATTCAATCTGATCCAGAATCATCCTAATCTTGAAATTTTAGTTTGTTAACTGTCACTGTCCCGGCGTATTTGCTCAAAACTGTTATAAATACATGAAATGGTCACTAAATATAAGGAATAACTCTAACTAAATGATAAAAATTCCATACTGAAACAAAATGTTTGCAAAATTTTAAAGATTTCCGAGCTAAACTTGAAAAAGTTGAAAAACTGGCAATCCATTTCCATCCTCGCTGTCGTTAGTCATCCTCACTTCCTAATGGGTTCATGGCATTTGTCGAGTGCTATTCTACAGAATTAAACCATTATTGTTCAACTTCGTATGATCTATATGTTTCTGAGCTTCCCAAAATCATGCTAAAAATGAGGACAGTGTCCCTTTAACGAGAAAATTGAACTAAAAGTTCAGCCGTATCTTTACCAAATATACTTATACAAATGTACTTTCGTTTATGAATTATTCATGAGTTATTCATGAGTACTCCTCTTTTCCAGTATTCGAGGTGAATTCGAATTCCGTTTGTCTTAATCTTCTCCAGGCTTCGCGCGGCCCATCCCCACCGCGGAGCCTATTCATAGGCTACAAGCACGAAGAGGATTAAGTAGTAATCTTCTCCATCCTCAACCCGTTTGGTTTATTATTACCTCTTTGGTGTTTTTCTACCTTAGTAAACTATTATTTTGAGGCTTTCTACAATTTTAATGTGATTTTGCACTTCGCAAAAATGACTTGAATGGGTTTATGGAAATATCTCGTTCACGTTTCAAGCAATCCAAAAACTCTATGCTCATCTCATGAATCTATGTTATGGGGTGTTTTGTAAATTTTTGGGTGATTTTTGCGTATGGGAATAGTTTTTCTCAAAGGATATGTAAAATTTGGGAAATAAGAAATATTGAAGAAATAATGTAGTTTAAAATTAGAATTTGAAGTTAAAAATTAGTAGATGGACACCAACCGACAGTTGATAACAACGCAAGAGCACCCGCGTGGGTATCAACTGTCTGTTCTTCTGGTGTTCCAAAAATCATTTTCTTTCTTCTATCCCTTCTTTAAACCTCTTCCCGCCTTAATCTTCTCCATCCTTGTTCCTGTTTGGTTTATTATCACCTCTTTGGTGTTTTTCTACCTTAGAAAAACAATTATTTTGAGGCTTTCTTCAATTTGAAGGTGATTTTACACTTCGCAAAAATGATTTAAAATATCGTGACATAACTCCTTTAAATCCTGAGAATACTTAATTGACTTACGCGTATACCAAATTAGCACCAAATTTGGGCAACAAATTCCTCGTGAAGAGAAAAAGACATTAGAGTCCGGGTAGAGTATAAACTTACAAACAAAAAAACAAACAAACAAAAAAATAAAAAATAAATAATTGAATATACCGCCTCGGGCTGCTTTATACAGTTATTAGGCTGGTAAATAAAATTAATGAGATCAAACCCCAACTGAGTTGTTATTTTCGTTTTTTTGTCTGTGGTTGGGCTTGTCACGTACACGTACGAGTGAAACTAGAAAAAACAATTTTAGAATAAACCGCACACATTCCTGGGATTGCTTAGCGATGAGAGGTGTGGGTATTGCTAATTTCGCAGGCAATTTGGGCTGCGGAAAAGCTATAACATTACAGTCAACTCTCGCCTTGTGTCGACACCCCGTTATTACGGACGAAATCCAGCCCTCCACCCGGCGAAAGCTGTAGAGGTTTGACTGAAAATGACTCCCGCTATTGCGGACTCCAAACTACGTCCTAGCCTGCGAGCAAAAACCCCCAGAGAGCTTGCTCGCAGGCTAACTACGTCTCGAGGGTGTCCACTATAACGAGAGTTGACTGTAGTATGCAATTTCTTTTGTTCCAGTAAACAGAATAATCCGACTGAAACTGAGTGAGTTGGTGAGTTTTGATGACAGTTATTCGGTAAACTTCGAACTCCCTGTCGGCAACGGTGCAGTCCTTTGCAGCTGTTAATCACGTGATCATGTCAGTCATGTCATTTTATTGCATACAAATATACGTTTTTGATATGCTCTTCAGTACAGGCAACTGCTACTAAAATCTACAACAAACTTGAGCAGAAAACAAACCTTTACCAACATAAAACCGTTACGTCTAAAATATGATCAGTATGAAGGGTATACAAATTTAGATATCATTAGTCCATCTTACAAGATTGTCTCATGCAACGGAGTTTAAAGTTAGAAGGTCAATACACTGAATACAGTGGAATCACGATTTCTCGAAACCTCGATTTCTCACAAACCCTGATAACTCGAACCAAAAGTCGTTTCCCTTGGATTTGTTCACTGTAATTTCACCCCTAGATATTTCGAACTCCCGATCTCTCGAACCAATTTTCGTCTCCCTTTGAGGTTCAAGAAATATGGATTTCACTGTTCCGTTATTCAATCTAAGAAGAATGTATAAAGCAACGCGCGGAGTTTAATTAAAGTTAGCAGGTCAATAGTTAAGAACTGTGCAATGAAAACCGCATATAATCAGATTTTTCTGGCAACCTTCACAATCTGCACACGCTGTGCATGCGGTTGAGTTATTTTTACAATAAACAGTCTTAAACTTTGCACTTTGGCCGTTATATACGTTAGCAGTCGGCTCGCTGAAAGATTCTAATGGCAATACCATATGCTGCAAAACTAATATATTGCAACACTACATACTGATAAGATATGAGAGCAAAACGGTGATGAAAAGCGAGCAGAACAAAATACATTTTGCCAACAACAACAAAAATCGCTAGACAAGAAAGCCATTTGAAATCATGCAGGAACTGAACGCGTTAAATGGCAACAGCATTGCACGAGAAAGGGTTTCCCGCTTTTCTGAATGTCGCTTGTGTAAGCAAGACATAATCTCGAATCAAGATGTTTCTATACTCTTAAATTCGTTTTTCCCCTTTAATTAATAGACATGCCAAGACAGACTACAATGTAGACTGTTTCGTGACTAAAGATATTTATTTCAATCTCCAGCTGCGAAAGGGCCTAGGGAGAAGTCCCTATAAATAACATTCGATACAGCACGCTTTCACGCAAACGTATTGAAAACGAAAACGGTATAATAAAACGTTTCCTCTTCTTGAAGAAAAATGGCATTCTTTCTTGATATGATCACTAGATAAAAGCTTACACCATGATAAGGACTGTTAGAGAAACACAATCACTAGTTTGGGCCGAACAATCATTAATTAATTATCAACCTCAAAAAAAAAAGTATGAGTTCGCACAAACATTACAAGAGACACGTACGCTGTGAGCTGACGGTCTTGGCCAGCTTCCGATTGCAAAAGTAGTTGGTGTTCTCGCTGACACTTGATACAAATTCGATCTAAAACTTTCAGATGTGAAGCCAAGCTGCCAGCAGTTATTTTACGAGCGATTCCTTACGCGCATACCCGGGGGGGAGGGGAAGATTGTGCGGTCTTCAAAATCCTTATATTCGGACAAAGTATATGATTTTCAAAGACTCGTTGGAGATAATTACTCTGTCCATATAAAAATCAAGAGAAACCCAAACACCGTCCTACTACGGTCCTATTGAAAATCAGACCATACAACTCCAAATCTATACCCTATTTCGGACAAAAACTGCTAAAACACCATACCCTTTGGGGCGGTACATACCCATATAGCTTATATAGGAGAATATCCCCCCGGGGGCTGTGTACGTGTGTGCTTATGCACGTTTTTTCAGGTACATTTTACACGTGACGACAATCGATCCACATCATTTTTTTTTACTACAGTATATTAAGCTTGAGCTCACCTAACTCCAGCAGCATTGTCTTGAACTATCCACAACTGTTGACGAAGCTTCGCGGCAAGGACGTGATTCTGTGTAAGTAAATGTGTGTCGTTGGTCATTTAATATATTTGGAATGATATTTATAAAGAAAAGACAACAGGGCCAAAGCTATGAATACTTTAAATTTGAGATTTGGGGACGGGTATCATGTTTAGTCAGATGCTGGAGATTTCAATTACGAAGTCTGGAATTTGAAATTTTGGTTTTATGTTTGTATTGGTACCTAAGTCCATATATCCCATATACATAGTCGTGAGATCAGGCTAGAAACCTAATTGTTAATTTATTCAGCTAACTTTTGAACGTACACTTGTGTTAATATTCTATCTGTGGGTATGACCATTCTAATGAAAGTTGCTGATAAATGCATAATTGTACATGGTGGTTCTAACTTTGAAGTCTGTGGATGAAACCCTAGCGTGTAACCATTCAAATGAAAGCTATTGAGCAGTACTTTCATGTGGTACTGTTTATTATGCTGTACACGGTGATTCTAGCTTTTAAGTCTGTGGTGGTGACCATTCAAATGAAAGCTATGGAGCAGTGCTTTCATGTGGTATTGTTTATTATGCTGTGCCAGGTGGTTCTACCTTTTGAGTCTGTGGATGAAACCCTAGTGTGTGACCATTCAAATGAAAGCTATTGAGCAGCACTTTCATGTGGTACTGTTTATGATGCTGTACAAGGTGGTTCTAACTTTTAAGTCTCTGGATGAAATCCTAGTGTAAGTATCAAACAGCATTCCAAACAATATACTTTACTCTATAAAACTCTTATATTAACACAATTATTTGTAATATAAAATATTCAGCATCTCTTCCTTATGTTTTGTCCTTTTATCTGTTCTTGTGTTGAAACATTCCACAGCTAGGGGCTAACACGAAAACCTCGCGGTTTATTTAGCCCCTAGGCTCTAACTCTTTGCTACTAAATATTATTTATATTAAAAAAAAACACCTGTATTTTCCTTTACTATCATTTGTATATTTTTATTTTATAATGAGCTAAATAAAAGATTGTTGTTGTTGTTGTTGTAGTGTGTGACCATTCAAATGAAAGATATTGAGCAGTACTTTCATGTGGTACTGTTTATTATGCTGTACAAGGTGGTTCTAACTTTTAAGTCTGTGGATGAAACCCTAGTGTGTGACCATTCAAATGAAAGCTATTGAGCAGTACTTTCATGTGGTACTGTTTATTATGCTGTACCTGTGATTCTGTGGATGAAACCTAGTGTGTGCCCATTCATAGCTGCTATTTATTATCGGCTATATATAAAGGTGGATCTGGAAAGTCGAAGCTCAGTAATAAAACACTGCAGATGAATAAAATCTTCAATGCACTGCTCTCAACTTAAGCTTTCCAAGTAAAAGTTGGGACTTTTAGTGCTGGTTTCTGGATCATTTATATTCACTTTTTTATTTAACACTTTCGTACTAGATTTCAAAAGTAAAATTTGGTTCCAGCACAAATCAAGACTTCCATTGACAGTTTAGCAGTACTTATCCTCAGGCTTCAGCCATTAAGGAAGTAAGATGAGATCCGAAGATCATTTTACAATACCATGATTACAATGGCTCAATAAAGGAATTTGCATGTGTGAGTTTACGTTGAAAGACAAGTTATGATACTATTTCAAAATCTAACAATAGATTGGAGGAAAGTTAAAGTAATGCTTGATGTGTTTTTAGAAAATTTGAAATACAAATTTGAGTATTAAACACTCTAAAACAAAATGGTTAGAATACATAACTAGGTTTCCCAAACAAAGTATTCTGGTTGGTTTTAGAAATACTTCTGTCTTCATTATGGGTGACTCCTGGACTTTGAAACTTTCACAAGCATCTGGTAGACTTACCTTATAAACTCCTATCCCTCTGCTAATAAGCCCTCACCCCCCTCTTCTAATAAGCCCCCACCCCCTCTGTTAATAAGCCCCCATCCCCCTCTTCTAATAAGCCCCCACCCCCCTCTGTTAATAAGCCCCCATCCCCCTCTTCTAATAAGCCCCACCCCCTCTGTTAATAAGCCCCCATCCCCCTCTTCTAATAAGCCCCACCCCCCTCTTCTAATAAGCCCTCATCCCCCTCTTCTAATAAGCCCCCCCCTCTGTTAATAAGCCCCCATCCCCCTCTTCTAATAAGCTCCCATCCTACTGAAAAAAGTCTCACTTTTTACACCAAATGCTAAACTATTCACTTTCATGGTAGCTTGCGAGTTGGAGGGGTGCACGAGAGGAAGAAAACGCGTGAAGCAAGAGAATGCCTGCTCGAAATGGCGAATCGGGCGATTCTATTTTAAGTACTCTGAAACAAGTCAGTAAAACCGCCAGTAAATCCTTTCCATCAAAGAGATGGCGCAATGACCTTTGTTGCTCATCCTTCAATGCCATAACAAACTGCAGATGTTTACGCATTCGTATTTCTTGAGTGACATATAATCACCAAAAGCGGCAAATTATTCCCTTGGGGCACTCTCAGCCAATGGGAATTTTACGTTCTCTCAGAGCACGTAAAAAATGACTTTTGTAAGCCTTTCCTGCAAGCGCTCTTTCTCGCCTTCCTCTCGCATCTCTTCTCTCGCGTGCGCCCCTAAAAATGTGCGCTCTTCTCCCCTAAGCGCCTGCTACGGCTACTTTCATGGAAAAACGCCAAAAGGCAGACCCCAAAAGTGAGATGTTTGCCATTCATGGGAAAAACAAAGTTAACATAATGCATAATCTCTCTGCAACAGGCCAGTGAAACCTCTGAACAAGGAAATGAGCTTGTCCTTTGATTTTATTCGACTGTGCAGTCGAAGCTCTCTGAGCGGACACTCGTAAGCGGACAGCTCTACTTACGGTCGCCTTGACAAAACCCCATTTAAACCCTAGCTCACACAAACTCTGTATTTAACACATTCCCGTAAGCGGTCAGCTCCAGTTGCGGACACTTATTCTTCTTCTCAAGTGCCGTCCGCTTACAGGAGCTTCGGCTGTATTACAATACCTTGGTATCCTTGGCTTCCTGTAGCTGTTCTCTCAGTACACCGACGGGATCCTTCATTTCTATCGCTTCCAAGGCGCCATTCTCTTTAATTTGTTCTATCCTCGCCTTTGTCCGCTTCTCTGCTCTTTTCTTGTTTTTCGAGGCTGATTTTGATAAATGAGCTGCAGAATCTAACAAAAAACACAAGTTCGCCATCAGCTAAACATGTCCCAGCTTGCTATTAATATGAAACCCATACAAGAGCTTACAAGGCTAAATTGTGGACTTACTTGTAACTGAATGGTCACAACTTGAGTTAAAACACTTATCATATAAAGAAGAAACTGTTTTAAGCTTCCAAACTTTGAGGCCTATTTTGCATGACTGTATCCAAATCAGTGCCAGATTTCATGACTTCAGCGCAATGTCAATTTGGTGAGATTCTCAAAATTCTAGAAGGAAATTTGATCTTAAAATAATGTGGCATGATGTGAGCGCCATTTACCTACAGTGGGTGATATGTGATCTTGAAATAACTGATTTCTTTGTGATAATAAAACTATTGTGAACTATCAATAACATTTAATTTTCACTTTACGATAACTGCTTAATCAACATTCTTTATTCAAAAGTGTAGGATAAAATAGAAAAAGTCCATTATGCAACATTCAGAGCAGAACCAAGGTTATCAAAAAGAACGATCAAATCAGAACGGCCTGCAGATGAATAATACTATTGGAAGAAAAGACATGCCCAGACAATAATTCTTAGTCATTTACAGACAATAACATACCATGAAATCAAAATACCATTAACTAATATCTTTCACAATTTGTTTTCAATTAGGTGTTATTACCCTTCGCGCTCCCAGACTCAAACTTTGAGTCAATAAATGTGGTTGTACCTTTTGAGTCTGTGTATGAAACCCTTGTGTGTGACCATTCAAATAAAAGCTATTGAGCAGTACTTTCATGTGGAACTGTTTATTATGCTGTACAAGGTGGTTCTAACTTTTGAGTCTGTGTATGAAACCCTTGTGTGTGACCATTCAAATGAAAGCTATTGAGCATTACTTTCATGTGGTACTGTTTATTATGCTGTACAAGGTGGTTCTAACTTTTGAGTCTGTGTATGAAACCCTAGTGTGTGACCATTCAAATGAAAGCTATTGAGAAGTACTTTCATGTGGTACTGTTTATTATGCTGTACAAGGTGGTTCTAACTTTTAAGTCTGTGGATGAAACCCTAGTACGTGACCATTCAAATAAAGCTATTGAGAAGTACTTTCATGTGGTACTGTTTGTTTTTGACAATTTTGCAAAATGAAATTCAAGATTTTAAATAGGCTATTTCCAAGTTTCCTTTTACCGCTGTTTCAAATGAGTCCTGGCATCAACTTTTCATATGGAAATGAGTTTTACTTGCACGTTCATTGTGTTACAAATTAAACTTATTTCCATATGAAAGGCTGGGGCGACCAGATCTAGGAATTAAGCAAGGGGGGTTCGCACTGACGCCTGAAGTAACTTGGGGGTTCCGGGGGCATGCATGGTGTAAATATTTGATTTCAGTCACTTCTTTGACATGCATGTCGTGTTGTTAGCTAATTTATGCAGTTTTTAATTATTTTGGTTATCACATATTACTAAATAATCACATTAGTATGCGGAGGTTAAAGTTTAAATTTAGCAACGAAAGACAGCTAATTCAAGACGGACATAAACATTACCCGCAGCACACGTTTAACAGATTATGTCATCGACGCGTTTGGCGGCTTAGTAGATAAACACAATCAGATATTTGCTATCACCAGTTTATCACCAGTCACTAAATTAAAATCCAGTTTAACTAGACTAATTATTGGTTAATTGGGTTCCTCGGGACAGTTGCCTGGTTAATAATTTGCTTGTGTTTTTTTTGGGAGGGGAAGGGCATTGTAAGCGGCCAGCTCCAGTTGCGGACACTTTTTCAACTTCTCAAAGGTGTCTGCTTACGGGAGCTTTGACTGTATTTATTATTTATTTGCTGCATAGATCAAATTACGTTACTTTTAAACTTACGTTTGGCCAGGAGTTGTGAACAACGATCTATTTGTAATTTTCCTAATATTTACTATCTTTTAGTGTGAAGTGTCTTTCAAGTGTTTTGAGTTTAATATTACAGGAATTGGACAAAAGATCGACTAATATTTACAAAGCAAACAGGAACTTGCACACACACGCAACATTAAATCAAGAAATGAGGTCATTTGAGAAATTCTCCCATTGAATGAAGCAGTGAGAACTGCAGACGTTTGTTAACTCAGGCTGACTGACTCCTTTCACAAGACTTAAACAGTGTTTGAGTTTGCGTGAATATATAGTAAATAAAGTTATTAAAAAACATTGTATGAGAGTTGTTTCTTAACCTTGAACCATGTCATAAGTTAGAATTTCACAGTTTTGTTTTGTCGCGGTTTAGTAATCTGTGTTTGCCCCCTGTCAGAAATTGACAGGTCCTGTTTGAATTAGCCACAATACACTAAAGTCACCTGATGCGACTTCATAAAATCACCTGATGCAAATTCACGTTATCGGCTTTTACAGATTATGTCTCTTATCATGTTTGAGCCTGACAAGGACTCAAATGTGATTTCAAGCTTGACGCTAAGAGCAACATCAGCTCAGATCCATGTCATAAGAAAGCTAGACCACTGGACGGGTTTAAGCTGTTATGTCGTCAACCTACTGTAACATGTGTGTTACATTGCAGATGTTACGTGTTATATGTGTCTATGTCTCTATTTATGGCATGAGTGACAATTAGCACATGAGCACCACGTGGTTATAACCAACACCTTGTTATTAGTACAATCACTGGAATAAAACTACTCGTGTATCGACCTGAGTACGTTACAATATAGATCAGTTGATCGCTAACCTCTTCAGTCAAAAAATATATTACTTCCCCAGTATGCTGATTATCAAACATAACAGCTGTACTAACATGCAGCTGTACTAACATAACAGTCAGTGACACAAGCTATACTAACATAACAGCTGTACTTAAGAATTTGAATCAAGACAATATATCCTTAATGTTTGATTGATCTTTGTATTCTCATCACCTGCTTTACAGTGTATAGGTGATAATAATTATTTGCTAGGGGAAAACTGGTATCAATCATTATTAGCTTCAAAAGACCTTGCAACTGCAGGTTATATCAAATAATGATATTTCCTTTACACACTATATCAATCAAGTTTCAGCTAGCTTCAATATCCCCACCAAATTTTAAATCCTCCTGTTGAGAAAGCATTTTCTCAACTCGGTTGGTAACAATAATATTAATGTAAAATATCATTATGAGATAGATATATATATATATTCAGTCATGCGATCAGTGACACAAGTTATACTCAGTAAAATAATTCTGGGTTCTACCAACAGTTAGAGTTGAACATTTGACCTAATCCACACACTGGTTGGCCGCTCTAACACTCTTGGGAGCTAATCATAGGCAGTCTCCTGTAGCTCAGTGATAGAGCGTCTGACCAGTATGCAGGAGATCATACTGGTTTGATTCCTGTTGGAGGAACTCAGAATTCATTTTCTGAGTAGCATGTATCACTGACTGAATAATAATTTATATTTGAGTTTCTGCCAAGCTTTGTCAACATGAATTACCATCATTTCTTTCATAATACATGTATGTCAAATGTCCTAAATTTTATAATCATGTGAAAATGAAATCTGCCGTTTAAGTGCGACGTATTTTTATATTTAATTATTTAATTTAATTTAGACTTAACTAATATACTGTTTGGCCCGGCTGGGGTTTGATGTTGCAGCAATATTGAATGTGTGAAAGCTACATGCAAAATAGAACACTGTTTACACCATCAATATTATGCATGTACTTCTTTGGCAACGATTAAATATATTGTAGTTTATCTATGGTGCTATTATTGATAATTAAGACGAATATTGACCGCTATATTCCTGAATATTCCCAAAATTTCACAGGAAAATTTTAAAAACAACTTGAGCATGCTTGAATTGCGCGCTCGGATATACTATTTTAGGGGCAGTTTGCCAGGTTTATTCCTTTAGTCCTTCCTGTAGAAACCCATTGTTTTAAGCTTGAGCTATCCTGATTACAGATCCGAAAAGAAACAGAGATTTGAGCGTGAAATTTGACATAAATCTCGGCCTCACTTACCAGCCATTTTGAATCCGTCCTGAGTTTGACTGACACATCTAGCACGTACCGCGGGCTCAAATCTCTTTGTTCTAAAAAAAAGCTGATATATTTGGAGAGGTGGACTTCGATTTATTTGAAGATGTGCAGGGTGCAGTGAGGTTTTGATTTTGTGTAACGCTCTTTTAATTAGGTCTTTGATATTTTTACGTTAGGAGGTGCGTGGTTTGATGACAAAACGTGCTGTAACTAAAATATTTCGTGAGGATTTTGCATTTAACCGGTTCGAATGGCACGTCTTCGGCGTGAAGTCACGTTCTACTGAAACTGACCTTCACTTTGAGATATGGCGGACGCGACTAGCAGTGGAAGCGGTGGTAGTGGACATTCTGAAAGGATTAAACAAAGGCTTCATCACAGACCTTGTGCAGGAGGAACCAAACCAACTTTTGCGGGCTATGATTCGGCATGGGAGCAGCTATCGCCTTCAACGGAGGGACGTCTAGGTAAGCTAAAAAAAAATCTGAAAGATCCTTCGTTGCATAAGCGGAAATCATATAAATCGCGTGAAACCCACAAAATAGTACAGGTATATTGCATATATGAATTCGTTTTTCTTTCACAGGAGATGCCGTTAAATGCCTACATGGCGATAGAGATATTGCGAGACAAGCTGTGGCGATTGTCCTGGGCGCAACTACAAGAAAACGTGGTTTGAAGGGAGCCATTTCGCTTTGTACGGAAGTCTCAGGCCTTCTTGAAGCGAACCGGAGGTAGGACACGAAGTTTTGTTTGAGTTGGCAAAAGAATCGCACAAACTATTTAACGGTTACGCGGTTTTTCGTTTAATCTAGCTAAAACCCTTGAGCATTGAATTGGTTTCTCACAATTTGTGCGAAGCCGTGTACATTTTCATGTAAGCTTACATATCTTTTCAATATATTTTAGCTGGTAAGATTACTTCCATTTGCTCGCGCCCACTGCAGTCTGTGTAAAACAATCTCGATCGCGAAATTTCGTAGAGTATTAAGCTTAGTTTATATGTTGTCTGGATTCCGAAAGCCTTGGCGAGTTAGTGGAAGATATTTGTGGATGCATTTATCAAGAAAATGAAATCATACAGATTTATTCAGCTCCAATCTTTCTAGCTTGTTGACTGGTAAACAAGTTCTCGGAAGCCAGCTTCCAGCCGTAAAAATCGAGCTCTTTCGTGTCGATCGGCATCTAAAAGCTATCAAGAATCAAGGTGTCATTTAATTTTTCATTAAAGGTCGGTTCGCTTCTCCTTTATGAAAGAACAATGAGTCTCTACTTGCCATTGTTACTTGCTGATCGGCTGTTTTGATTTCGGCGTTTTGTTTCATAAACTGGGCAATTAACGTGCGTTGTTTTACTAAAACAAAACTCGCTTTCGGGGGTGTATCAGTTCATTGAAACGCTGTTAAACGCACAATTATATTTTCTTTGAACTTGTTTTTCGAAGCGTGTCTGAAATCATTATTTCATTAGAAATGATTGTTCATGCTTGAAGTTTCAGACTTTCTTTTGTGTGTTGGAATTCTTTTGTGTCAAGGTTGAGTGTGTAACCAAAGAATCGAATCCAGATATCGAGTTCGCTTTTATGAACTTTTATTAAAATCGAGCCTAAAGAATTTTTTAAAGGTGCAAATTCGTGTTCCAATCGAACGTGAAATCTACATCATAAACATTGTCGTGTGAAATGGATTCTCAAGTCGCCCGGAAATTACTTCGCTCGCAAAACAATAGATTTCGACTTTGTTTTGGCTTCGTTTTATGCGTCAATATGCAGCTTTACCCGATACGTGACCCAAGTTCCCCTTTATCTGTTGAAAAACAGATTCCATTGTGAGACCAAATGGCCTTGATTGTTTGAAACCTATTTTTCTAGTTGATTTACAAACCACATGTCACAGCGCGAACATTGATATTGGCACGTTTTAGAACTTCAGATCAGGCAAGAACTAGTAATAAAAATTATTTTCGGGCAAGTTTCGGTTTGCATTTTTTTTCCAATGATATTTCTGAACTGATGACGCAAATGAATTTAAAAGGCGTCTGTGGGTTTTAATTGCACCCACGTTGTTGAAGGAATTGTTCCACGGATTTTTTAAGGCCCAATTTAATGTTCTCTTGTACGCTAGCTTGTTGTCGAGTTTCGTCCAAGTTTGTAGCAAAAAATGTTTTAAGCGTGCTTTTATTTATTTGTAAATTTCTGAAGTTTGTTCATTTCAGTTCAAGGAAATTTGATAGGTTATTTGTTTCCTACTTTATTTAATTCCATTTTGAAATCTTGAGATTATAGAACCCCAGAGTTGAACCCCTTAATCAGTTCCACTTTTTGCATTTTATACCTTGCTATCTTTCGCTGTTTTTGGAAACTGAAGTTTATTTATAAATGTAACTCTGGAAGCTGGTAACTTGGGTGTCTAAGAATTTTAAATTTTTTAATCTGGTAATTTTACTCTTGCAAAAAAACAACAACTCTGTTTTCACAAGGTGATGTCTTGCTTTCCGAAATTATATTTAAAAAAAAGCTTTTACAGTGCTATCAATATATTCAAAGTATAATTAACGTTTATTCAGTCCCATTCATATGCATGTCGGGCTTTCTTAGGGATACCATCATCATCATCATCATCATATCATCTTCCAGTGGTATGCAACAAAAAAAAAATGTTAAAATTGACATCTGCAATTTATTCCCCGTTGGACTTATAATAAATTGCTTGTGTCTAGTCAATATTTAGTTACCTGATGAACTTTGAATGTTGTTCAATTCAAAATTAGTTGTCCATGCTGCAAGGAATTTTCCTGAGCGTCATTGTATCTGGTAAATCTTGAAGTTCAAAGACCCTTTTTGTGCTATTCCGCCCAAAAATATGATTCGTGGCTGGATGCTACACCTTCCTCATTCCTCGACTGCTGAAGGAACCTCAACAAGTAATCAAACCTGTTATCATTGTGTGGGAATGCTTGATGCTCAGTTTAAATTCTAACTCAGTGATAGAAATTAACAAGATGTTTTCTGATGGAAGTCGTAACTTGAACCAAACATTGTTGTGTTTACAAGTTTGTCCACATGCATAGTACATTCCTATTCAATAGTCTACCATTTATGATTATTATACACATGAATCCTGTCATTTGTCAAGTACTTTCTACAAAATGTTGGGTTTCCTATGATCAAGGTTTTTTTTACGTCAGCCAACAGTTTTTCTCTTTCAATTTCTTATCATTTTTGCTTGGTCTAGGTGGACTAAAATAACCTTTCACTCCCAAGCTGAAAATATTTATTCTCATTGCCAAATGTTCTTTTTATTTTAACGTTGATTCTGTGAATGACTTTGATTAACGAGGTGGTAGTAGTAGTAGTACATGAATACTGAGGTTGAGCGTGATAGCGAGAATGATCAAAGCCAAGGTTTCTGTTATTTGCTGAAGTCTAATTATTATACCATAGCCGAAGGCTGAGGTGGATAACACAAACCATAACCCTTCAGTTGATAATTTTGCTATTACATGTACTGTATTTACTCAAAAAGGCCTCCCCTGATTAATATAAGCACCGCCCCGGAATAAGCGTAACACACAACAGCAAAAATACTTGTAAGCGCCGCCCTCGAATAAGCGCCGCATACAATAGCAAAAAATACTTGTAAGCACTGCCCTTGAATAAGTGCCGCACCCCACAACAACGAGATCGAGACTCCAAGAGGGCTTCGTGAAAAAATCGAGACTGTGAGATGTACAGAACCTCTCAATAAACTAGACCTGGAGACCTGTGAAATTCGATTAAAATTCTGCGAGACCTGTATTTTTTTTTTAAACCATTTGCCACCCCTAAGAGAAGAAATTTGAAACAAAAAAAATTCCTGTGGTAATGAACTTCATTCCTTCAGTGTTTGGAATAATGATATAGACCTGTTTGTTAGAGAAAATTTATAATGAACAATAAAGAGCATTTCTATGATGAATTTGAGACTAAAAAGATAACAGTGATGTGAACGCGTATTGAAATACACCCTATGGCATGAACATGTGTTGCAAAAGTATGACCTTGATTAAAAAAATTGAATTATATCAAACATGAGTTGATTAACCACCAAACTTTTAAGTTTGAATGTATGACTAGAGGTGAAAAATTGGCCTATTTCTAGAATAGCCCTTTTCACGGTTAACCTGAAATATTTGCATAACAATACAGCTAAACATAGAAGCGAGGCAATTTCGGGCACAAGCTGTAAAACATCGTGATTTTCTTGAGCTCCTTAAACTATGTTAGCATAAAATAGTTTTAAAAACGGAGAAGAACTAAATGTGCAACTATTTTAGTTAAAGTTTGCCGTAAAGATCGTAATCCGATCTCCCTGTTGCTTATGCGAGTCTACTCTTTATTAGTAGAGAAAAGTCGTTTACATTTTTTCTAAAAACAACGTAAACTAAAATAATTGTAGTTCTTCTACATTTTAAAACTGTTTTTATGCTAAAAGAGTTGAAGAAGTTCAAGAAAAACACGATGTTTTGCAGCTTGTGCCCGAAATTGCCTCGCTTCTATGTTCAACTGTATTGTTATGCAAATATCGCAAGTTAACCGTGAAAAGGGCTATTGGGTATCATTTTGAATGCAAATTCTTTCTAAAATTTGGAGACCTGGGCAGCACATACCCACCCAAAACATACACGAGTACCCCCCCCCCCCCAGACGGTTTCATTCTAACTTCAGTACCGATTAACTCGCCTAGAGTGTGAACATTCGCCAAACCTTCAGACATCAATAGTTTGGTCACGTTTTTGTGCCATGTCTAGACTACACGTGCATATAACACACGTGTACATGGCACAGTTGAGGCACAGTTGAATTACACGTGTGGTGTAATGTAGTCCCGGAAGTCCTCTATTTAAGACTTTTTAGCATCATAAAACTATTATCTAAAATGGATAATAAGTCTTAAACACAAAGTTCCACTATAAAAGGGGCCTGGCCATTTTCACACCTAGTTGTCAATCAACCATCAAAGCGTAAACAGCCGACAAACAACCTGCGCTTTTTGTACAGCCATTAAGTACTGATAAAATTTGTTGTATTTTTTCTAAAAAATAAATGTTCTGTTAAAACATTATTAGCAAGTCTTTTGTTAATGATATATTTCGGTTTCATGAGATTGGGAGGAAATGTTTAGTTTGCAGGGCGCTTCACTTAACAACGTGCCACGACTTTGCATTTTGCACACGAAAGGTGTGAAATGTGGGAGGTGCCATCCCTGTTATAGCGGAACTTTGTGCATGATCACGATGGTCACAAGAATATGGTGAAACAAAAACCATCTGGTCTTTGTATTTGATAAAGTCCTTTATTTTGAAGACGCTATAATTACTATGACGCAGGCTTCATAAGCCAGAAACTACTTTAGTTTATACAGACATGTTTGGCAATGAGTTAAATTTGTTTGAATGCTAAAAAGGTTTATCGTAGCCACGGTTAGCACAGTCTCATTCAGACTTCAGTACTGACAAACTCGCTTTGAGTGTGAACATTCGCCAAACCTAGCTTCAGACATCTCAATAGTTAGGTGGCCAATCTCTTCGCATTTGATACTCACTTAATTAGGTCACGTTTTTGCACCATGTCTAGAGTACACATGCATATAACACGCATATATATAACACAGTTGAATTGCACATGTGGTGTAATAATTTATAGCCCGGAAGTCTTTTAAAAAAAAAAATGTTTATTTAAACACATACATCACTTACATAACTAACTTACAATACTTTACATATTTATATTACTTACAATCATTGACATTACACTACTTACAATACAATACATTACTTACAGTACTTTACATTACATTGCCGCATTACTATTATTATTTAAAAAAAAATATGGGTCTCGCAAAATTTTAGTCAAATTTCATGGGTCTTGCAGTCTCATTTCTTGAGCGGTTCTGTATGTCTCGCAGTCTCGATTGTTTTGCAAAGCTGTCTTAGAGTCTTGATCTTGGTCTCACAATCTAAAAACTCAAAAAGTCTCGGCCTCGCAGAGAAAGCGCTAGTCTTGAATTTACCATTCGCCACCCCTGTCTTAGCATGATCATGATGGTGACAGCAACATGGTGAAACGGAAACCATTTGATCTTTGTACATGTATTTGATTTAAGTCCTTGCTTTTTATTTTTAAGATGCTATAATTTAAAAAATGACACAGGCTTTTAGCCAGAATTTGAAAAGTGGGCGTCCTGGAGGCAATTGTGCCCCTGTAAAATAAAAGCTTCAAATGGTGCATTTTTCATCATTTTCTCCCAGGATTGGGTTTCCACAGGATACCCAGATGCCCTTCTGGCTAAGAGCTTGATATGAAGTGACATTTATTGGATGAGCTGTTGTTTGTTTGTGTGTGTAAATTTGTTTTTTTAGTTTGGTCCGTTCATATTTTATACTACAACGTGAGTGAGACTAACTAGCCATTTCTTTCACCATTTCTGATTCAGAATACAATGGGTTATTGTACTAAAGGTCAATTTGTGGGTATTCCTGTTTGGGCTAGTCACTCCAGTTGTACTTTGAACTATTGTGATGTTGTATTCATTACAACATGCCAGATGTTCAATTTTGAGCACATTTCTCGCTGTCACTGCCTTCATGTAGCATGAAGATCTGAGCTGTTTGTGCGTGAAACTTTTCTCTTTTATTTTTCCTTTCTATTTATGTATATATATTTTTAATGCTCAATGACTGTGGAATTTATCACACCAGACAAACTAATCCGGTTATCTTATCCCCACAAAGATATAGATCTACAATAGCTCTTTGTGTAGGTTGGCAGTTTGTTATTTTTGTTGTAATCAAATTCATTATTTTGCTTTTCATGCAGTTTGTATCGTTCATGCTGTGAGAATTGGTTTTAATGGAACTTAACCCTTTCACTCCCAGAGTCAAACCTTGTCAATAAATGTGGTTGTAACGTTTGAGTTTGTGGATGAAATCCTAATGTGTGACCATTCAAATAAAAGCTACCGAGCAGTACTTTCAAGTGGTGCTGTTTGTTTTTGACAAATAATTATTGTGCAAAATGAAATTTAAGATTTTCTTCCCTCAGTTTTGAACTTAGCACTCTTGAGAGTGAAAGGGTTAAGACTTGCTATTTTTTATGGGAGGGGTCACTGCTTGGGATTCTTTGACAATGATAAATAAAATTGTGTTTTGTTTAAAAAAGAATGTTCTGACTTTATTGTTTGTATAAAGAAACGCCAATAATGCAATTAAGGATTAAAGTTTTTTCAAGAATAAAAAACAGTCAAGAGACATAAGAATCAGAAGTTGGGAGCCAGAGCTTGTTGAAAATGATAAATGATGGTTTTCCTGTAGAGGAAAATTTTGATTAATTAGAATCAAGGATTAAAGGTTTAATGCAAAATATCAACAACATCAAGAGATCTAAATTAAGCCAGACTGGAGTTTGAAGAATTATAACATAATAATGCAGGGTTCAAAATAAAATCACAGCTTTTAGCTTGAATTTGTAGGCTTTTTTTGTCAAGGCTCATTTTTTCCCGGCTGTCAATAATGAATGAGCACGTAGTAGTTGAACTTTTTTTCACTTTCCGCGATTTGCGTGTGTGTACTGCTACACTAATTAACGGGAATCTGCCAAGAACCCGTTGCCTAGCACGTGACCAAAATCTTCCTGAATTGAAATTTCACTTTCTTCCTTGAGAAACCTTGCAATTATAAACTGATTTTAAAAACATTTCGCACATATCGCATGCTTTGAACTGCTAAAATAATGTCAGCGTCAGAATCTTCATTTTAATTAACGTGTTTCGTTCCAAACAAAGCATCGTGAACGGCTCTCTTTTTTTAGGTAACCTGCAATCAGGCGTTCTTTTCCTTTTCTTTCTTTTCGCGGAGAACGAGAGCGCGGAGAGAGAGAGAGGAAAAGGAACGCCTGATACAATTATTTGCCGATTCGCTTTCCACCCACTTGTCAATGATCTGTCAAGCTGTCAATTTTCAAAATCTACGTTACAGTTCGTGACATTTGTACACTTGCCGTTCTCTTGAATTCGGTCTTCTGACTTTCTTTGCTTCAAGTGCATTTCTAACGGGCAAGATATGTTGTATTATGAGGAGCATTTTGAAGTAGAATAGAGCCTTCGACTGTGTTTTTGCCATCAATTTCATTCCGAAAACAGCACTGACTACGATTGCGTTACACGACACAAATTTGCATAATAACGTCCTAGACATGTCTAGTCAGTCGTTATGGTCGAATGATTCCATGATTCCGTTTAGAAATTTGAATCAAATAACCATTTTTTAAGCGGAAAGCTTCAGCCGTTTTAAATGTAAGATCTTTATATTGGCTTAGTAATGATTCAGAAGAGTCCTTCCCTTTCACAAAAGGCGGTAGCGGAGTGGGAAAGTAGAATAAGGCCTTTCTTGTACTTTAATCGTGCGTGCATGACGGATTGACAAAAGCCATATTAGGTACGCATGATTGACGGAAGTATTGTTTTTCGACCAATCAGGAAAACATTCAGAATCTGAATGTTGTACATGAGATCCGGCAAGTAATTGTATCAGGCCCTCCTCTCTTCGAGGAGGGCCTGATCACAGGTTATTTTTTAGGTGTTTGTTCAAGCGTAAAATACCGTCACGCTTCTTCACTCACAAACATGGGAATCCGTTCTGTCGAGCAATATGAATACAAAACTGACTTTAATTTGAACGAGTGAAAAGGCTTAACAACTAGCCTGCGTCGCAGACGGACTTGACCACCGGTAATGTCCGTCTGCGAATTAGTGCACAAATCCTTGTTCTAGACCCCCAACGACGTACCAGGATCTGAGTACTTGTCTGTGATTGGCCTTTACATAAAGCTATTGTTCAATTAGCTGTGATTTGGTTGTGATTGGCTAAGGGAATTTCACGCGAGCTAGGACCGGAAGCTAGCGGAAAGCGAGCCTAAAAATAGTACAGTATTAAAAAAATAACTGAAGATATAATGGAGTGCAGCTTTCGAAGCGGTTAGAGAAAGCTCAGTTTGAATTAACGGAGCTACTCCCAGAACAACGAGAAGCGATCAAATCTTTCTTCCAGGGGAAAAATGTGTTTATCAATTTACCCACAGGTTTTGGAAAGTCGTTGATCTTTCAGTGTCTCCCGATTGTCGCAGTCGCTGATATATGATCGAGTGTTATTGTTGTGATTTCACCTTTACGATCGCTGATGGAGGACCAAGTTTAAATATTTCAACAATATGGGTATACTGGCGATTGCATGCTATCATGGACTTGGAAGACCCAGAAACTATTCAGCAGGTTTTAAATGGGAACTACCTTGTTCGGTTTGCCGAGTGTTTGTTGTCTAAACTAACGCGTTGTAAATATCTGTTTGCTCGACAGGAGACCAAACGTGACCTCTTAAAATTTGCTAGAGTGAACACAGTCGATGGCTCTATAGCTATTCTACTTCAAAATCCTCCTCATAATACAACATATCTTGCCCGTTAGAAACACTCTTGAAGGGCAATTCAAAGTAGGTCAGAAGACCGAATTCAATAGAGAACGGCAAATGTCACGAACTTCGAACAGGCCTGTCACGCCTTTTACCATAGCCAATCAGAAGAAAGGGGATTTCGAAAGGCCCTTCCGGTATTTCGTTACGTCGTTGGGGGTCTAGAACAAGGATTTGTGCACTAATTCGCAGACGGACATCACCGGAGGTCAAGTCCGTCTGCGACGCAGGCTACTTAACAACCGGCACTAAACAAGTTTTTGAGCAAAATAAATATTGATTACATGTGCAGAAACATAAAGTCGGTAACGCAACGGTTTGTCTAGACAAACTTGCATGTTTACGTTTCACGCTTGAACAAACGCGTAAAAGAGTTCGTCGTTCACGGTGAACAAGAATTCTCCATTTCAACTTTTGCAGCACGCTTCAAATTTCCAAACCTTTTTCTACTCTTTCTACTCATTTTAAACGTTTCCAAAAAGCTTTTAAAACATTTCTTGGCTGCTTTATTGTCTGATATGAAATGTTTACTATAACATCTACAGCGACTTTGATTTCAGTTGGCCGATCAAAGTCGATATTTTCTATTTCTTCGGTGAAAAGTCGCCGGCAAGTGTGGTAAAAGTGCCGGCTGCCGCCGGCAGCCGGCTGCTATTTTGAACCCTGAATAATGGTTTATTTCAGAAAAGTGGTTTATATTTACCTACATGTTATCTCTCTGTTATAAGAGTGTGTGTAAGGACAGGCAAGTCTAAAATTACTTTTAACCCTTCACTCCCAAGAGTGCTAAGTTCAAAACTGAGAAAAAAATCTTGAATTTTAGTTTGAAAAATTGTCAAAAACAAACAATACCACATGAAAGTACTGCTCAATAGCTTTCATTTGAATGGTCACACATTTGGATTGCGTCCACAGACTTAAAGGTACAACCACATTTATTGACTCATTAGGTTTGACTCTGGGAGGGAAGGGTTAATTAAGTTTGTATAAATTCAGCAGTCTGGAGCCAGGAGATAATGATACATAGCTGTCTTATATGCAAATTTCAGTAACTCGCTGACATTAATTAATTTTGTCTGGTTATAATGAAAAGGCATTGCAGCCATGGAAACAAACCCCTGTCTTTTTTTATCAAAATTTATCAGAAATTTCCACTTTGTTTTCCAGATGTACTATCACCCATCTTGTGGGGATGGCAAGAGATACTTTGTCATGAATCAAATTAACAATCGATATTCGAATGGCCAATTGTATTTTATTGAACATCATGGATTAATTAATGAAAGCATTGATCATGAAGCTATACAATTTAGGGTTGGTCTCGTACCATCTTTATTCTACCTGTAAGTTTCATCTCATGTATCATGAATTTTTTTGGTTGGCTTTGTTGGTGACAATTTACAGTTCTCCTGTTGATTAATCTTGGGGATATCTGAAGACAATACCCAAATATTTCTGTGATGTCTAAAGATTTCTGATGACCCACTGTGTTTTGCTTCGCAGGTTGGAACACCGTGTTTGTTCTCCAGAAGAGAGAGCTCGATGCTCTGCGTGGTTCAAAGAAAACTTCTTCTTTGTCTTCAAATTCCACTGATTCAAACAGGTTGCAAAGACGGCGGTCGTCGCAATCCAAGGTGAGACATCAGGTCTACTGCTGTACCGGTCTCCTGTACATGTTGTACGTGGTGTTTCTTGAATGTGGGGGCATCCACAGTTGCAACAAGTTGCAGTTCACGTAGAATGTGTTTAGTCATGGTGTAACAAGTGTGGCTAATTTGGTTTAAATCCAGTTTTATTTAGACCATGACGTTCT
This sequence comes from Desmophyllum pertusum, assembly GCA_029204205.1. Classification (NCBI taxonomy): domain Eukaryota; kingdom Metazoa; phylum Cnidaria; class Anthozoa; order Scleractinia; family Caryophylliidae; genus Desmophyllum; species Desmophyllum pertusum. Next base: position 225,488 of record MU825437.1, on the reverse strand, counting down.
TGAATGTTACAGTCTACACTTTTTCTAATCCTCCAGAGTTTGATATAAGTTTTGAGCATTAGCCCTTCATCCAAGCAATCTGTGAATAGCAGTGGTGGATCTAGGGGAGGGCCCCCCTTGGTAACTTTTGGGGTTTCCACCTAAATTTAAGGCCTGAAGGGCAGGAAATTTTTCAGGTCCCCGCCTTATAAACAGGTCTGGATCCACCACTAAATAGTCTCTTTCATTCTATGTGTGTTCCAGTGTGAGTACTGAGTCTCGACAAGAGAGGATGATCTAAGAGAATCAATCCCCCATACATGGGTCTCTTCCAATGATAATTTTTTAAAATCTATTTTAAACTTTTAATCTGTAGCTGAGCTATTTTAAGAGCGCTACCTGATTGCTCAGTTCGAGTAACGTTATGTCAGAGCTTCGATCAGAAGGAAATAAAAATAACTTTCACAGCATGTTGCGAAACTATTAATAGATTTCAACATTTTATCATGGGGCACAGGGAATCCTTCTCTTAGATCATCCTCTCTTGGTCTCGATCAATAAACTTTACCTTGTTACTTACTAGACAACCCAGGTTCAGCCAAGCTTAACTGACCGCAGTACAAGTCCAATCCTGAAGGAAATCCGTGTGAAGAGCTCAAGTAACCAGGCCTGCCAGACAGAAGCAAAGGACACAACAGACAAGGTAAGCAAGGCTGCATATTGTTTTTCTTGAAAGGACATATGTCCGACTAAGTCACCATTTTGGTCAGACAAAACAAAAATGTGGTCGGACATCATATTACAGTACTGCTTGATAAGCGAACCTGCTAATCTAACGCGTTGTCAATGCAGAGTAGACTAGTTTGCGTTTAGAACAAAACACGTTATAACACATTAATTAGCGTTGGAAGGCAAAAAATGTCCGGACATCATGTCCGACCACAGTTGGGATTTCATCGGACATTGGCAAATTTTGGTCGCCATTGTCCGATGACCGACTGTTATTTGCAGGTAAGGGTAAAGGTAACGCCGCACTCGGGCCAACAACTGGCCCACACTGACGGAGCATATTCCTGGCCAGTTTCTGTAGCATGAAGCTGAATAGGAGTATTGCTACTCCCCTGGATGGGATGCTAGTCCATCGCAGGTTACCCCCCAGCATTTTGTCGCCGTTACCAATTTATACTCCTGGGTGGAGAGTAGCCTGATTCTCAGACGGTCCGACTCGGTCCCCCACTCCCTCTCTCCCCGTCTGATATACCTTGTGCGAGATCGTGTATTTGATGTCATCGTACGCATTGTATACGAGGAGCCAATAACAACGCTCGTAAGAAATGGACCGTGGAAAGGTAAACACGCGAGTTTTCCACTGAAAGAACTTCTTCGTCGATCTATAAACTTCTACGCCGAAGAAAGCTGAATTGTCTCAATCTAATTCCATTCAATATTTGATCTGTGCAACATTACTCGAAACCACCGATAGAATAGCAGATTTTGGACGTTCGCAATGGATTTGCGAGGAACCATTTGCAAGATTTCGTGGGGAGATAATTTTGCAGACGACGAACCAACTCAGGACTCACAGTAAGCTTACAGTAAGCTTATATATGCAAAAAGAAATGTTTCCCGAAGTTGAGGAAGGTCGAGAAAATGTCGTGAAATCTTAAAACTCTCGAACGGGAGTAATAGCCGAAATTTCCAGAAATGCTGTCGTTCGAAGAAGTCTTCGAATGAAGCGCAGGTTTTATAATTGTTTTGAGTCAACCTTCGATCAAGCACACCTTGGCGTATTAAAACTTCTCAAGTTAATTCAAAGCCCACCAAGCAAACTATATTTCTATTATCAGCCTCGACACTAAATGTGACAAGCCTCCCTCCTTATGTTGGATCAAGTGACAAGACCTTCTCTAGTCTGGTGCGCGCTTTTCCGACCAACAATCGCCGGAACAACAAATGGACATATTAATTATTTATTTAAGTTTATATCTTACTGTAATTTATTCCGTAGTTCATTTAATTAATTGTAATTAGTGCAGACTTAAGGCGCGATCAAACGGTCACAACATTTGTCACAACATTCTCCTGAGAACATTCTCACAACATTTGTTGTAAGCCGATGTTGAGACCGTTTGACCACCCCTCTCAACAATGTTGTGACATTTCTTTTGTTCTTGAAATGTTTTTAAAAGAGGTTGTTGTGGCCGTTTGACCGGGACATTCACAACATGTCACAACAGATGTTGTGAGAATGTTGTGACCGTTTGATCAGGCCTTTATGTCTTGCCAATTGTATCTGCTAACCTGCTTTATCAAATAAACTATGTATATATGCCCTTGTGTCAGTTGTGTACAGGTTTGTTGACAAGTTCTAACGAAAATGTTCTTTAAAATTCGATACAGTAACTTTTGACCTTTTTATAGAGGAAAGAAATAAGAATTATACCTCTAGTGGATATCAGTTTAGTCTCGATTTTTTTAATAAGCAGTGTCCCTAAATTTACTGTTTACAGTTGGAGTACACCACATAGTAAAAGATTATCTTTTTGTTAAAAAAAGGTAACCCTGAATATCCGTTCGATTGAGTCGATATTCCAATTTCAGAATACACGGAATGTATTCCAAGTTAGTCTGAAGTGTCAGTCGCCTCCTCACTCCAACCCCCCGTGAGGCCAGGCAAGAAGGACCCTTCGAGGAGACGCCTGACACTTCAGACTATTGCAGAGACTTGTCCTATCAACAGTTCACATAAGGGGACCAGCACAAATTGAGGACACGTCGGGCACAGGTCCCCAAGACTAGTCCTTCAATTATTCAAACCAGTTTGAATTTGTGGGACAAGTCGTACAGATCAATGTTTCTCATAGGCTCGATTACCAGCAGGAACGAAGACCGGACTCAAGAGAGCGGCGGAAATTGAGCCTATGTTTCTCACCACAACTATATTAATTTTTTTTCATGAAAATGGGTAATTAACACAAAGGGACTTGTCCCTGTTGCAGGCACTAGTCCCAGGGACATGTCCTCTCGTGTGTGCCGACCATTGCCATTACCTCCCATTACATCAAATGAGAATGGCGGATATGCTCAAAAGGGGGTTGGGCAGGTGGGCTCCAAATTTTTTTTTAGCACTTTGGACCTCACATTTCTTGCTCCAATAAGGGCAAGGGCGGGGTCTAAAAAGTTTTGGTCCTTGAGGCGTTTCAGTTTTCAACAAAAAAAGGGGGCAGATCCGCAACTCATAACAATAATCTAGAATATAGAAAAGTACATGTACACAACCTAAAACTACAACATATGCATACATGCACAATGTAGTGATGAGCAGCTTGCCCATTCACTTTTTCTCACTCCAGATCAGATGACCTCAGACCATGTGAGGATCAGGCAGATAAGAAGTAAAAATGCAAATAATGTTTATACTGGCATTTATTTTTTCAGCCTATTTCTTTCTCTTTTTGTATATAAATAAGTAAGCCTATAAGAGTTTACACAGGTTTACAGATAGGGTCCAGATATTACATCAACAATAATGAAATAAAAATAAACACTCACCAATGGCTTATACAGTGCGCTTTATCCACAACGACTACTATAAGCTTAAATTATGTTTGTAATTATATAAATGTCCGAAGACAACATATAATTTTCTCCACCGAAAAAAACACTCCGTTCTCGATCTTTGTATTTACGGCCTTGTCATCCCTGTTAATCCAGCTGTGATTACCAGAGTCTGTTAGGAATTGGTTTGATCTGCCATAAGGCTAACCAACGGCGAAATGACTACAAGCTTACATGTAAGCTTAAATATTGCATTGGCTTCGCAGTATTAAAAGTAGAATGTTTTGCGTGAACGAACGGAGCCATCTGGAACACAAAAGACTTTCCAAATCCCGTTGGCAAGTTCAACAGCTCGTCATTTTTGGCGATAAAAGCTTTTAAAGCCTTTTCCTGTTCAGGAAATAGTTTAGCCACATCAAAAAGGGGCAAGCTTTCTTTAAAACATCGTCCACATCGTCCGCCATCTTTGATTTGTCTCAGCTCGCATAGTCACATTCCTTAAATTCCTGACTTCTGCGAAAGTGTAACATTCGCTCTGATTGGTAGAACTTCACAATGGACGATGACGTCAAATACACGATCTCGCACAAGGTATATCAGACGGGGAGAGAGGGAGTGGGGGACCGAGTCGGACCGTCTGAGAATCAGGCTAGGGTGGAGAGAGGCACTGTGAGAGTAAAGTGTCTTGCCCAATAACACAACACAATGACCCGGCCAGCACTAGAACCGACTGCTCAATCAGGAATCCAATGCGCTAACCATTAAGACACTGCACAGCAGACAGAAATAGGACGAAATAGCACATAAAATCTCAACAAAGTAGAATTAGAGTTTGGTAATTTAAATTAACAGGAACTCAGACAAACTTTCCATCCACTAATGAACTCTGCACTGAAGCACTTGATAACTTAAATTTAGTGAACATTGAATACAGTCGAAGCTCTCTGAGCAGACAGTCTCGTAAGCGGACAGCTCTGCTTACGGCCACCTTGACAAAACCCTGTTTGAACTCTTGCTCATACAAAACTCTGTATTTACGCATTCCCGTAAGTGGCCAGCTCCAGTTGCAGACACTTTTTCTGCTTCCCGAGGTTGTCCGCTTATGGGAGCTTTGACTGTAGTAGCTATCAAGCACATCACTGGCAAACAAACCACAGTTGGAATAAATTAACTAACAATTAAATTATTATTTTATTACCTGACAGATTGTTGTACTGTAAATGTTGAAGAAACAGAAGTCCGACACAAGGTATCGTTATCCTTACTAAGTGCCAACCTGCAAATGTTACACATCAACCTCGTCCCCAGGGCCATCTCCGCTTTCAAGGTGGCTGGTGGGCGCGAAGAAGACCCTGGCGAAGAGCAGGTCACATGACCACAAAATTAGCCAATCGCGAGGCCACCGCAATTTTGAAACAATCAAAATCTCCAATATTTTTGGAGACACGTGACCTGCTCTTCGCCAGGGTCTTCTTCACGCCCACCCGCCATCTTGAAAGTGGAGATGGCCCTGGGGACGAGGTTGCAGGGATCCATATTCGTTTTTTCTCAAAGTCGTCAGCCGGGCAAGTATTCCAAAAAACATACTTGCCCTGGCAAAATTTTGGTTGCCCTTTCAAAAGTAGAGAATTATTGGTAAAAAAAAGGCGACAGAATGGCTACATGTTAAAACGTTTGCGTTTTTTATTAACATCGTATAATGCATCGTGCTACAATGTACATGAAGGTTAACAACGACGTTTGGCGGCCACGACCGTTATTAAGTGATTTGAAAGACGCTTTGTGGATCTTCATGGACTCCAGGCGAAGCGATGTCACAGTGCAGCCGGCATCTACAAAAACATTTTTTTCTGGGCCAGTGAGCTGTCTAACTGGGACGCTGACTGGCAAATTTTGCAAAACATATTGCCTCCAGCCGAAGCAGTTTGCGATGTGGCAGACGATGATAGCAATGCAGGCACAAATTTCAGCCAGGGCCTGTTTTTCTGCCACGAAGGTAGGAAGGCACGCTGTCGTTCCTCCTTTTCATATTTCGCTTGTTTTTCGCCAGCTTCACTTTCACTTTTTTTCTTCTTGGCTGGAGGCAATAACGCCATCCAAATATCGCCACATGTTGTTTTATACATGATCAGCTGTCAAGCCACATTTTCGTGTTTGAATGCTGCAGTACATCAGAGAAATAACAGCGGTTGACAACATGAAAATTGAGCCTGCGATCATGCGACTCATGAAAATACCGCATTATCAAACATGGCGCCCAAAATTATGATTCGATCGCGAAAGAAAGCTGCAAATTTGTCTCTGTTTTCTGAAAGTTCCAGTTGGACGAGGAATCAATAGAAGGCAGGTACTCATATGCAAATTAAGGACTCAGATTTTACTCGTCCAAAGGACGAGTATTCAAGTTATTTTGGTCGTCCACACGATGTTTTGGTCGTCACGGACGACCAGACGACTGCGAATATGGATCCCTGAGGTTGGTTACACATTTTCTAGAAAGTACCACAAAAAAGTATGGATCCCCCTCATCACTGGTCTTAACCATAAATGACCATTGCCCCACTACTAATGTGATATATTTTTCTTACCATACTTCCGTTCTTGATAATTAACAGATTCCAGATAATGTGACAGAAGCCAATGAAACATGGTTGACAAGTAAGATTGTTTGTTTTAAATTAATGTCAAATTGTGTTACCTAATCCTGGAATAAGTGCCTCCCCTCGAATAAGCGCCCCTTTGAATAAGCGTCCCCCGCCTTATCCTAAATTTGAAATAAGCGCCCGAGCACTTATTCGAGGATTTACAGTATGTTTGCATTTGAGTTATTTTGGTTAATATATTCTGTATCTTAACTCATTGACTCACGAGGGGGGGGGGGGGGGGAGGAGGGGGGGAACAAGGGATCTGAACTTCCCGCTTCTCGCACTTTTTAATCCCAGTTCCTGCCCCTTCGTTAGTGTCTACCGTCTCTTTTTTTTCTGTTGCAAAATATTGCGCAATGTTGCAAAGTGTTTTCCTATTTCTCTCAGTTTCCGCTACCGTGGGAATTCCACTTCCTGCTCTCTCTTTTCTCACAGGTCCTGTAGACTTTCTGCCTCCTTTCTCCCGGGTTCCCACCATCCTGTCCCCCCCCCCCCCCCCACCACCCCCACTCATAAGCCTTGTATGCACAATACAGTAATAGGGTAACATCTACACTAGGAGCAAGTGGCTCACACCACTGGGCCTTGCCCCACCCTTCCTGGCCTCGCCCTAGTCTTACCTTTCAATAGTTACTGTATAGTGAACTCTGGATCCAAGTTCAACGGTCATTGTTCTTGTGTTGAGTTTTTGGACAAGACATTCTATTCTCTGCCCTGAGACCTTGTATAAACGAGTTCTAGTGAATTGTTGGGGCAATGCTGGGTGGAATAACCTAGCATCCCATCCAGGGGGAGTAGCAATACTCCTAGTCATTTCATGCTACAGATACTAGAGTTACGCATTAAGTAAGCCATCTGACTCCTCAACCAAATAATGATTGTTTTTATCTTCTTTTTCAGTGCAAGATAATATTCAACTCAAAAAAGAGTTACTTAATGTAAAGAGTGAACTGGAGGTACGTGTGTTGTTATCTTTACTCTTTTTTGTGTGGGAGTATTGTTTTGCTGTAAAGCCAGGCACACAGACCTTCAAATAAATCACAAACTGACCTGAACTGACAGCTATAATTAACAAATAAAGAAGCCAAAGCCATGTATTATACTGTCATAAAACACGACGGGAATTTGAGAACACTTGAGAAATTTAGAAAACACGAGCCGCAGGTGAGGGTTTTCTATATTTCTCTTGCGTTCTCAATTCCGGAGTGTTTTATGACAGTATAATACATGGCTTTGGCTTCTTTATGTGCTTTAAAATATAGATCTAACGCGTGCGAAACGATAAAAACAGCTTTCTGTGTTTATACTCTGATAAAACATGTTTTTTAACCAATCAGAGCACGTGTAGTTTTCAGTCTATATTTTAATATGACATAATGGCTCACTGCTGCACACAATACAAGAGGATAATAAATGTATAATTGATTCATTGTATCGGCCGGGATTTCTATGAATATAATTATAGTAAAATGTAATTTATTGTATTTTTTTTTAGGCTTTGAAGAAGAAACAATCTCTGCTTCCAGTAAGTTTAGAAATGTAAATTTGATTATTAATCATTATTATCACTAGATATGGATGATCTAATACATATCACATGTTATTCCCATGTCAGCTGTTAAGACCCATTTCTACACCCGGAGTTGCCACAGTCTCCACTGCAGCATTTAAGCATAAAAAATCTTTCATGTGTAATTAAATTGCAGATGATTTCTGAGGGCCAAACCACTTCAAAAGCAGTAATTCAACCCCTGGATGAACAAACCAAGGGCAAAAATATGTAAGTTAACCTGACCATCATCCAATTCATCTTAAATTTTATAATTTACTGGGGCAGTGATTATGTTTTCTTGTTTGCAATTTGAATTGTTATGTTTTTCGTTTTTAGTTTGCCAGTGCCTCCAATGCAAAGACACGCAGTGAGTGTAAAATGATTGCATGTACTTCCATTTTATGTGCTTTTAATTATTTATTTTATTAAAAATAATTATGTTTATCTATCTGTTTTGTACTTTCTTTCCAGGGGTTACCGATGAACCAAGAAACAGAATCATTGCCGCACATTCTCCAACCAAAACCTCCAGGCCAAACGCAAGACAGTAAAACAAAGACGTAAGCTGACAAGCATTTTAAAAGTTATCAGAATGTATTTACAGAACAATTTGGGGCTTAGGCTAGTTACCAGGCTGGCGCTTAACTCCGGTTTCCGTAGCATGAAGCGACTAGTAGGAGTATCGCTAGTACTTCCCTGGAGGGGATGCTAGTCCATTGCAGGTAGCCCCCAGCATTTTTGCCAGGTTGCCCTCAGGCTAACAATTTGCCAGCAGTACCCATTTACTCCTGGATGGAGAGAGGCACTGTGAGAGTAAAGTGTCTTGCCCAAGAACACAACACAATCACCCATGCCAGTGTTTGAACCTGGACCGCTCGATCCGGAGTCCAGCGCGCTAACCATTAGGCCACGACACCTCCATAGTAATGCTAGTGTCTTACATAAAATAACTGATTTCCGCGGCATTTGTCTCTTGATAGCTGTGTTCATCTGCAAAGAAAGAAAGGATTCAGACCGCTTTCATCTCCAGTTAGAGTGTCTCCTGTAAGTGTAACAAAATTTCTTATTTTGAAATGTTTATCGCATTAAATGGTATATTGTGATGGGGGGGGGGGGGGGGGGGAGGACATGGGGTCTCTGCTTCCTGTACATTGTACCCCTGGTTTTCAGCCCTTCCGTTGTAGTTCCTGCCTCTCTCGCCTTTCTCCCTCTCCCTTCGTCATTCTTTTGCACTCGCCCCAAGCCTCCAATGTTTTCCTAATCCAAGATGGCGACTTATAAACACTCGATGGAATATTCAGCGCTTGCTCGCCCAAAATACGCCTACTTTGTAGGCTAGCCTCTTTGTGCTTTTTCTATTGTGAAATATTATGCAATGTTGCAAAGAAAATTCTTATTTCTCCCAGACACCTATTTAAGATTATATTGAATTTCAGATTGTTTAAAAGTCTAACATTTTGTTTGCTGTAATACAGCACCAAAAAATAAGCATTGACATATACTTAATGCTGTTTTGTAGCTTCAGAATCCATGTGTACAGCGTCAGCCAATCAGACCCATTGAAATGTACTCACAGTGCAAGTGTCCAGGCTGTGTAAGAGCCCTCGCTGAAGAAAGCATGACAGTGTTGTGTGACAAGAAATCTCCTAAACAGTATGTGTTTATGATTATGTAACATTATCTAGCAAGAGTGTGCTGTTACGAAACTTTAGAACAGTTTTCACTACATTTAATTTCCAAGAGGGCTCAAGGCACCCAACTTTATATTGACTTTATGCTGATCACTTGACAAATTACTTTTAATTAATACTTTCATTTGTATTTTTTTAACACAAGATCAGAGATTTTGCCAAGTATTGGTGATCATGTGGTCGTTCGAAGTGATCTTACAGGTAAGGTTCAGTAAGTTGTATAGGATTCCAGTTGTACCTCCGCTAACAGCCACCTCCTAACCCTACAATGGCCATATTGTTTTTTGTCCGAGCCCTCAATCTGTACCGTTACTCTCATTAACACTGTCCTCTATATAATACAGTGACCACTAGACAGGTCTCCATTCTGTTACATAACTTCTTCATACCAAATGGTACATAAGGCCTCTCTCCACCCCTCGTAGGAAGCTCACTATAATCGCCGCAGAATCACTATGCTTTTAGGTCTCTTCTTTTCTTTGTCTGAAATAAAAAGGATGGTAAAGTAAAGGCCTTGAATTTCACTCTTAGCCAATAGACCATTCCACATATCAAAGGAGGAGGTGGCGGGGGGGCGATGGGTGGTGGTGTGGGGTCAGACTGAACACAGTTGTTGTTGCCGATAGACTTTACTAGCAGTAACTGTATGGTACACTTAGATGTGATGGGTGTACAGACTGTCAAACACTACTACGTACTTTGTTTACAAGTTAGGTTCTATAACTGATTGGAAATGTTTTTGTCTCTAGGCGTAGTAAAGTACATTGGTCCAGTCTGCGGAGAAAAAACAGTTATACGTTGGCCTTCACTTAGATTCACCAGGTAAATTGTTTTTTTAAATTGTTCATTCAAGTAATATTCTTTCATTCGGGTATAAATAGCACTCACAATAAATTATATTTTATTGACCAGCTCCCAGTGGCTTCATAGCTCAGCACTTGGTAGAGCGTTTGCACTGGAATCGCTAAAGACATGGGTTTGAATCAGTTTGAATCAGAATGAAGATCTCATTCTCTTTCGTTCTTTAATCCACCACAGTTCACATATCATCCAGTAGTTGTATACCTGCCAACTCACACGCATAATGCGTGTGTCACACGACTGCGGATCGAAAACATCGATCACATGCATACAGACAATTTCACACGCCTGACTCACAATTCCGGACTAATTAACATTAACGTGAAAAATTGGATTCAATTTCCATCCAAAATAGTCCAATGAACGGCGCTAAATGTCGCGTTTGAGTCCTAAATATAAACAAGCAAGATCGCGCCGAGATTTGAGCTTCGCACCGCGACATTCGGCAGCCTTCGGAAATCATCGGAACATCTTCGTGAATCTTCGGCAATGTTCGGAAGTCGTCGCAATGTCTTCGACAATGTTCGGAAGTTGTCGGAAATTTTTCTGAAATTCGGGTACTATGGATATGAAAATCACACGCATTCGACTTAGGAAAAGTTGGCAGGTATACAGTTGTGGGCTACTAGGCTTATGAAGACTTTTAATTATATTTTAATGAAACTTTTTTTAATGAATGTTTTAGTTGGTAATCACAGTGGCTGCCTTGATGGTGTTGAGTATTTCTCAGACTGCCCACCTAACTATGGTGCATTTGTACATATTGATGATGTGTTTGTGCATTACTGAATCAAGGGTAAGATTATATTATTTTCATTCTCCATCTGCCAAACAGAACATTAACTTCTTCAAAGATTACTAGCTTTCTGTACATCGCTCCTCTTGGATAAAAATGCTGTTTTGCAACACAATAATTATTATTCTTATCTATTATTTATTATATTAGTCTACTGGTAGTTAGCGTAACTCTGTTTTATTCCTATTTTTGCGTGTGTGGTGTGTGTGTGTGTGTGTGTGTGTGTGTGTGTGTGTGTGTGTGTGTGTGTGTGTGTGTGTGTGTGTGTGTGTGTGTGTGTGTGTGTGTGTGTGTGTGTGTGTGTGTGTGTGTGTTTGTTTGTTTGTTTGTGTGCCCGACCTTAACATGTAAATTATATATTTATATTAACTGGCTGCCTGCCATTTTTAACTTCAAGGTTATTTCGGGTAGCCAGTACCCCTATTATTTTTTTCTGTCCAATTATTGTAAATACTTTTAGTAACTTGTGGGGTAAAATAAAGTTTGTTGTTGTTGTTGTTGTTGTAGTCAAACCTCTACTTACAGTAAACATAGAAAATTAGACCTAATGTTCTTGACGTCAAATTCACTTTCTCAATAAATTATTAATGATTATGATCATATTATTTGGTTGAAAATTATTTGACAATGTGTGACTTTTTTATAAATACCTCGGAAATCAGAATAAACCATGGCATTGCTGTTTTCAGTGTACTATTAAAGTACAGTGGAATCTCCGTTAACATACACCTCCCATAAGTGGACTGTCACTAAGTCGTGGATGGTTGTCCCAGGCACATACAACCACTACATTTTTAACCTCCCATAAGCGGACACCTCTCCTAATATATAGGGGACACTTTCTGGTCCCCAGGTAGGTCTAGCTACATAATTCCGGAATTTTTTTGAGAATTTTAGACATCGAAAAGAATTTTAGAAAATCTCGGGAATTTTAGAAAAAAATTGAAATTTTTGAGAATTTTAGGCGCTTTTGCAGTTTTCCACAAGCAAAACGTTGAGAAAACGTACAATTTTGAATTCCTGCTGACCAAGAGAGGGCTCCCCGGCTCATTCTCACAGCAGTGTCTACAGTACAACAAATCAGCGGCTTTTCCATAACATTTATGATTACAACTCATTGTTTAGTGTAGTATTATTTATTTTATTAAAGTATTTTTAAATTTTTTAGGAATTTAAGGGAATTTTAGAAATTTTTTGAGAATTTTAGACATTTTTGAGAGAATTTTAGAGCTTTTTGGAGAAGTTCCGGAAGGAATTTTAGGCCATTTTTCGGGAATTATGTAGCTAGGCCTATCCCCAGGGTGTCCGCTTATGGGAGGTTCGACTGTATTAAATAATTTAGTAGACTTGTGCACATGATAGTTAAGAAATAAATTTTCTTTCATTAAGATCTTCAAAGAAAAGCAAGCTGTTGGATCATCCATGGCACGCCAGAGATCTTCGTCGTCATCTCCTACGTCTGGATACCCAAAGCACAAGAAAGCGCAAACCTCCTAGTGCAAGTGCAAAGAACACGATATTAAACAAGAACTTCAAGACCCAGGAGTAGCAGAGTCAGACAAGGTTTACTGTAAGTAATTTGTTCTGCCGACATGATTTAAACTTTTAACTGGCGGAGATGGGGGATCACGTCATTGGCTCGGCCAGAAAAGAGTTTTAGGTACTAAAAAAACAATGACCTTCATTTTGTATTTTGTAGCTCATTTCAGGTTCGTAGTAGTTGACTTGAGGTGTATACGTGCAAAATTCAACCAAAATTTTTTTTAGATTTACAAATTAAATTTTAACTTGACTTAATGACAATTTCAGACTTTAATTTGAAAGAACCACACAAGTAAAATGTATTGCGGTACCATACTTTTTCAAGTACCCATTATCTAAATATAGCGAATTAATACAATTTGGAAACATATATTGACACTAGTGGTAAACACTTGCTGCTATGAGAATGCTAATCAAAAGTAAAACACTGTGTGGTTAATGACGATAGAATGCTGGAATGTTCAAATCCTGTGGGGACTCCCATGTGAAAGGGGCGGGGATGCTCGTCGTCTCTTAGGGGTGTAAATTACGTATTTCAGTATCACTTAGGGTTTTCAGGACGGAACGCCAATATTTTTAGCCATCAAGGTATCGTTTAGGGTTGCACGCAAAGAAATAAAAAAATGCCGTCATACTGTGTTGGTGGTCTACACCGATGTCTGTTTTAGAGTGGCTTCTTTTAGGGGTCAAATAAAGCTTGAGCCACACCCAGATTGGTCTCCTTTAGGGGTTTAATTCAAATTTTCTGACAAGTACCCAACCCAACCTCTTTCATATGGGAGTCCCCCCTGGGTTAAAATGCTCTTTCTAGACAGTACAGTGATCACTATTAAATTATTGTTAGTGGAATGGTTGAATGTGTTTGTTCCAATTACTTGCAAGATCAATCTGGTCAGAATAAATTGAATAATCAGGAGTCATTTTAAAATCATGAATCAACTATTCTTCCAAAGCAACAATAAAATTTAATACGATTGAGAGATTTAGAGACATGTTCAAACATTTTTTATTGCAACCTAAATCAGAAAAATTTCCATAACCGTTTGATCTTTTAAAATATTTTTACCCTAATCCCTTCACTCCCAAGAGTGCTAAGTTCAAAACTGAGGGAAAAATCTGGAATTTCATTTTGCAAAATTGTCAAAAACAAACTGATACCTCATGAAAGTACTGCTCAATAGCTTCCATTTGAATGGTCACACACTAGGGTTTCATCCACAGACTTAAAAGTTAGAACCACCTTGTACAGCATAATAAACAGTACCACATGAAAGTACTGCTCAATAGCTTTCATTTGAATGGTCACACACTAGGGTTTCATCCACAGACGTAAAAGCTAGAACCACCTTGTGTAGCATAATAAACAGCACCACATGAAAGTACTGCTCAATAGCTTTAATTTGAATGGTCACACACTAGAGTTTTATCCACAGAACCACCTTGTACAGCATGATAAACAGGGTTTTATCCACAAACGTAAAAATATACAACCACATTTATTGGCTCAAGGTTTTACTCTGGGAGTGAAAGGGTTAAATACTTACTGCACAGTTTGATTTTGAAAAATAAGTCATTCACATTTAAAATTATGAAATGAATGGTGCAACTGTTAATGTTTCTTAGTTTGGAAATTGAAAAACCTGGAAAGGAAATTTATATGAAATTTAGTATTTTGAAATGTAGCAAATGACCTGGGTTGATTCATGTTAGCCTGTACAATTTTCTGTTAGTATTTTTTGCTCCACAAAGGAGATTTCTTAAATTTTTAAAAAAGAATTCTGTTATCCTATTTGAAGTATTATCTGATACATAAGAATACAAAGCACGTTAAACCTTCTGCTATGAAGAAGGTTGGTCTGATGGACTTTATAGCATTTAAAATAAGTTTTAGTTACGACTTCTTAAAGCCCTCTGACGTAATTTCAAGAACATGAAATGTCTTGAGATGTTAAGTTCCAAAAGTGCATGTTTAGAAAAGGACATTTCTAACATGTAACAATGGTTAATTGTTTGTGGTATTTTAGATTCACTAGTTTTAAAAGAAAACTTTAAAATGTACAAGTAAGTTAATTTAAGTTAGCTAGAATTTATGGGTCATGATGACTATAAGAGTTGAAGTAGGTGGTATGGTACGTATGGACGGTTATGTCTGAAAAACCCATGCACTGGGTTTTTTATTGAGCTGTCTTACATTAGCCACTATATGGACTATAGAGGTGTCGTAGTTTTACAGTGTTGAAGTAATATTAGGTCTTAATTATTGTTGTTCATTATGACCATAAAGCAAGTCTCTGTGCCTCTCTCCATATGAAAAGGGGAACAATTTATTTCAAAGAGTTTTCAAACAGATTTTTCAAATGCTTGTCAACAAAATTCTTACTAAGAATTAGCCTTCAGAGAGTTAAAAACTTATCACAAAAAATATAATTTGCAACTCGATTTCAAACTTTAAAACAAACATGTACATGTAAGTCCCCTGTTCATGTGGAGGGTCGCATCTGGTTATATTAATTGGGAGGAACATTTAACCGCCTGGGATGCGTTAAGTCCTGTTGTTAGTATACTGTAGTTGTTACTAGCCTGTGTCAAACACACATGATCAGCTGTATAGTTAATTCCCTGTCCAAGTTTGAAACATGAATTCTCCTTACGATGACCATACCTTTCTTTTGATGTTACTTCAGAGAATTTGGTGTTAGATCAAGACAATACCTACTTGTTGATGATTATCTTTATTCTCATCACCTGTCTGCTTGACAACGTATTGATATTGTAAGGAGAAATGAGATGTGGATCATACTTGGGAATTAAAGGGTTAATTTGTGTACCAAGCATCTTGAAACTTTTGCAGACTAATATTCCCTCAAATGTAAGACAAAGTTATTAATTGATATTAATTGATTATCAAAGTTTACACCTTAGCGGATTAGCAGCTTATCTCAGACGACACTACACTAAACCATTCCAATTGTGCACTCTGCACTAAAAAATTAGCAACGTTTGAACTTGTAACAAGATAATGTTTGTTTAAACCGGTATTTGGCCTTTGAGGGGCTGTTTATAAGTTTTCAACTTTCTTGGTGCATTTCTTTCTGCCCTTGATTTAATGCCGCTGTGCAATCACTCCACTTAAGGAATAAGATGACAATTTGAAAAATATTGGATACAGTTGAACCCCACTATCTTATTGAACTCTCAAGGGAAACAGTTCGAGATAGTGGGGAGTTCGAGATAGCCGATAATAAATGACTGAAAAACAACGGCAAGGAGAAATGGGTTTGAGTTCGAGATAGCGGGGTGTTCGAGATAACAGAGTTCGAGATAGCGAGGTTCAACTGTATTTGAAAACGTTGAAATATGGTGAAGAAGTATATCATTCTCCCCAAACCATTGTAATTGAGTACAATCATTTGTTGGTCTCCATCCAACAAATGTAATAAGTGTGAAGACTTGTGAGGGCATATAATCATAAAACCACATTCAGGGGATTATCAAATATGGCGATGATTAATAAGCTTTTTTGTTTCATTTGAATGCATAGTATAATTTTGTCTGGGCACAGAGTCATGAATAACCAAGTTACAAATTTATGATACTTTCATTTCCTAAATTGTATTTCTGACAATTTGATGATTCATCAAAACAATATCCTGTGTTTGATTATTTTCTGCATCCTTGTCATCCGACAACCATTGTGCTGAGAAATCTGATGTTAATTACTTTAAAGAGTTATCAGAGATGATTGGTTCTTGAGAAGTAAAGTATAATTATTATACATTAATTATTATATTTTTAATAACGGTATTAAGGCCGGTAATAGGTAGATTTAGCAAAGGCCTGATCCAACCTCGTCCCAGGACCACCTCCGCTTTCAAGATAGTGAGTGGGCACAAAGAAGACCCTGGCGAACAGCAGATCACGTGACCACAAAATTAGCCAATCGCGAGCCGCCGCCATTTTGAAACAATTGCCAGGGTCTTCTTCGCGCCGCCATTTTGAACGCCGAGAAGACTTTGGGGATTCGGTTGAGTCCTGATGATGGCACACACAATAGTGTTGAGAATGCTGTTGCATGATGTTCATCTCCTGGGGGGCTTCCCATACAAAAGTGACCAGTGTAATCGTCATACCTTTCAGGGGTTAAATTTGCGGTTTGGTACCATTAGTACTGTTTAGGGTATAAGACAGAGAAATAATAATAGGAACCGACTTGTCATCAGAAGTGGTACCTCTTAGGGGGTGAAACTTTGTGCCACACCCAAAAAAATTCAATAATTTATTAGTACCCTTTAGGGGTTCATTTCAAAATTTTCGACAATCACCCCCATCACTTTTATATGGGAGTCCCCCCAGGGGGGGGGGGGGGGGTCATCTTGACCTTGTTGAGATTACAGGAGATTGAAAGTCATATCCATGGCTGTTACATCATTTCCTTGCCACATTGTCTTTGCTAAATCTTTGTAACAAGTCAACAATGGCTTTTTTTATAATCAAGGTTTAATTTCCACAATAAGGGCCCGGGCCAAACGTCAAACTTTTCATGAGTTGAACTAAATCCAGCGAATTAAGTTCATGGGAAGTTCGATGTTTGTCTTAATTAAGTACGACAGGTTTTATTTGGATCGACGTACATGTAATTTTGTTCTGAAGCAGACGGAAATAATGACTGAAGATGAATTAAATTTGACGTTTGACTCCACAGATGGAATTAATAATAATTTTATTGGGATTGACCCAATCTCATTCCCAGAGTCCTTGTTACCCTTGTCCAGTGGTGGAGCAGCCAACAAGGACCTCTGGGATAATAGAATGATCTGCCTAACTTGCGCAGTAAGACCGGAAGTCCAAGAATCTTGGCGTCCGTTAATTGAAACATGGAGTCAAACATAATTATGTGCAGTAGAACTGGAAGTCCAAGAATCCTGTCATGGTGGATTGCTTTCCCCCAGAGGTCCTTGTTGGCCGCTCCACCGCTGGACAAGGGTAACAAGGGCTCTGGGAACAAGATTGGGATCGACCTTAACTGTAATTTAGTTTGACTCGTGAAAAGTTTGACGCGACATTTAGCCCGGGCCTAAGGAATTATTAGAATGACAAGCTATATTGGTAAGGTTACTCTACTTCTCAAGACCAGTGCTTCTCTCTGATTGGAGTATGTGTCCAGACAACCAGTATTAGAGTTATTAATATTGTAATGGGTTTAGGTATATTTATTGTATTTAAATACTCATAGTCCAGGGAAGTATAAGGACTGCGTGTTCCAAATTTATGGAAAAAGGACTGAGGAACGGTGTTAATGTAATGTATTGTCAAAAATGTAATGATGGATCATAAGAATCTGGGGAAAAAGCTGGCAATTTTATTTTCATTGCATTCCTTCACTCTAGCTTTTTTGGGTCATGTTACCCCACTGCTTGCATGTCTGCTGTAATCTGCTCCTTTAGAAAAAAAAATTTTTGAGGGAGGGGGGGGGAATAGGTGGGGCTAATGAAACCACCCCACCCCAAGTTTTCTTATGGTCCACCCCTATTTTTGTAGTATAAACTAAATGTTGAGTTGTGAATTCAATATTTTGTAGCAACGACTGTCATTTTTGGTAGCTCTTAAACCAGAGTTGACAGAGTGTTGAATAATAATTTTATAACTAGGAAAACAATTTGAATCTTATTACAACTAGTTTTCAGCAACAAAAAGGGTCAAGCCGAAGGTAAAGTTTTGTTTGTACCACTGCAGGGGATCCTTTATGCTAGGAATTCTTTTTGAATTTATCTTTACCTTTTCTGTTCCCTTTTCCTTTTCAGTTTTTGTAGCAGCAAACAGATTTTGTTTGTTGTTTCCTTTATACAGTCGAACCTCCTTAAGCGGACACCCTCGGAAGCAGAAAATGTGTCCGCAACAGGAGCTGGCCGCTTACAGGAATGTGTAAATACAGAGTTTGTATGAGCTAGAGTTCAAACAGGGTTTTTTTCAAGGCGGCCATAAGTAGAGCTGTCCGCTTATGAGAGTGTCCACTCAGAGAGCTTTGACTGTATATGGATAAATTGAGCAATTTTAGCTTTCTATTTTCTGTAAGTTTTGTCACTTGGTGGCACATGCAAATTTCAGCCTATTTTTTTCATTAAATTAAACTGTACAATCTTTTATTGAGACATTGGAAAAGCAATACTGTGAGCCTACTAGAATGCTTTGTGTTTTTTTATTGTATCTTGTTGGAAATTTTCATACCTTATTTTCTACATTTAATTTATTGTTAGTAATAATAATTTTATTACAAAATCTTGACAACTATTTTGATATAGAAAAATTTATCTACAAAGTAAGGTTAATATTAATAGACCTTTCAAAATTAAGATTAACACGTGAAAATTTTCTAAAATGAGATCAGTTCTGTTTAAGTTGTAGTTGGTCAATTGTCCTTCTTGATGCTGGCTTTTCAATTAGCCTAAGTACTAAAAAAATATGTGTGAGCTTGACCTCCTTAGATGGGCTTCATTCAACTTGGGGTTAATTTTAATTTGTTGCCTACTGTAAAATTATAGACAGCACATTTTTTAAAAGGCTTTTAAAAAATTGTTTTCAGTATGTTGGGGCCAAGTAGTGGTTTAGCTGTCTTGGACACCAATGTTAGTTCCGAATGTAGTAGGAGGCTCTGTTAGGGCGCCAATGTGAGACAGTTTGCGAGACAGTTCCCGTGTGAGACGGTTCTGTATGAGATGGTCCCAGGCGAGACAGTCCTGTGTGAGACTGTCCCATGCGGGACGGTCCTGTGCGAGATGGTTCTGTGTGAGATGGTCCCATGTGAGAAGGTCCTGTGTGAGACGGTCCCATGTGAGAAGGTCCCGTGTGAGACGGTCCCGTGTGAGACGGTCCCCATGCAAGGACTGTCCCATTTAAGCAGGGGGTCCTAATCAAATTCTGCGCTGCATAGATTGGCAGATCCCTTGTTGGAAATTAGCGCAACAAAGTGCACCTTCACATGCTCAAAAGGAATGATTCACTTGTTCACATTGTCCACCCTAGCAAGTGCCTGCTATTAAATCCAAAGCATAATTTATTTTCAAAGATCTTTATTTTTTCTAAAGAAAAAATGTGAACTATGTGGAAACAGTTCTAGTAAAGTTATTGTGTACATTTAATGTTGTATTTCGGAGGGTAATAAAGTTTCACTTTAATCTAATTCGTTGTTGTGTATTTTGTGGTTCATTAAATGCTTTTCCCAGTGGCTTACTGACTGTGTAAATTTTAAGCACAGTTCTTCACGGAGCCTATAGGCCCACAACTGCCAGAAGCCATGAATCCCAGTTTCTGTTTCAATTTTGGCTATTTGACACAGTTATTTTTATTACTATAAAAAATTGGACTAGCAAATTTTAAAATAATACCAGTACATGTATCTACCAATTTTAAATTAATTATCTACTCTGGTACTAGGATTTCTTTTAATAAAAAACCCAATAACAATTTTTTATTATTCTAAAAAACTAAAACATCGGCCACAAAAGTAGGCCAATTTCTACATGACGTCAGTCAAACTTAAGGTCACTTTTACTGTATGATTTGTAAAAATGTCCTGGCATCAATATGTTGCAAGAAAAATCTTTGCTGTAGATTATCCCTAATGGATGTTATGGGAGGATTTACTTGTTTGACCCATCCAGACAATTCAATCATGACTTCATCATCAGGGATGAAACAAAGAAAAGCTAAGTGATCGACGCAAAATTCTCTGTTTAAGGTTCCTCATCTGGAAATTCAAGTCCACCTCTGTGTTTCTGTTTCTGAAACTACATAAAAAAAAGATAATTAACCCATTTGGCACCAGGGATTTTTCCACAAAAAAAAACGGCAATCATTAAACATCCCAGTTGACTATTTCTTGGCCGTTAATCATCAACAGGTTTACTTGCACCCACTGTCTAAAACCTAGTTTGCAACATCGCAAACCTAACCATCCCTTCTAACTTCCGAGCAATTAGTCTCCATAAAATTTTCTTTGGGTATTGCACCTGTCGACAATTTAGTGAAAAAATTTTCCAGATGCTGAGGAATGTAGGAAATTTACTGAAAATTTTTTTCATTCCAGACTTCTCCAAAAATTCCACTAATTAATTCTCTTGCATGCAGGACCCGTTGAAATTTTTTTGTAAAAATTTTCACAACCGCAGGACCTGTCAAATATTTTCTGAAACATTTTCATGACCCGGACTGTCAAAATTTCTGTGAATATTTCAAGGATACCCAGAGACCTATCGAAAATTTTATGGAATATTTTCATCACCCCGGACCTGTCGGATATTTTCTGGGAAAATTTTCATCACCCTGGACCTTGGTCGATTATTTTTTGGAAAATTTTCATCACCGCGGACAAATTTTCAATATTTTTAGAAAATTTTCATGGACTCCGGACCTGTCGATATTTTTGGAAAAATTTTCATCACCGCCGGGAACCTGTTCGATATTTTTGGAAAATTTTTCATGACCCCGGACCTGTCGGATGTCTTTACTTGCGAAAAATTTTCATCAACCACGCACCTGTCGATATTTTTGGGAAAATTGTTCATGGACCGCGGACCTGTAGGACATTTTGCGAAAATTTTCATGACCGGCGGAGCTGTCGATATTTTTGGAAAAATTTTTCATCACCCCGGACCTGTCGATACATTTTTGGAA
>MU825437.1:123788-201704 GCA_029204205.1 Desmophyllum pertusum | reverse complement strand
CTCCATGTTGGATTCTTTATGCAGGGTTTAGGATCAAAGCGATACTGAGAACCAAGCCGACGATGATCAAATTCTGTAGACGAGCAAAAAGTTGAAAAGTTAGCTATAGGCGGCACCTTCTTTGCACCATCGTTAGAATTCAGTCCAAACTCTCTCATCTTCTCCGCGTAGGTCCCGTGTATCCCAATGAACGAGTCACACACGTTTTTGATGTTGTTAAATTTATCCAAATATGAAGCCGGTGGGTGGTGATGCAGCCTTGGGTCATGGAAATAAACCTTCGTCGTGTTTTTCAGCCACAGATGAAACTGCTGATCGGCGTACGGGTGACATAGCATCGTCTTCTCATCTTGTGCAAGGAATTTGTGGATCATATCTCGAGAGAATACCACGAACGCTTCATCTGCAAAAGTATTGCCAGCTTGGCAGTGAAAATGTCCCCATACTAGATTACTTGTGGGTCGCGAAGGTAGCTCGGATAAAAGCCTCTTTAAACACACGAAGTAATCATCGTCGAGATTAAGAAAATACTGGAAGTCAAATTTGGCCATGGCCCATTTGATGCTAATCAAAAAGCGCTGCCCGAATCTCACAACGTCGTCGGAGGGAAGCGGTTGAAGTTCCAGATCCTTGTAGCGGTTTCTTTCTTGGAGTATAAGGGAACGTTTAGCGCGATCCTTAATGAGGCCATCGGTAGCAAAGACGCATTTGACCTGTTTGAGATAAATTAAATCAAACGCTATTAGCGAAGCACCTTTCTGATAAATGTCCTTTTATAGAACTTTTTAGCGACCTTGGAAATACATTATTTGGTTCTGCGTTCACCGCGCTCAGGTTTATGTCGAAATGTATGTGCAATGTATTTCGAATCAGCCAATCAGGTGCAAGAAAACCAACCATCCGTTGGCACAAGCGAATTTTCCCGCGCTATTCAAGGTTGTCTGTGTTTGCTTTGAGTTCTGATTGGTTTATTATCGCAGTAGTTGAAACTTAAACAACTAAAACCAAAGAGCCGAATTATTACTGCGCCGAAACATAACTTAACAAGCCAATCAGAATCAAGGAAACAGAAGATTATAACCAGGGGCACTGCGCGGGAAATACAAACGCGTCAGCCACTAACAAATCACAATCCACCGTACCGAAAAAGGTGGCAACTGGTACATTTACCCATAATTCTTAGCGCACGAAAACCCTAAAACGCTCATAAAAACGCACAGAAAAGTTCTAAAAACTTCAAACCAAGCATACACAATGTTGTTAGTACAGGGACGAATTTCGCAAAAAATATGGCTTTCTATGTGCCTATTGGCTGTGTTAGGTTCGCAAGGTATTGTGGTAAAATGTACAGCCGCCATCTTTTTCCGTACGGTGGATTGGCTTAGCCTGCGTATCTATAAACGGTTACCATGGTTACATGATCTCCAAACCGTACCCAAAAGTACACGGTTTCAATTTGGGTGCGTTCATGTCATGGCCGTGACATATTTTGTTAGCTGAGATCTGGACACGATAATACCTTTCTCGTGCCTAGGCTCCGCCGGCTAAGAGACACGAAAGGGCTATGGGGACGAGAATGGATAATACCTTGAAGCGCCTGCGATTCGTACCCGCCAAATACTTTAGGGCGCATTATTTTGGGACTATTCTGGAATAGGAATACTCGGAATAGACAGTGTTCGCGTTCTTATGGGACCTATTCCGTTTTGCAGAATGAACGTGAAAGTATTCGGTTATTCCTAAACCGGAATGAGAATACTCTGACTCCGGCGCTTGCCCAAAAATTAATAGGTCCGCAAGGCGTGCTTGTGTACTTACTTCGGCACTGTGTGTACAATGTCTCCACCAAGTATCTCTTATTGCTTGCCTTCTGTCAGATCTTTGTGGTGCACTGCCAACAATAACCAATAACAGCACTCGTTCCTTGCTATTTCCCAAGTCATTGAAGTCCATCAGTGTAATGGACGCGCCTGCAGAACTGTTACGAATCAGACTTCGTAATCCGGGGAAAGTTGAGTAATTAGAATGGATGTAAACCATCAACACTACACAATTTACAAATGACAAAACAAACGCAAGATACGCGAGGTATTTTTCCACTGCCTGCAGCTCATAGTTTATAGTGAAGCTGGACACGGACTGACTAAGAGAAAAGTAAGAAAAGAACATCTCGATTAGTCATGATATTATTTGATAATTCTCTTAATTTTTTATAGTCATTATGGATACCGTAAAAGCTCTATTTAGCCCCCCTCTCTATTAAGCCCCCTCTCTAATAAGCCCCCCTTTGGGAGTCAAGTTTTGTAACAATCCCCCCTTCTCTATTAAGCCCCCACCTCTTTTCGTCAGGCTGATGTAAATTACGTTTCAGTAATATTTTCTGGCGTTTCAGTCACTTTGTATTGAAACGTGGTCTTTAATTTTCAGAAGGATCATTGAGTTAGGGGGTAAACGACATTGCATTTGTGACACGGTCATACATAACCCATTTCTTGTTCTGCTTTAGTTAGTGTTGTAATAGTGAAGTTTTCAAAACTTAATGGGATATTTATCGAAAATTGATGATTTAAAATAAGTCCCCGCCCTTCTCTAATACGCCCAGCCCCCCGTCTCTAATAAGCCCCCCTCTCTAATAAGCCCCCTCTCTAATAAGCCCCCCTCTCTAATAAGCCCCGACGTCTTGGGGCCTGAAATTAAATAAGCCCACCGGGGAATTCGTTATAACCTTGTTACAGTTAGTAACCGTTCTTCAAGATGAACGTTTTAATATTACGACGAAAAAAATTAAATTGTTCCAAAACAATAATGCGATGTTAAAAAAGTACTTATTAACATCAGCAATGTTGCTTAATAAAACCGGAAACATTATAATTACAATGAAGTCCAAGGACAACTGCAAGGCTAATACAACGGGTAATATATTTGTTACACAAAATTCCGGCTGTCTATAGACAAGCCTTCTGGAATTCAGGCTCTTTTCAGTTTGGCTGTATATAAAGAGTGTGTATGGATCTGAAAGTCAGTCGATCGAAAAGTTGTAAATAATGTAAATTAAAGGTCGCAGAGCGTTCCAGTCACGAATTGTTCTCGGAAAAAAGAGTTTTTATAATAATCGGTTTGTGCGAAAGGAATTTCATATGCATGTGGATTAACATGCCGACATTTTTGATCCAGAGGGGTCAAATATTTTGAGGCATCGGTGCCATTGTGAATTTTGTACAGCATAGACAGTCTCCCCCTTTTTCTTCTCTCTTCCAGAGTGACCCACTGTAGTTCATCGATCATTTCGCTCACACTCGATGTATTATTTTATGACGGTTTCACTGTATAATGGCCGCATTTACGTATATAGACTATATAATACGTCTAACGTTAGCGACTTTTAGATCGGCGTACGAGTACGAGATTGACTACGTACGACAGTTCAAATTTCAAATCAGTCGCGTTCCCAGAGCAGAAGGAGGCTCTAGGAACGAAATTGGTGTTAAGACATGTTGATGTAAACCCTGCGCACTAGGTTTGAAAAGTCGTACTTGTACTCAATCTCATACTCGTATTCTGATCTTGAGGTCGCTATTATATTTTAAGTGCGTCAAGGTAAATTTGAGACGAATCAAACTCGTGCAATGAACAAATAAAGCTAATTTGTGAGAGAATTAGCTGATGAAAAAAGGGTAATGGCGGCCAGAAATGTGTTTGGTAGTGTATATGGTTGATATACAAACTTAAAGTTTAATTTATGTATGCGCGCAGATCAATTCAATAACATACTTACAGTGTGAACCACAAGGAGTATAGTTATCAACTGTCCACGCTTGTTACTCTTGGCTTTTCCTTTCAAAATAATCTTATTTTTTCCCTGTAGTTATTTCGTCGCTATTGTCGAAAAGCTGCAAAAACAACTTACTTGATATTGGGTGATATTGGGTGATATTTAGAATTTTTTTATAGGCTTTATGCAGTATTTTCTTTGTTTCCTTGACACTGACAGCTAATTTAATCAATTCAGTCACCAACAGAAATCCAATTCAGTGGTTTTTCCCTTGAACGGACAAGTGAACTGAGTAAACATTGTTTTATGTTTTGCATTCAATATCATTATCCACATGTAGCCACAATTGCTGTACATGTAGAGACTGTGTGACAAAAAATGAAACTTTTGTTTTTATCGAATCGTAATTGTGATATTTATAAGAAAAATAACAAGTTTCGAGATATTTAGAACATTTTTGGGGAATTTTCGGAAATATATTTAGGCGATTTTACGTGATATTTGTGGCCAATCTCGTTCCCAGAGTCTTCGTTACCCTTGTTCAGCGGTGGAGCGGCCAACAAGGACCTCTGGGGGGAAGTCTGGGGGGAAGCGATCCGCCATGACAAGATTCTTGGACTTCCGGTTCTACTGCGCATGTGTTCGACCCCATGTTTCAACTAATTTTTTTTCACGCCCACTTCAAGATGGCGGCAAGTGGCGACGTTAAGACTTTTTCCACAAAAAAGGGAACACAGTTCATGAATTGAGTTGATTCGAATACCCTATTCACTAGCACAACACAATCGAGCCGCTAGCTGCCCGAAACACTAATTTTTAAGGCAATAACGTGCTCCCATAACATACGTCAAAACTGACCAATACTAAACTGGCCGGGTTGTTCAAAGAACGATTAAGCTAATCCAGGATTAGCGCGAATTTTGATTTCAGTTTTGTAACTTTTCAGTGAGGATTTCTGTTTATATTTTTTGTCTTTCTGTTTTGACTTTGGCTAATGTCAAACTCTACAAAATATTAGCAGAGAAAAACGCTTTTATACAAGAGAAATGAAAAGCTTGATTAACTTTTATCCTGGATTAGCGTTAATCGGCTTTCGAACAACGATTTTTTTTTCTTTGCACCGGAAACGAGTAGCACTTCCGTTTCGCCAACCACGTGACCAAAAGAAACGGAGGATCTGGGAACGAGAATGGTGTTCACGCAATGACGACAGACAACGCCTGTGGAATTTTGAGTTTATAGTTCAACGTTTGAAACTTTATTAACTTTTATACTTACTGGATAGGTTTGTATGGCAATTTTACCCGAGAAATATGCGTGTCTATTCATTGGTAAGTAAGCTTACTGTCTTCTGTATATACTTCCAGCCTACAGTTGTGTCGATCAGCTTTAAAGTTGTTGTTTCGGTTTGATATTAAATCGCCAAGCTGTGACTCCGTTAAAAAAACATGCTGTAGTTTAAAAGACTTTCTTACATACATCCTTGATGCAATGAGGCCGAATCGTGAAGGTGTTTCATGAGACCGGCCTTCTATTGAATAAGCTTTCACAAAGTGAGAGTGTTACAACATCTAATTTTCACTTGAAAATATTTTTGAGCTTTAATTTAACGATCAAGATTGTCTCAAATGCTTACCTATTTTCACAGATCTATGCCTGTTGCCTGCTTACATTTATTTTATTTCACAATCATGTCGAGTAAATTATCCTAGAGTTGAACATTGTTGTGCATGTCAGACGGGAATTTCGAAATCGCAATGCTGACTTTATTTCGTATCTTGTCATTTGCGGCGTTATAAAAATGCAATTCGTAGATTAATATTGGTGGCGAGATTTTGTATCGATATCCCGTTTGCCTTTTAGTTCAGTTTTGCGTCAGAGCAGATTGTTGCTCGATATATTTGTAGTAAATAATTTTTAAATACAGCACGACGACTTTAAATTTTACAACAGACATGTTTCGGCAGAAACGTCTGCCTTCTTCAGTGCAAATGTTACAGGAGATGCGAGTTTGAATATAAATAAGTAGTGCATGCTAATTAGTACGTAAAAAATGCGTGAGAATTACAAAGATAGGCGAGTTTAACTTTAAATGTTTTGATCGATGAAGCGCCTTGTCACGAACATTTTGCTGTTTAAAAATGTGGATTACTGTGCGTAGTCAATCGAGATTTCAGTGTTTGCAGGTGTAGTGCTATTGAGCAGTTTGATAACATGTCGTGAGTTCGATTTTTGTGGAAACTTTATATGTAATTGCCCCCCGGGGAGCTTATTTAATTTCAGGCCTTGAGAAGAGGTGGGGGTATTAGGGTTAGGGTTATTTCAAATTATTAGGCTTATTTCAAATCATAAATTTTCCAGAAAATTCACATTAATTTTTCAAACTTTACTATTACACCACCAACTAAAACAGAACAAGAAATGGGTTATGTATCACCATCTTACAAATGCAATGTCACTGCACTTATACTCTAGCTCAACGATATTAAAGACCACTTTTCAATACAAAGTGACTGAACCGCCAGAAAATATTGCTGAAATGTCATTTACATCAGCCTGATGGAAATCAATAGACCGTATTCATAAATGGCGGCCAATTAATTATTCTTTTATATTCATGCTAGCTAATCAGCCTACCTAGCCTCATTTTAGAGTAAAAATTATTTTGAATTTTGCACATGCTAACGAGGTTAGGTAGGCTGATTAGCATGAATATAAAAGAATAATCAATCGGCCGCCATTTATGAATAAGGTCTATTCAGATGCTATATTTAATTCTGACTGCTAACGGATGATGGGGGGAGGGGGGCTTATTACAAAATCTGACTTCCAAAGGGGGGATTATTAGAGAAGGGGTGGGGGGGCTAATTATAGAGCTTTTACGGTAAATTATCCGAACTGGCAAAGTTCAATATTGGTTGGGCAATTTTTCTGAGCAATAATTTTTTTCACTTGTTCAATGTTTTTTTCTTTGGCTCATTGTGCATGGGATTGAATTTTTTCTCTACTTTTGTCGTATATTTTTTTGGGGTAATTATTATGCACGTCCATAATCAGACAGTTCTACTTTAATTCAGATGCAACATGGAAAGACATCCTCACTGCATTCAGCTATTCAGCAACCAGCAACACGTCTCAAGAAAGAGAACTTCTTCAAAGCAAACTTGAAAAGTTGTTTGGTGGATCTGAACAATGGCTTGCTTGTTTATCAATCCGAACTGCTCTGGATGTCTTCCTTACCGTGATGAACTTTCCAGTTGGCTCAGAAGTAATTTTCACAGCAATAAATATTCCAGACATGGTATCGGTAGTTGAACGTCATGGACTAAAAATTGTACCAGTTGATCTTGATCTCGACACATTGGCACCCAAGCCTGAACTTGTTGAACTTGCCGTAACAGACAAGACAGTCGCCATTGTAGCAGCTCATTTGTACGGCAAGTGGATCAATTTGGACAAAGTGTTTCAAGTAGCACGTGCACATGGATTGTACGTATTGGAAGATTGTGCTGAATCATTTCAAGGCTTAAAAAGAAAAGGTCACAAACTCTCGGACCTGACATTTTTCAGTTTTGGATCAATAAAGCACTATACATCTTTGGGCGGGGCAATGGTCAGAGTTAAAGATTCCGAAATTCTGAAGAAAATGCGAGCCAAGTTAGAAGAGTACCCTGTTCAGAGTCAGTGGACCTACTTCAAGAAACTAACTAGCTACTCATTGCTTATGATGGCCGGATTTAATAATTCCTTGTTTAATTGGCTCTTCATTAATTCCTTTCATCTGCTGGGATTCAAGTACAAAGAGTATTTCATTTCACTTCTTCGCGCATTTCCCGGTGGTGTAACGATAAATAGACTTCAGTATCAACCATCCGCCATGCTTCTGAAGTTCATGCTGTACCGGCTGCAGCGAGTGAAGAGTAAAGACTTCCGCACCATCACATTGAAAGGAGACTTTGTAAGTAGGAATCTACCAAGCAATGTGTTTGTTCCTGGCCAAAAAGCAGACATCAAAAGCTATTGGCTCTTTCCTTTGGTTGTGGTGAGTATTATAAATTAAAAAATTTATACTAAATTAAATACATTATTGACTCATGAATTGTAATAAATTAAATAAATTATTGACTCATGAATGACACGAGTGAGAAAATTAGTCTTGAAACTGGAAGTGAAAAACTAAAAGCAAACTTGGTAACTTATTAAAATCAGAGTTGAAGTTGACGATAGCCGTCCTGGACTAGCTATTATAATTAGCCAGCTAATTTGCACAACCAAGCCAATGGGAGGGGGGTGGGGCAATTACCCCAAAAAATTTCCTGCACAGCACAAGTAGAAAAAAAAAATCATGCAAAGTGAGTTCACTCACTCATTCAGAAGCAAAAGGTGAAAAAAATTTCTTGCACAAACTCAAGACGGAAAAAAAGATTTGAGCTCAGAAAAATTGCCCAACTCATTCCCCCCCCCCCCCCCAAAAAAAAAAATAGAAACAAAAATAATAAAATGGTCCATCCCTAATACTAGCACACTTGCACGATGTCGTCATTTGACTACAACTACCAGAATTCATTTCGTTTTTCCTTTATTATTTAAATTTTTAAATCTCTTTGGGGTTTAAATAACAATGGCTCTAATTAGCACGAGAAAAAGAAAAACTGAAGGATTCTGGTAGTTGTAGTCAAATGACGCCATCATGCAAATCTCCTATTGCATACAATAACTGAAGATGATGCATGCGCTCTGTAAACCACATGGAAATTATATAATGTCAATAAAGCACTTGGGATGTAGAACACTTCAATAAGAAGATCGTGCTAATAAGAAGCTTATAAATCACTTGCGTTATAATGGCGGCCTCTTTACTTTTAAAATATACTTAATTTGATGCTTTTTGTTCTTGCTACAGGATGACCCAGATGAAGTTGTTAAAGCACTTGAAAAAGAAGGCGTAGAGGCGTACAAAGGAGCGACACAACTGTCCACTGTTTTCAGAACAAAGCAGAGCGAAGCAGACCAAGTAGATGGAGCCAAGATCAGGCAAGAAATGAAAACAGGGGAACCTGTTTATTCTACTTTGTTGTCGCAAACAGAAGTCGCTGCCGCTGTGGGATTGTCATCTTCAGCTGGTGCTGGAACATCAAGACAAAATGAAGCCTCTACGTTTAGAAAGAAAAATGAAAATTCATCATCTGCCGAGTTTGTGTGTTCTCCACCCGTCAGCACAACTGGCACAAATCATGCGTTTAGCAAAGAGAAAGATGACATTCTCTTCCCACACAATGCCAAATATTTGATAGATCATGTGTTGTACCTTCCTGTTCATAAAAGAGTTTCATTCTGGTATCTTGAACACATCTGTAATGCAGTTGAGAAAGTGATGAAGAACAGAGTGGGAGTGAGTGTGGCCGATAGCAGCAATGTGCTATTTAAATCCAAGTTATAGTCAGAATTTACTTCTTGCTTGACCGTGTCAAGAAAATTGGTGCAATTATGCCAAAAAGAAAGATTATTTAAAAGACTGTCTATGGCTGTAATAATTTTTTTAAATTACAAATATCTGTAAAATATTCCAGTATTTACATTTTAGATTTGCACAAGCATTGTATTTAAGAAATCGAAAATGTATTACGAGGACGAAGACATATTTTAACATTCAATATTATTATCAGAGAACTTAGACACAGTTTTTTTTAGCGACTGGCATTTTGTAATTAATTTAGAATTTTATAGTGCGACTACTCCAACCAAGGCCACCCATGCAAATTCTTCACAAATTTATTGCTTCTGTAGTGTGCAGTTTGCTTAGACCCATAATTTGCGGGAAATCTATTGTTTACACTCAAGATTTTCATTCACTAATTAGCACAGAATTTTGTTGGGTGGCCTTGGAGTAGTTGCGAATTATAGAATATTATATAGGCAAATATATTTCATCAAAACACTAAACTTAACTTAATAATTAAGACGGATTCCGCTCAACGTTCGAGCAATAAGTGCAAAAATTAATTACTAAAAAACTACTCATAGCAAGGTAACATTTTGAATACTATTTGAAACATATATTCACTTTAATTCACTTCTCCAAGTGACCCCACAATTAAATTCTCAAGCATTCTCGAGAAAATTAATGTCAAACCTTGTAAAAAATTATAAAAACGCACACCATTTTGTTTTGAACTGACATGAAGGAAGCGTCGTTTTAATTAAAATATGTAATGACTTCTCTCTCTCTCGGTCAGCTTGGGAGCTAATTTATCGATAATTTCTTCTTAACTGTATTCAAAATGTTACCGTGCTATGAGTATTTTTTTATTTTTTGCACTTATTGCTCGAACGTTAAGCGGAATCCGTCTTAATCACTTAATTGATGAAATAATAATATTTTATTTGTGAATGGTCTGCAATGTATTCCAGGCCATTTTATTTCAATGCTTCCATCTGCTGCACAGGGTTTACTTTATAAGCAAAATGTACATAAGCACAATATTGCATGGTTGTCCCAGCTCACAAAAGCACGGCATAGCTTTTTTACCAGTGATCAGGCCTAATTTTCTTTATGGTTAACGTCGCAAAATGAAAAACAGAGCTTGTGTGTCATTCACTGTGAGTGGGGAGTGGGGGTACTGTTGGTTGTGCACAAAGGCCTAACAGGCCATTTCCAAGTTGCCTTTTGCATCTGTTTCAAAACGAGTCCTGGTGCACAACCTTTGTTATGGAAATGAGTTTGATTTGCAAGACAATGAACGTGCAGGTAAAACTCATTTCCATAACAAAGGTCGTGCACCAGGACTCGTTTTGAAACAGAGGCAAAATGCAACTCGGAAATGCCATCTCTCTAAGGTCCAATCTGGATAAGTAAGGGGAGGTCTCAAGGTCTTTGATCTTAGACAAGAAAATTTACTCTGACTTACAGAGCCACCTTCACCCAGGGCAGCCCGAAAAAATGCTGGAGGTAACCTGTGATGGACTAGTGTTGTTTAATGCTGTGTAGTTTTGTTACAAGCTGGCTACTCATCATTATTATTCATCAAATTGTAACACTGTTCAAATAAGGTCATGACGCGCTCAATATCTGTCGACCGTATTCAACAGATATCCTGCGATATATGTAATTTCGTATGCGCGCGATAAAATGTTCAAGTTTATTTAAGTTCTTGAAATAAAAGTGGAAGAGTATTTTTTTTTAGTTGTGTTATCAATTTGTTGAATAATAAAACAATTATCCTGCTCAATCTTGCGGAATATCGCCTGATTTTAGCCAACTCGGCCGGCTAAGTAGCAGGCGATATTCCGCGCGATTTCGCAGGATAATTGTTACAATAACCTGAAGTTTAATAACATAGAAGGACAATAACCACTGGGGTATAATACAAAACGTTTATTATACACTCGAGTACTAACACAGTCTCTTTACATTTCAAGGACTTGAGAAAAAGGAAGGGAACCTCAGATTGAGATCCTCTTTTAATAGTAACAACCAACCTTGTACATTTGCTGTAAAAAGTAAAATACACTCTGTACAAACCAATCATGCAACTTACACCATTTATTCTAAAAGGTTTTTAGAACGACACTGTCAACAGGACATTTAGTTTTTTTTTCTTAGCAGGGGATATAATTTACTTATTTACAAGCTCCCCGTGCAATATGACTGTTATCTTTCTGCTATCTTGTTGACTTGTTTGTTCTGTTTGGTGGCAGGGCTATCACTCTAGTCCGTGATGTCAAGTTAACCTCTCCATGATTTGCTTCCGTCAGTAAATTCAGAAGTGAATTCTCCATAATGGACTCCACTAGTGACTCAAACTCGGGCAATCTAAAAAGAGAGAAGGCAAAATCAATTAGGGACCTTAAGCAATCGCGACGGCAACGCCATGGAAAACGTCACTTAAAAGTGAATTCACGTTCCTATAAACTACTTCGCGATTGGCTGTTCGTGTAAATTTCTACACGAACAGCCAATCAAAAAATTCGATATTTATTCCATTCCTCCAGAGTCTAACCTGGCGACGACTACCGCTGACTGAGGAGAGACCGTTGACTCTGGGTACGAGATTGAGTTTGCAACAGATCGGTTTAATATTTTCTTTGGGCATGTGCACAAATCAAAATTTTGACACCACAGTTCAAGCTTTTCTTTTCCCTTTTTTGCCGTTCTTGCTTTCCTTTTTATCTCACTATCTTTTGTTGGCCTTTCAGTCGCCTTTGTTCACGTTGGAAAAGTTTCTACCTAAATGTTGAGGGAAGTGAACTTTTTTAACAGAGTGTCAATCATGGTAGGGAAGGTCACGTTTTTCTTCGAAATTGGAGGAAAAAATCCACGTTTTATTGCTTGTATCTCTGGCATGCTTTGTTAGACATTACCCCACTCTATCAGCTGAATATCAAAAACATATTCTGGCATGAAAAGTGATGACGTCAAAAGTGGTGCAAGTCCGTGGTCTCCACACGGTCGGTTTAGGCGTAAATGGGTTAATTTGCAACATTAGCAGCATGCAGATTGAAACAAAGTCTGCTCATTACCTGCGCACTGTTTGTCTTTGTGACGTCATGGTTTCAGGATCGCTATCAGCGTCCAACAGTCTATCAGCTATGGAGAGTGACGAGTCAGAGGTACGCTGTATGATCTGATGTGTTCTACTCATCACCCTCTCTTCTGCAGCTCCACCAGTGTGTTCACCACTAGTCTGCTACAAGGCACAAATACAGCTAACAATTATCACTGTTATTTCTAAAACCGCATTAGTAATTCATCAAGTTAAGACCCGATCAAACGGTCACAACATTTGTCACAACATTTGTTGTGAGCCGATGTTGAGACCGTTTGACCACCCCTCACAACAATGTTGTGACAACATTTCTTTTGTTCTTGAAATGTTGTGGCCGTTTGACCGGGCATGGTCACAACATGTCACAACTGCAAATGTTGTGAGAATGTTGTGACCGTTTGATCGGGCATAGCCGCCTTTATAACGAAAGAAATCATGTCGGAGATTTGGATACCCAGTCTTAATTAGCATAGATTTTGACGATTTTATTTCTCCGTTTACTCCTTAGTTAAAAGGTTTATTTTCGATTAAGAAGATATATCAAACACTTTAGACAGTGTTTCATCACATTTCCAAACACCTCGAATTTCGTCAAAAATACTCCGCTGCGCGTGGTATTTTCAACTCTTCTCGGTGATTGGAAATGTGATGAAACACGGACGGTCTCTCGTGTTTGATATAACGCATGCTGTTTGGATAGCTCTTTCACAAGGCTATGTACACATGGCTATGACCTCACATACTTCTTGCCTTAATTTGATAAAAGGAATAGATAGGTAAACTTTGAATTCCTTGTGTAAACCCTTGCCTGTGTCCAGCACAGGTTCACCTGTTTTTATTTGCTTAAATTCCCAGCTCAAGATAAAAATTCCTTTTTTCATCCACGAACTTTTGCTTTTTTCCATCTACGAACGTAGCAATATGCACTAGAAATAACACGGCCACAGACCGTGCTGAAAACTGAGCCACAAAACAAGTGTTTCGCTAGCTGTAGTCACTTTTGTATGTACGGTACCTAATGTTTGCGATCACGAAAAACGTCGTGCGATGTATTTGATTCCTTCAAAACTTTCCCAGAATTTTGCATAAAAACTAGAAGACGAGGCACATGACTTGCCTCATAGCCTTATGTTTAGCTACGACCCTAAGAGGAAGTTACAAAGTATTTATTATTCAGCGTTCAGTGTTATTTCAGTTGTTTGTCATTTCTTTACCTGTTTGGTACGAGGCAAGTGTTCCAGTTCACCACCGAACCGCTCGCCAGAAGAGGACTGGTTACTACTTTGACTGCTGGCAGAGGAGGGCCTGGAGCTGGTGGTGTACTGTGTCTCACATAGCTGTCTAAAGTAGGGCACAGGCTCCTGGTTTATCTCAGACATTCTCTGATAGAAATTGTCATCATCCAGGAGACCCCTGTATCAACAAGAACAACAAAACAAGCTTACGTAATGTGTACACTCCCTACAATAAGTGCCCCCCACCCCACCACCCCAAGTAATTACAGTGAAGAACGCCCTACCGTTGCCACTCGACAAAGTTTTGAAATTAATTTTTTACATTTTTTTGACATTTTTTCACAACTTTCTGATGGCTTTCGTTTTAACTGGCCAATCAAAATGCAAGAACTATGAGAGGCGGAGATGTCACAATGACATATCCACCTCTGACAGTTCTTGCAATTTGATTTGTTAGTTGAAATATGATTTCCAGTCCGTACTGCGCAATCTCCGCCTTGCAATGTTTTTGAGTTTCAAACGAAGGAATGTAAATACTATAGCCAAGACAAACTTACGTTTTTCTTCATTATTAACGCCAGATATCCTTGCCAAACAATAATAACGAGTAGAAGACACTCGAAGTTATCCCAAACCGACGTTTCAGCTCATCGATCGAGCATTCTTAAACGTAACGACCCGTAATGGCGGACTAAAAAACTTCATGTTCGCTATTACCGAAGTGTAACGTATCAACAAATTCAAACAAACCCTGAGGCTGCGCAGTACAGACTGTAAATCATCTTTAAATGGAAGCCACAGTTACTGGCCTAAAAGTCTCTTTGTATAGTCCAAAAAAGGGATATAATGCAATTAAGGTTACCTGAATATAACAGAGAGTACATCCTCAATAATTCCCATTTCCGGTCTCGAGCAGGAGACTAAGGCAGATAGCTCCTCTTTATCGTGGTCACCAGTCCCTTGAGACAACACATAACGCCTGCAAAATTATCAATAATTATTATTCAACATAAATTGTCACGATACCTATATATGGTCAAGAAGCCCATGTTATCTGTCATCCGTGCATGACAGATATCCTGCGGTATACGTAGTTTGCCATATTTGGAAGTGCGCTCAAGAAGACTCGTCCGACACACTGGAAAGCGCTGCTGAGTTTGAGAGGACCCCTAGCAACCTCGTTCCCAGGGTCTCTCATCTTCCCGCTCCAGTGGGCGAGAAGATGAGAGACCCTAGGAACGAGGTTGGACCCTAGGACATTTCGATGCTTTTATTTTTCGACTCGTTGACAATTTGTTGAATAATAAAACAATTATCCTGCTCAATCTTGCGGAATATCGTTTTTGATTTTTGCCAACTCGGCCTACGGCCACGATGATTAGTATCAGGCGATATTCCGAGCGATGTTGCTGGATAATTGTTAAATATGTTACAGTTGATAGTGATGGCCACCTCCCTTCCCTCACTCCTTTTATCTTTTCTTCCCTCCCTACATTGCTTCCTTAATAAAGTTGTTTAACGGCTTTCTCTACACTACAGCAAATCCCCTTGATAAGAAAATACAGTGGAAGCTCCCGTAAGCGGACACCCTCGGGAAGCATAAAAAGTGTCCGCAACTGGGGCTGGCCTCTTACGGCAACGTGCAAATACAGAGTTTGTATGAGCTAGAGTTCAAACGGGGTTTCGTCAAGGCGGCGGTAAGTAGAGCTGTCCGCTTACGCGAGTGTCTGCTCAGAGAGCTTCGACTGTGCTTTCAAAGAGTGTAAAATTATTGTAAAAATTAGGACTACTCACTGATCGATCAGAAATTTGTCCACTGTTGATGGGAAGCTCTTGTAAAACTCTCCTATCGCGTGGGTCCTTGCAGTGATTCCCAGATGAAGCAAGAAGGATTCCGGGGGGACAGGCTGTGGTGGTGTCTCTTGTCGGGAGGAGGAGTTGCTGGTCTTTTTTCGTTTTGTTTCTTTGGGTGAACCGATTGGAGGCAGAGCCTGGTACTTCCTCAAGTCTCCCTCAGAATTAGACATAGATCGATTTGGGTGGTTGATGGATTTAAGGTGTGGTCCTGAATGAGGCCTTTTCAAATCATCTTCGGTTATTGTGAAGGTGTATTGTTTCTCTTCCTTCATGTTGGTCCAGTCTATAAGCCGCTGATTGTACTCTGCCATCTCAGTTTCATCAACAATCTGGAAAATAACACGTGTCACTTAGCTTAACCCTTTCACTTCCAACAGTGCTAAGTTCAAAAGTGAGGGAAAAAATCTTGAATTTCATTTCGCAAAATTGTCAAAAACGAACAGCACCACATGAAAGTACAGCTCAATAGCTTTCATTTGAATGGTCACACACTAGGGTTTCGTCCATAGCTTTGAAAGTTAGAACCACATTTATTGACTCAAGGTTTGACTTTGGGAGTGAAAGGGTTGAGTGGAACTTGTAAAAATTGGAACTTTATCTTTATACTGATAAAGTATTTAAACTAAAGATGATTTTCTGAAGTACCTCACATATTAAGTCCATGTCATAAAGTGACGGTGCTCCACAGGAAAAGAAAGAAATCTAGAAAAAAAAGTATGCTGTAAGTCAGAGCAGAAACCAGTTTGAGTAACAAATGAAATGTAATAAATATCAAGCAAACCATTACCAACCTTTAGCAGAACGTTTTGCTGTGGTTTGAGGAAACCATGGTCAGGTTCTATCATTATCACCTAAAATATAATTCAAAAATATAATTGATTTAAAGTAAACAAGCGTTTGCTTCGATTTTGCTTTACTGCGCTCTCTGATTGGTTCGAAAAACTCGCGCCACTTTCTTAACCAATCAGATGCCAAACTAAAACCAATCGTGACTTGGTCGCACGCGTTTTCCCGCGCTTGGAGCCGGCTACATGTATTTGCTTCGAGTTCTGATTGGTTCCTTGTGTTGTCTTCGTCTGTTGTGATTGGCCAGAGTGACTGCTTCGGTTTTGGTTTACTACACTCCGCAAAACCGCTCTATTCAAAAAGGGTATCAACAAATTAAATAGAGACCTGTTCCATAGCAGACCCCTCTAGGATCCATCTGAAGGATGTAATATGCTCTTGTGATGAATTAGTCAGGAAGAACATACGATGAGACATCGTGTACAAAGGAACATCACCAAATGGAATGCATTCCACTGACAAGTATGACAGCTGAAAACAAACAATCTTGCATCAATAAAAATGAAGTAGCTGTAGCTAGACATGGTAAACTTTTATAAAACAAATTACTTGCTAAGCATTATTTCAGTGAAGAGCGCCCTTAACCGTTGCCACTCAACAAAGTGATTTTAAAAATTTTGACAACTTTTTGACATCTAATTGAAAACTTTCTGATGGCTTCAAATCAAATTGCACGAACTGTGTGGGGCAGGGATGTCAATTGGCAGAACGCGAACGTGGAGCTTGACAACTCCGCCTCTCATAGTTCTTGCATTTTGATTGGCCAGTTGAAACGAAAGCCATCACAAAGTTGTCAAAAAGATGTCAAAATAAATCAAAAACTTTGTCGAGTGGCAACGGTAGGGAACTCAGTCTTCACTGTAACCTTTTTATAGCATCAATAAACTGTTTCGTTCAGCATGGCAACAGACAAAGCTATATTGTCCACTATTTCAGTTCCAACATTGATCAACATCATACTACTACACACCTCTTCATGTACATGTACGCTTATTTCGGAATCTGATTGATGTTTATATAGCATTCTAAGCGTAACTGAGCTGGTACCAACCTGTTTTGGCACCTGGACTATCTGCTTATCAGGTACTGTGGTGCTACACACATCTCTGACAGGCAGGGTGTCACCCATAATCCGCTGGTCATAACCCACACCAGTGAATGTCACCAACACTGTCTCCCCGCCGATAATGCGTACTGGGATATCCACCTGCGGGTTAACACAAAAGTTAAGAATAGAGCTCTCTGATTGGTTTGAAAAACTCGTGCCACTCTCTTGACCAATCAGATGCCAAACTAAACCAATCGTGACTTGGTTGAACACGTGTGTTCCCGCGCTCGCCGACGTGTGTTCCCGCGCTCGCCGGTTACACGTATTCGCTTCGAGTTCTGATTGGTTCTTTGTGTTGGTTTCGTCTGCTGTGATTGGCCAGAGTGATTAGTTTGGTTTTAGTTTTACTACACTCAATTGAAAACCGCAGGGTGATGCTTAAGTTACAGTAGCATGAAGCCAGAAGAAAACTACTTCCCCTGGATGGGACGTTAGTGTATCCCAGGTTACCCTAGCAGAATATGCTAGGTTGCCCAAACAATTTGCAAGGACGTTAGCGTAGATTGTCTAGCCCAAGAACACAATACTCCTGCCAGGTTTCTCCCCTCGCAAACCTGATGAGCTGCTAGGATAAAAAAATAATGATGATTGAAAAAGAACAGTAAAAATAAAACTCAACTGACCATGTATGTTCTTGCTTCAAGTGGTGCAAACTGCCAGTAAATCAGCGCAGCACAGCCAGGAGGGATCTCCCCTGACGGATTCAGACACTCAAAGATACGACAGCCATAGTTTTGCTGAATAGAAGATAATAAAAGTACAAAGTCATAAGAACTAAAAATGTTTGATTAGTACATATGACTAGCACTGCGAACTTACTTCGACTGTGAAGTATTTTGTTTAAACAAAGTTTATAAAGTTCTTTATTCTATGTTTTTGTTCGCTTTTTTGGCCTTGACCGTGCACAAAACACAATAGGTTTTGAGTTGTGTCCGAGTAACTAACCAATAGAAACGGTTCGGTTACGTAATTCAACCATAGTATATGAGCACAAAACAAAAGATTGTGCACGATCGTGGACCTTCCAACATAAATCTTGACCTCTTTGTTTGCTCCTTTGAAGTTTGTCGGGTTTCATAACCATTTCCCTATATTAGAGCGCTTTTCAATTGAGTGTCGTAAAACCAAAACCAAAGCAATTACAATGGCCAATCACAACAAACGAAAACAACAAAACGAACCAATGAGAACTCAAAGCAAATACACGTATTGGCGCCAAGCGCGGGAAAACGCGTGTGACCAGGTCGCGATTGGTTTTGGTTTTGCATCTGATTGGATGAGTAGGTGGCGCGAGTTTTTTAAACCAATCATAGAGCGTAGTAAAGCAAAACCAAAGCAATTCAGTGACTACTTTCGACACTCAATTGAAAACCGCTCTAACTGTGATTTCACATAAGAAATCATGAAGATGAACTCGCTTACAGCTTGGACTTGTGCAAGTGGTTCCATATCCAGCTCGTAGTTAACAACCCTGGCTCCTCCATTGTACAGTTCATACACTTGTACTGGTGGTGATGTCCCTCCCACAGGGACTGGTTCAAACAGATGTCGTGTGTCCGCAAAGTGAACATAGAAGCTGTCTGGGTCCACAGTCACACCAATGAAATTCAACTGTGTGGAAAAAAGAATAACAATAACAAATAACAAATAAGCAAAATAGTACTAACAAAATCTAAGCTGCTTCATTCTAGAATTGCATAGCCTGTTCATTAATCCTTTCACTCACAAGAGTTCAAAACGGAGGAAAAAATCTTGAATTTCAGTTTGCAAAATTATCAAAACCCATAAAAGTACTGCTCAATAGCTTTCATTTGAATGGTAACACACCAGGGTTTCATCCACAGACTTAAAAGTTAGAACCACCTTGTACCGCATACTAAACAGCACCACATGAAAGTACTGCTCAATAGCTTTCATTAGAATGGTCACACACTAGGGTTTCATCCACAGACTCAAAAGTTAGAACCACCTTGTACAGCATAATAAACAGTACCACATGAAAGTACTGCTCAATAGCTTTCGTTTGAATGATCACACACTAGGGTTTCATCCACAGACTTGAAAGCTACAACCACATCTATTGACTCAAGGTTTGACTCTGGGAGTGAAAGGGTTAAACAGGGTGGTTTTGAGTGTGTTGACTTACCAGGATTTCTCTTCCTCTCATGACCTTGAACAGGATTGGAAGTCTGTTGGTTCCAGTGAACAAGTGGCTGGTAATGTAATAAACAGCAATAAATATATAGAACGTAACTCAGTTGTGAGTTATGGCGGCGGCCTAATGCTTATTAGAGGTCTGAGTTGAGTCTAGACACTTTATTCACAGTGCTTCTCTCCACTGGAGTATAAATTGGTATCGATGGCGGGAATATATCAAGCACGAGAGACAGTGTTTCATCACATTTCCAAACACCGAGAAGAGAGTTGAAAATACGACGCGCAACGGAGTATTTTTGACGAAATTCGAGGTAATTTTTTGATGTAATTCGAGGTGTCGATAGCTGATGAAACACTGTCTCGAGTGTTTGATATATCTTCTCAATCGAAACAAAAACTAAGGAGTAAACGGAGAAATAAAATCGTAAAAATCTAATTAAGACCAGGTATCCAAACCTCCGACACGGTTATGATTTCCTTTGTTTTAACTTGATGAATTATTAATGAGTTTGAGAAGCAGGTAAGCTGACTGAGTTCTGAGTTACCTGTATGTAAGAGTAACAGTGTGGCATTCTCCTGGCAACAGCTTCCCTTTCCTAGGCTCAATGTTGAATAGTCTATTATCCATAACCTGCATCTAAAGATGATGTAAAACACATACAGGACTGTTAACTTCTATATTACAGTCATCCATGGTGTACTGTTACCAGTCAACAAAGTTTCTGATTTATATTTGACATTCTTTTTACAACTTTCCTACGTGTTCTGTTTGATACAGTCGAAGCTCTCTGAGCGGACAATCTCGTAAGCGGACAGCTCTACTTACGGCCGCCTTGACAAAACCCCGTTTGAACTCTAGCTCATACAAACTCTGTATTTACACATTCCCGTAAGAGGGCCAGCTCCAGTTGCAGACACAATTTCTGCTTCCCGAGGGTGTCCGCTTACGGTAGCTTCCACTGTATGAGCAATCAAAAGTGTACAAGTGTGTGACTCCACAGTCTAAGACCATGAACACAGGAGCCTGTGTTGTGATCTGTTGCGCCTGAGCTAGAGCTATGTCACGATATTTTCAGTCATTTTTGCGAAGTGCAAAATCACCTTCAAATTGAAGAAAAACTCAAAATCATAGTTTACTAAGGTAGAAAAACACCAAAGAGGTGATAATAAACCAAACAGGAACAAGGATGGTTGAGGATGGAGAAGATTAAGACGGATTGCGAATGGCGAACTCAAGATGCACCAACCGTGACGAAGCTCCTTTAATCCTCACCTCATGAAGTTCATCTTCATCATACTCTCCTGTTTCTGTCCAATATTCCAGTTCAAGTTGAAGATCACTTGGATACAAGAATGCCCTGCAATGCAACACATTTGATTAGTTTGACTCTCTTTACATCATATTCCTAACTAGTGTGTCAAATACAAATTCAAAACCTGTAACCACCAGTGTTGGTAGTAAGGCTGCATATTTACCATTCAGCAGGAACTGAGCCTGTATTCTGCAGGTTCAGATGCACAACACATGGGTCCCCACCCAGAGGTGCTGCTCCAAAATTGAAGTCCATGATGGCTCTTGTGTTCACAGGGACTCTGCGCCGCGTACTGTGAAAATTGAATCAACAACTGATAATTAGTCTCATGTATTTGAAGAATCATTTAAAGATCAATAAAACCCAACAATATGGTTTGAGAAAGTTGTTCTCCTAACAGGATTCGATTCTATGACCTTCTGTACACCAGTCAGACGCTCTACCACTGAGCTACAGGAGACTTGTTGAAGCTTAAGCCTATAACTAGGTTCAAGTGTGACAAACTTCTCGCATATTGCTAGGATAAGTTTTATCTATTTGCGAGATATGTGTAGAAAGAAATGATGGTGAATTTTAAGCTTGGTAGAAATATGAGAAAGACGTTTATCAGTCAGTGACACAAGCTACTCGGAAAAAAAATTCCGTGTTCTCCCAACAGGAGTCGAACCTATTATGACCTTCCACACACTGATCGGACGCTCTACCACTGAGCTACAGGAGACTCGTGGGAGCTTAGAAAATATACTAGGGATGCTCTACCACTGGGCTACAGGAGACTCGTGGGAGTTTAGGCCATATAACTAAGTGGTAGTTCAAATGTAGTGGATATCAATTATTGAATAATGTTCAAGTTACTGACCTATGGCGTGTGACTGCTGCATAAAGAAGTTCTGACGGAGATGGATCAGACTCCAGGCATTCATTGAGACTGCAAAATAACAACAAGTTATTATTCAACAAATTGTAACATTGTCCAAATATGGTACTCAGAAGATATCCTGCGATACATGCATGTAACAAATGGCGCGCAGTAAAATATTCAAGTCAGTTCTTGAAATAAAAGTGGAAGAGGATTTTTTACTTGTGGCAATTTGTTGAATACAGTGGAACCCCGTTAATCCGACCACCACAACTTGGCCTACGGCGGCCTATGGCCTCGCCGGCTAAGTATCGAGCGATATTCCGCGCGATTTCGCAGGATAATCGTTAGCTGTATTTTTCGGTGTAATACTGACCTGTCCAGGGAGAAGAGGTTCCATATCTGTACTTTACTGTAACCTTTAGCACTCCCCAGGCAGCGAGCATCAGTCATGGAGAGAGTGGGATACACTCCCTGACACTGCAGTTCAACAAGCTGTCTCTTGGGGCAGGTTATTAAAGACTTACCATCATCTACAGCAAGAAAAATGCGAAATCTTATCATGGCGTGTTGTGGTGTCAAGCGTCCAGTGAACTAAACATGCTTCAAAATCTCATGAGACCAAAATACAGTCAAAGCTCTCTGCGCGGACACTCGTAAGCGAATCGCTCTACTAACGGCCGCCTTGACAAAACCCCATTTGAACTCTGGCTCATACAAACTCTGTATTTACACATTCCCGTAAGCGGCCAGCTCCAGTTATGGACACTTTTTCTACTTCCCGAGGGTGTCCGCTTACGGGAGCTTCGACTGTATACCATTAACAAAATTAAGATGACAATTACAAATGTTTTAACAGATTGAACATTCTTTGAAAAATTCAGTGAAACACATTTGATCAGTAACAGTCAAACAAACATACCAAACATGGAGAGAAGCTCATAACTGAGATTGAACTTGTAGCAAACCCGGCGAGATGGATAAGCAGTCGCTGATATCCTCTGAGAAGTTCTTGCTGGAATAATTCCATCCTGGTTACTTATTTCCAGAGCTACAAGAGATGTCATGTTAATGTAACGGTTTCACAGCTAATAACGACAAAAAATATGAAACCTCTAGTGTGTGACCATTCAATTGAAAGCTATTGAGCAGTACTTTGCTGTACAAGGTGGTTCTAGCTTTTAAGTCTGTTGATGAAACCTTAGTGTGTGACCATTCAGATGAAAGCTATTGAGCAGTACTTTCATGTGGTACTATTTATTATGCTGTACAAGATGGTTCTAACTTTTAAGTCTGTGGATGAAACCCTAGAGCGCTTTCCATTCGACCAAAAATTCTGGTTTGAAATTCCCGAACGTTAGGACAACCTC
Organism: Desmophyllum pertusum; assembly: GCA_029204205.1. Taxonomy (NCBI): domain Eukaryota; kingdom Metazoa; phylum Cnidaria; class Anthozoa; order Scleractinia; family Caryophylliidae; genus Desmophyllum; species Desmophyllum pertusum. Next base: position 178,641 of record MU825437.1, on the reverse strand, counting down.
AAGAGGTATACCCAAAACTTTTCCGGCAATTTCCGGAATTTTTGGTCAAATGGAAAGCACCCCTAGTGTTTGACCATTCAAATGAAAGCTATGTAAAAAAACCTTTCATGTAGTCACTTACCCAGTACATCTCTTGCAGACTGCTCGTCATCATAAGGTCCTGTTATCTCCTGGTCAATAAGTAGGTTGTAGTGTAGACTGCAGTCACTGTTGTTGTGGATTGTCAGCTCTCGAGATGCAGAGCTTCCCACAACAATATCACCAAACTTTACAGCCTCCTCTGTGCACTAACGATGCAAGATAATTATTCAATAATTTTGGTGGGGAATAGGAATAGGGCCGGAAGTGGAAATAAATTGCATCATCAAATTTCAACATGCTGACTAAAATACTTACTGCTATTTCCCCAATAGATCCCTCTCCAATAACTCGCACTAAATAGGTCTTTTCCTCTGGTGACCTACACAAGATTAATGCACAAGTGACAAAAACTGAGTCCAAGAATGTTCAATTATGTTAACGTAATCACCCAGAGAGTTTCACACTTAGCCATTTATTGTCCTAGTGTTTAAAAAAAAATAGTTTTAGCAAGTAGTACTTATTATAAATCTAGGTTCCATTACTACTTGCTAAAACTATAACAATAAGCAAGCAAATAGTTTAGAGAATAATTCTGATGATTGGCAATGTAGTTGTATTTTTTCAAGAGCAAGGGTCCTTACTGTTGTTGTTGGACGTCTGTTTGTAATCCTGTCACAGTAAGCTTTGTCTTGATCACACATTTGTCTTCTTCCCGAGGACTAAAGTTGAATGTGTGAGCCTACGAGAAGAACAGGATATAATCACAAAACAAGCCTGTATTATACAAGAACTGACAAAAGATACCGCACACACTCCGATTGACCAACAGCTATTGACTGTAGAAATTACAGTGAAGAGTGGCCTAACGTTACGTTGCCACTCGACAAAGTTTTTTATTAATTTTAACAACTTTTGACATCGTTTTGGCAACTTTCTGATGGCTTTCGTTTCAACTGACCAATCAAATTACAAAAACTGTAGGACGCAGAGTTGTCAAAAAATTGTCAGAATGCGAACGTGGAGCTTGACATCTCTGCCTCTCATAGTTCTTGCATTTTGATTGGCCAGTTGAAACGAAAGCCATCAGAAAGTTGTCAAAAACTCTGTCAAGTGGCAAAGGTAGGCGCTCTTACCAGTACACTGTAAACCCGCAAGTAACTTGCAGTCATTTAGTAATCGATCAATTAAGGTGTTGGAAGAACTCTAGCCTGCGAGCAGGCGCTCTTGTTTTGTGATTTGCGTTTAACAAACCAGCGAGCCAGCGAATCCTCACTCCCGGCTTGACATACAAATCCCAAACCAAGAGAGCCTGTGAGCACTGGCTATAACAACTCAGCTCACAATTTAATTTCACTCTGCCCAGCTGTTACAAGCTTACCTGAGTCTCATTAGGTAAGATGACTCCCTCACAAGGATAAATACTCAGAATTTTAACCTGAGGTCCAGGAATCTTCCATGAAAAGCTGATCAGGAAATAAAACTTGTTAGTATAAGAAAAGTTACTCTGAGGGGTAGGATTGGAAATAAATAATAATAAATAAATTTAATTTTTAAAGAGGAAACCTACATCACAGTCAGTGGTTTACAATAGGGTCCTCAATTACAAATAAAAATACAAAAGTCTAAGAAAATTACTAAAAACTACCATATTAATTATTCTAAGTTACTATAAAATATTAAATATAAACTAAACTAAAGTAAATCTAAAATAAATTTTAAAAAGGAGGTTAAACAGAGACACACCTTAATGGAATCCTGCAAGTGTTCTTTAGCTCAAACAACTTTGTAGATGGAGTTCCCAAACAAGTTGGTTTGAAATAAACTGTTCCCTATGAAAACAATAATTGTTATATGATGAGAACATCACTAAATCTTGTAACAATATAAATTTTTTATAGAATAAGGTAGAACTATGATCACTCAGATGTTGAAATACCTGATTATTAAGCTTCAGAGATGGTGTCTCTGCTGATCCAACAAGGCTGATTTCCTGTGCAAAATACAAGAGGACCATTCATACATACGGTAAAACATTCAATACTGTTATATGACTTATAGAGAATGTGGGTTACCTGTGCACATTCAATCATGTTCTGATCATCAAAACGTTTGCTGATTTGTAGCAAAGGTTATTTAGTTTATAAAAAGAGAAGAGTTCATTTTCAAAACCTGAGTAAACTTGTCGGCATCGTTAAGCTTGCACTTGAGAGTGTGTTTAAAGATCTTTGCCTCTGTGGGTGTCATTTTGAAAACAATCAACTGAAAAACAAAACACAGAATAAATTTATAAGAACCTCTTCATGATAGCAAACATTAGTTACTGACTAATCTAACATAAGATTGACCCTTTCACTCCCATGAGTGCTAAATTCAAAACTGAGGACAAAATCTTGAATTTCATTTTGCAAAAGTGTCCAAAACAAACAGCATCACTTGAAAGTACTACTCAACAGCTTTCATTTGAATGGTCACACACTAGGGTTTCATCCACAGACTTAAAAGTTACAACCACATTTATTGACTCAAGGTTTGACTTTGGGAGTGAAAGGGCTAAATACAAACCTGATATTTGCCAGTGAGTAGTCCTGTCCTTGGTCGACACGTAAACTCCCTGTCAAAAGAAACACTTACAGTTAGCATAAACATGGCTTGATACAAACGACTTACAGTAAAGAGCGCCCTACTATATTGCCACTTGACAAAGTTTTTGATTAATATTCATCTTTTTGACATCTTTTTGACAACTTTCTAATGGCTTCCATTTAAACTAGTAAATCAAATTGCAAGAACTGTGGGATTCAGAGATGTCAAATTATTGTCAGAACACGAACACGGAGCTTGACAACTCCTCTTTTCATAGTTCTTGTATTTTGATTGGCCAGTTGAATCGAAAGCCATCAGAAGAGTAAGTTGTCAAAAATATGTCAGTGGCAACGGTAGGGAGCTCTTCACATAAAACACTGCTTGTTTATCATGGAATCTCAATCAATGAATGTAATGAGAAAGAAGTGTCAGTAACATACCCTGATGGATCGTCATCAAATGCAAAGTGGATAGGATTATGCCCAGTGTTGTTAAGCAACAGAGTTCTATATGACACACCATCCACAGTCACAGCTGGAAAGACCTGTTGAATAAATAGAACAAATTGTGGTGTTATTAGAATGGAGGATTAGATTCTAAACAATCAGTTGTGCACTGTTGGCTGGAAAGTGAAGAACAAAGGAGTACTGTAAAAACAGTGCTAGTAGGATAAAATTATACTAATAGTTACTTTAAAGTAAATTAATTTGTAACAAGCCACATCATTGTTTCTTACCAAGTGCTTCACATCCCATTGGCTTCTGGGGATAAATGTTTCAGTACCAAGTGCAAATGTATGCCCTGAAAAATAAAATTCACCATCACAAAATATATTTATTAATTAATAGTGAGATACATAACACACAACAACACATTAACAGCAACTAATAAGTTAGACATGAACAGTAAATTTAACCCTTTCACTCTCAAGAGTGTCAAAGCTCAAATTTGAAAAACATCTCAAGTTTCAAACAGTACCACATGAAAGTACTGTTCAATAGCTTTCATTTGAATGGTCACACACTAGGATTTATCCATATACGTAAAAGTTAGAAACACAATTTAATTGACTTGACTCATGCTGATGAAAGGGTTAAAGATACTTCACAACTATTACAGGACTTTCTACTCACCTGTAGTGTTTAGTGAGAGACACCAGGGAGGACAGAGAGTAGTGTCCTCAACAAGTCGATAATCTCTCATACTCTGTTATAAAACAAACAAATAAATCAATAAATTGTTTATGATGTGTACCTTTAGGTACACCAAAGCTAACTACGAGGATCAGGGAATCAACTTTGAAGCCCATAATTTTCAATCCTGGGGGAACTCCCATTTACAGTGAAGTAGCGCAGTAGCGCCCTACCATTGCCACTCGATGAAGTTTTTGATTCATTTTTGGCAACTTTTTGACAACTTTCTGATGGCATTCATTTTCACTGGCCAATTTGAAAATGCATGAACTACGAGAGGCGGAGATTTGTCAAGCTCCATGTTCGCGTTCTGACAAATATTGAAATCTCCACCTCCCCCACAATTCTTGCAATTTGATTTGCAAGTTTAAATGGAAGCCATCAGAAAGTTGTCAAAAATTAATTAAAAACTTTGTTGAGTGGTAACTGAGTAGGGCGCTCTTCGCTGTAATCTAGGCACGATTTATATAATATAGCAAGATTTTCTACCAGGCTGTCTCTGTCAATAGTTTTTGTAACACACCACCTGTAGATAATCTAACCTGACACAGAGGTATCATTTAACTTACAGTTAAAATAGTACTGGCACCAACAAAATGAAATCCCACATCTTTACCTTGTAAAATGCATAGCATTCCAGATCAGCACTAAAAAACTGATTTGCAGCATTCTAAAACAAAAATGATTCAATAAAATTACATGAAATCAACAAAGACATTTTAACATATTTCATTTAATAAAAATTTTACAGGAAAACCTTTAGTAATTCAGCAAGACTATAACAAAATTAGCCTGCGTCGCAGATGGAATTAACCACCGGTTGAGTCCGTCTGCGACGCAGGCTATAACAAAATGGAATCATTCCACAGTTGAAGGTACAACTCCCACATGTGGTCTTAATTATTTCTTCCAGTTAATATTGAATTATTTTAGAGAAAGATCAAACAGAGGTAGAATGATTAGCTAGAGTACTTACAGGTCGAAATGTCACTCTAAATGAAGCAGTTTTCAAGGGAAGGATGTCGCATTCCTCAGGAGAAACAGAAAATACCCCTTTTGTATCTGGAATATAATACATAGAAAAAATGAGACAATACTATATGTATCTCAACCCAAACCAGCAGTTAAAAAAAACATGTACTACAATGAAATATTATCATGGATTCTCTCTCTCTCTTGGCCTGACCTGATCTATAGGTAACGATGGCTCAACTTTTTAATCATTAGCACCTCCCGGCCTCCCTCCCCCCTCGCTCTGAATTCAACAGGCCCTGCTAGTGCTTAGTAAATTTATACTTTTTATGCAAGATTACAAAAGCTTTCAATAAGTGTAAATTCCTAATATGTGATCATTTGTGGTAACACCAAAACCTGCCCACACTCACCTTTCATCCACGTGCATGTTATTTTTCCCTTTGTGTGGTTCGTTATGTTGACTGTCTACAAACATACAAACACACACATAAATAGTCACTTGTAACAAACTGACTGGTGTTTTTTAGCACTTAATTGAACTACAGTCAACTCTCTCTTAACCGACACCTCAATAACACAGACACCTGGTGTTGGTCCCTGCACACCGTCACATTACTGTATCTAAACTCTCTATAAGCTAAGCCAGACACCTCACTAAGACGGACAGTTGGTGCCGGTCCTGATGGTGTCCGTCTTAGAGAGAGTACATTGACTGTTTTGTCAATAAAAAATAGCAAATAATGATTAATGTTTTTAACTTTTGAATGAAAAATCTGTAGATAAAGCTTAAAATTGAGCAGTCGTAGAAAGTTTCAATCACCTTCTGTTCCACTGCTTTAGGATCCAGCAACTGTCCAAACTCTGCATGGTGAATATCTAAACTGACATGAGGGACGACTGCAGTCTGAAAATAACAACACACAAAAAAAATTATTACAATTCATTTCCTGACCAGTGGTTATGCAATGGATCAGAGTAAATAATAATCTGGTAAATACTCTGGGAGCCGACACACGGGATCATGAGCCCTGGAAGTGATCAAGACTCTCTCCTGGAGGACAGCGGCGCTGCGTTGACTGCAAAACTAAGAACACTAATGCTGGAGTGGGACATGTGGGGCGTGTCCGACATCGTGCCCGACTCAAGCGGTCGACATAGTAGTAGTAGAGTAAATAAGACTTACTGTTTCTCCTACTGACGCATGACAGAAGAACTCTTCCATGGGTGACAGTTCAGACATTGAAGGCAGCATGTCTCCTGATGAAGTGCTCTGTGAAAAAACATATTTTGCTGTTAGTTTAAAACAGATGCTTAATTGATTGATCAATAAATAATGAACTGATGTGTAAAACCCAGCTACATGTATTTCCTTTGTTACTATACAAACCTCTGGTGCCATCAACGCTCCATCTGCATCAAGCTGAAGTTTGTTTGCTCTCAGATCTTCATTAAGTTGCTATGAAACACAAATTAAAGCAATAAATATTGGAGCATTCTGTTTAATACATATTATAGCTACAATAACATCCCCGGAGACCCAGTGGCAGTTAGTGGGGGTGAGGGAAAAAAAATTGGCAAAGAAAAGTGGTAGAGAACAAGAAGAGTTCTCTCCTATGTTTCTTTGCCGATTTTTTTCCCTCACCCCCACTAACTGCCCCTGGGTCTCCGGGGATGTTACAGCTGCAGTTGAACCTTGTAAAGGGGCAGACTTCAGAAGCAACTAATCACTGGTCAGACAAGTTATCAAATTGAACACTGCAGACTTACCTCTGGTGCTATTTTTGAGAATCCACGACTGACATGAGTATGATACCTATCCAAATGCTTCTTCTCCAAAACAGCTATTTAAAAGAACAAAAAATATTTAAGAAATACAAAATTCTTTTTTTATATACAATGTATTCATCATCACCCAACTAATTTTGTCCACTAAGATTGAAGGGTCGTCTGTTTACATGAGAGTTTTTCATCATACTCTTTGAGGGGTGGCGAATGGTAAATTCGAGACTTTGTGAGACGGCAAGACTAGCGTTTTCTGTGCGAGTACGAGACTTTTTAGATTGCAAGACTAGGATGGAGACTCCAAGATGGCTTCATGAAAAAATCAAAACTGCAAGACGTACAGAACCACTCAAAAACAAGACTGCGAGACCCATGAAATTTGCTTTAACCCGTATTTTTTTAAAGACCATTCACCACTCCTTCTTTGCACAGAGAACAACAACACTGCATAATCATATCATGTTCACACAGCTGGCAGTACAGTAATCAACAATTTCTCAATATGTACCTGGTTTCACTTGTTCCGTGTGACAAGTTCCAAACACATCAATAAACAATGGATCCTGAAAAAAAGCAGAAGAAAACACATTAATTTAAAAAGGTGAAAATATACATGAAGGACATTATGTACACGGTGGCACAAATATATGATTTTTTTTTTCAAGTGGTAAAAACAATATTTTATGAATGAGCACAGCGAGTGAGTAAAATATTGTTTTTGACACAAGAAAATAAAAATTCATATCTTCAAGCTGCCGTGTAATTTTCTTATATATAGACAAAAAACACAAAATAATTACCATTACCATTACCATTACCATTACCATACCATTACCATTACCATTACCATTACCATTACCATACATTACCATTACATTACCATTACCATTACCATACATTACCATTACCATTACCATTACATTACCATTACCATTACCTACCATTACCATTACCATTACCATTACCATTATATAATAAATATCAGTAATCATTATCAATGGTGATAGTTCAAATAGTGACGACAATACTGACCTGATTTTGAACAAGACAAGTTAGCCTCCTGTAGTAATTGATGGGATTTGTTGGAGAAAATCGTAAAATAACAGTCTGAGAACCTTTGCCTGGCAGTAAACCACATGTTGTCTCCAACTTGAACACACTTTGACTACAGTCGATCATGAACTGAAAAATATTTAAAATAAACACAACTACTGTTAATACATGTACATGTAATTTATACTTAGTTAAAACAGTGCAATGTATATATCCTTCTATAGTATTAAAGTATTTTTACTGTCTCCTTTCTGGCTGTAAAACTGACTGAACATTGCATGAAGCCCTCGGCATATTCAATTTGATGATACTTACATATATACTAGAGAGGTATGAGAAAAAATGATGGTGAATTTTAAGCTTGGTACAAACACAGTGAGAAACTGATATTATTCTGTCAATGACTGAATAATATTATGAATAATAGAGACTCACGTATTACATAACTACAGTAGAAATCTTATTGGTGGTTTTCATCAACATTACAAAAACTGTTTGCTTGCATGAACAACATCAGAAAATTAACAGGTAAAAGAACTGGGAGAAAGAAACGTTTTGTTCAAATTATAGCTTTGTAGCGTTTTTCATAACCAAGTTATTGCCAAACTAATTTTCAGAAAATTACAGTGTTTAGTATGCCGCCGCCATCTTGGTGCCCTTCTCAGGGGCACCAACATGGCCGCCATAAAATTGTACAAGAAGTAGAGTATATTCTACTGTCAATATCATTAGCTTTCACTTCAAATCTGTTTAGACATCACTTCTAAATTATCATCACGTCTGAAAATTTAAAAATGATATAAAATATCCGTTTTTTGTGACAGTTCATTAACACGTTCATCCGGGACATCACAAATTTCAAATAGCTTTATTTCCGAAAGGAATCACTGGATCGATACCAAACTTTGCATATAGATTAATGATTTCCATGTCTAGAATATATAAAAAGAATAGCTTTGTATGATTAACAGTTTAGATTTTAGAATTTTGATGACGTCAGATGAAAACAAAGAATTGGAGGTGTCATACATACACTGTAATCTGTAATAATGTATTTCAAGTTGTTTGACAAATGCTTTTGAGAAATTATGTAGCTTTTTACCTGGAAGGCAGCAGGGACTTCAGTATTGTTTATAACCTTGAAACTTTTAGCTACAAACTTGCCAGACTCTACTACTCCCATATCAAGGTAGTCGCAGTCAAAGACGACTTCAGGTCCTATGGAATACAGGATAACAATAAAATTAATATACATTGTATTTACTAAAGATATAACCATTAGCGTGTTGGACTCCGGATCGAGCAGTCCGGGTTCAAGCGCTGGTATGACTTCATTACTAAAGCACTTATTGACAAATGCCCAGTGATGGTATACTTGAACTACAACGTTCAACTTTTCAAACCCAATACACAGGGTTTACACATATTTATAACACCAATCGTGTTCCTAGAGCCTCCTTCTCTGCTGGTCAGCAACAGGGAGGAGCGAGGGCTCTGGGAACGTGACTGATTTGAAATTCAAAAGTCATACTCGTAATCAATCTCGTACTCCAATCTAAAGGTCAATAATATAATTTATTACCTTTGCCTATTCCAGTGCATTTGATAACAGAACAGTTAGTAGCACCAAGAGCTATAACTTCCAGATAATCCACTGAATACTGGCCAGGATTTTGAGGAGTAAACGACACCTGCAATACAAGAATAACAAAATGTAGTTATTACAAAGATCATCTACATGTATGTACTTACATGCATGTGTAACATGAATAAATTATTATTATCCTCTCCTCCTCTAATACGCAGTGTATATGGGGACCATTAGGTTAATGCAAGATATTTGTTGTTAAAACATGTTTGTTTACCATATTTAAAAACAGACAGACAAACAAGTCTAGACAGAAAACTCTCTTGAGCACTCTTGCAGAATTCATGCTGAGCAGTCTCTATTTTTCGCTTTACATGTACACTGTAAGTCTGCCTGAGGCGAACGCGAGAATAGCGCGAGCAGCGTGGGCGCAACAGGAAGCAAAAACTATTTTGTGCTTCCTCCCGAGCATGCACTACTTGCAGATCACGCTATTGCGCTCATCACCGCACAAAAACATAGACACTGCTGGTAGTCTATTAAACTTGGACTGCAAGCAGTGGTCTGGTCTTGCTATAAATCAGTCTTGAAATAAGAACCCTAGCTTATACAATGTAACACATACATTTACCTTAAGTTTTATAGTGCTTTCTGCTGGGACAACACCATGATAATGTGAACTTGCAAATACTGTATCAATATTAGAAGCACATGACGGCTGTAACACTTGGAATGGTGCATTTACCTGTCAATCAAAGTTAACAATTCATCACAAAAAGATCGGCAAATAAGGTATTTTAATGTTTAGTGTGTTGGGTATGTACACTATGTAATATTCTCAAATTCATTAATAATTCATCAAGTTAAAACAACTTTAGGAAATCGTAACCATGTTGGAGGTTTGGATACTAGATTTTTTTGATTTTATTTCTCCGTTTACTTCTCAGTTTTTGTTTCGATTGAGAAGATATATCAAACACTCAAGAGCTTTTCATTCGATTTCCAAACACCTCGAATTTCATCAAAAATACTCTGCTATGAGTGGTACTCTCTTCTCAGTGTTTGGAAATCGGAATCAAGTTACGTGTACATGAGCAAATAATACTAACTGGAGAGAAGTTATGAAGCTCGATCCATTTCGTAGCACTGCTTTGAACTGGAACTTCACCAAAGTTCAAAACCACTTCTTCTTTGCTTGAGAGCTCTGTAGATGAAGTCTTTGTAGGTCCTGATATACTGGCCACAAGATGGGGAAATTTACCTAGTGTAGGAGAAGAATTAATTGCAAACAGAATTAAGGTCTTGACAAAATGCGAGCCATTCCGGTTTAAGCCTAAATAACACTCCAGTTAGCCTTAAAGCCATAGATGCAATAATATGACAGACGTCTGTGAGGCATTTACCTATTCCTTCAATTCTCACATGCTTTGTGAAGGGAGTCTTTTGTCCAGCACTGTATGTACACACTGCAGTGGCTTCGTATACCAATGCTGCCTGCAAAATAACAAGTCCAAACACAATATATAAGCAGCCAATCACAGCACATAAAACACCATTCACTGGTTTGGCATTCACCTTTAGCTTCTATCTATATATCTAACTGGAAAGGAGAAGAGAGCACTGTCTCTTTAGTATAGTCAATTATGCTAGATCTGAGCAGACACTCTCATAAGTGAACAGCTCTACTTATGGCCACCTTGACAAAACCATGTTTGAACTCTAGCTCATACAAACTCTGTATTTTACACATTCCCATAAGCAGTCAGCTCTAGTTGCGGACACTTTTTCTGCTTCCAGAGGGTGTCTGCTTACAGGAGCAATAGACTGTAATCACAAGTGCTTGTATAGTGTACAAAATTCAAGGTTATGAATGCACATCGGTTACGTACCTTGGGGCAAAATGTTGCTTTAATGCTGCATGATGTTCTTGGAGCCAATGTTCCACTTTCAGGTACAATAGAAAATGGCTCCAACACTTGCCACTGGAAATTAGTCACCAGTTCACTGACAACGAAGCAAACAGTAAAATAATTACACATTATTAGTCTGTGGTTTTAAAACAAAAACATGTACAGTTACTGAACATCAATAGCAAATTAATTTTTATAAGAAAAACTACAGTCTACGTCGTCGACCGCTTGAGTTGGGCACGATATTGGACAGTCACCACACGTCCACTCCAGTATTCATGAGTGTTCTAATAGATCTGCGGTCAACGTAGCGCTGCTGTCGCCCAGGAGAGTCTTGGTCATTTTCTTGGGAAGATGTCCAGGGTTCATCTTCCCGTGTGTCAGCTCCCAGATGACAACTACCTAACCATCTTTAAACTATTATAAGTCAAACTGGCATTCCAATATCGCCCATGAACACATTCAAGTGAAATAAATTACCTGGTGTTTGTGATCTGAAATACAACTTGTACACAGTCTTTCACTGCACACATGCCAAACTTTAAAGAATCCGGTACTGCTATGTCAGCCTTGGGTAACACAGCTCTCATGGGAACCGAAAAAAGTCCATCCTGCAGGAATTAAATAATGAAACAGTTAAACCTCTCCAAACCCTTCCATTCCAAAACTTGATGTATAAATTCCAGACCTGCCTTTATAAAGGAACTACGTCACGGATGGCACATCTTGAAAAAAATGGCCATTTTTTCAAGTTCACCGTTCGCAATCCGTCTTAATCTTCTCCATCCTCAACCATCCTTGTTCCTGTTTGGTTTATAATAAACTCTTTGGTGTTTTTCTACCTTAGTAAACTATTATTTTGAGGCTTTCTTCAATTTGAAGGTGATTTAATTTGCACTTCGCAAAAATGACTTAAATTATTGTGACATAGCTCCTTTAATATTTCAAACATCACGGTAAAACTGAAACAACATCAGATCACTGTAACTTACATTTGCTTCAAATTGTATACAGTCTTCATATTGTCCCTGCAAAAAAAAAGAAGTTAGAGAAACAATAATTTGTAAAATTAAGGTCATTTCTGACGATTTAGTGATGTATAGGAACGATGTAACTTCAGAAATTGCTATTGTGATAGCACGATAGAGAGGCTTTGGTATTGTCATGTGACCTTTAGGGGTATTTAAGAATATCAGCGGGAAATATTTTAATTATTCACACTGGCACAGAAGCCTGACCGTCGTATAAATTATATGTCGGTCAGTCTTCTGTGCCTTTGTTGTATGAAAAGCAGCTTCAAACGAAAATTAGGATTCATTGTAATTTGATGACTGACTGGCTCATCCTAAATAAACTATATCTCAGTGTAGTCAGAATTAAGACGGATTCCGCTCAACGTTCGAGCAATAAGTGCAAAAATTAATTACTAAAAAACTACTCATAGCAAGGTATCATCTGATCGGCCACTTTAATTCACTTCTCCAAGTGACCCCGCAATTAAATTCTCAAGCATTCTCGAGAAAATTAATGTCAAACCTCGTAAAAAATGATAAAAACGCACACCATTTTGTTTTGAACTGACATGAAGCGTCTTTTTAATTAAAATATGTAATGACTTCTCTCATGGGGTCAGCTTGGGAGCTAATTTATCGATAATTTCTTCTTAACTGTATTCAAATGTTACTGTGCTATGAGTATTTTTTTGGTAACTTAATTTTTTGCACTTTTTGCTCGAACATCCAGCGGAAATCGTCTTAAGTATTTTTAAGCAAACTAAGATTTTTTACAATATAACTTTGATCTTAATAACCTTTTCAAGCGGTCTGAATGTAACAGGCAGGGTAAAACTGGTTCCAGAGCTTAACACAATAGGCTTAGGATAAAGTGTAGTAAAAAATCTACTAGATGGAGACCTGAAAAAATAAATAAGAAATATTTATTTAATTCTCCAAAATTGTGACTGCATTGTAATATAACATAACTATGCAAATTCATGATAAACACGACAAGTTTACACTATACTCAACCTTTGTTGTCTCAGTACTCACCCAGAAAAGAGAGTGGTGGAAATCGAGTCTAGGGGGGCCGCTTATTCAAGGATTTAAATTATTGAAGACAGGGGTTCATGGGGGTGTTTTTAGAGAGAGAGAGAGAGGCATTTTAATGAGTAAATATCATAATGATAATATGCATATTATCTATTCTTTGTTTGCAACTGACGTCATCGCCGCCATGTTGGTTACCATTAACAAAAGATTTATAATTAGCTTTTTTTGTTTGTCATCCAACATGGCTGCCAGGGTCTTTGTCATTTGAATCTCTCGGGAATGGTTGCAAACCAGCAATATTAGCAAAGTGCTTACTTGTACTGGAGCTTTTGTGTTTTAATCTGCACATTCTTAAGCACAATTTGTTGAGTATATTCTCCACCAGGCTCCCATCCCTGCCATGTGACACTGTCTGCTACCTCTATTCCGAAATGATTGACGCAACGCTCTGTCTGAACTGGCATGGTAAACAATATTACAACCTGCAAAAAGAAATGGTGGTAAAATTACTCAACTTCTGGTTGTCTGAAGCAGATCAACCTTTGACAATAAAAAGGGATCAAGAACTTGCGACTCAAAAAAGTTTTTGATTAATTTTTGACAACTTTTTTACATCTTTTTGACAACTTTCTGATGGCTTTCGTTTCAACTGGCCAATCAAAATGCAAGAATTATGAGAGGCGGAGTTGTCAAGCTCCACGTTCGTGTTCTGACAATCAACATCTCCGCCTCCCACAATTTAATTTGCTGGTTTAATTGGAAACCATCAGAAAGTTAAAACGATGTCAAAAATTAATAAAAAAAGAGTGTCAACGAGTGTAGACGGTAGAGCGCTCCTGTAAATCTCTAGTAGAATCTGCATGTGTCTAAACATTTATCACAACCTTGCCCTATGAATGCCTGAAGAGGAGTTGTACACGAAGACGAAGAACAAAGAACTTCTTACAGTTTATGACGTGAAATGATTTAAGCTTATGATATGCTAAATTGCATTAGCTGTTTAATCAAATCAAATCAAGCAAAACATAGAGTCTGAATTTTAATAGATAGACTCTGTTTAAAAACAGAGTTTATCTAAACATGGAGACCTAAATTCATGACGCAAATAATATGATATTTGCAAATCAGCTAGCTTGCGTGCAGACCTGTGTCGCTTTCATCGCAAGAAACAAGGTAATTGATCAGCTTCATGCAATGAAATGTACAACATCACTGACAACATGTGTAAAGCTGCTCTGTGAACAAGATTGCTTGAATAAACTGGTCATTTTTCCAGTTAAACACCATTATTCAATAAACTCACCAGTTAAATTATAACACCATCAGTTTTCGATCGTGGTACTCTGCATTTTACGTTCTCGTTCGTCTCAAAACATGAAAGATCGGATTCGAGCGAAAATTACAAAGATGGCGCCCGGAACTTGTTGTTGAGCGATCACCGTAGTTACGAAATCACCAAATATGGAATAGCTCGCTCCAGGCTTCTCGCTTTATTTGCATCGAACCGCGAACGTCAAAACATGGACTCTTCGAAGGTGAAGACAATTGAGGATATACCGTAAGTTTTCGTATATTACAGTTGATTTTAAATTATAGACATAAAAAAACGTGTAAAGCTTTCGATTTGATTTTAATGAGACAATCTATCGCAGTATGGACCGAACACAGACCGTGTTTCGCCCGCTGAGCTGAGATTTCGATACTACCAGTGACCGTAGCTTACTTTTTATATTTTACACTAGCTAATTTATTTTTTGCTTGATTTCTTCTATATTAAGCTTTTAAGGTTAACTGTTTTCTTATTTGTTTATTACTGATTTACAGTGTTGTCATTTCTGGTTGCGTGTCGCTCTCCAATTTTCAAACCAAAGCTGGTTTTATTGATTGATCTTGCATTAATTTAATATATTTTTAAAATTTGTCGTGACTGCAAGTGTATCAAGCCAATATTGTCTATATTGCATATTATTAAGCTTATATTGCACTTATCCTAAATTCCCAGAAAATGTTTGCTGTTATAAGAAATTCCTAAATGATGATCACTAGCTTGTAGCTACTTGTTGTTTTTTATAAAGTTCTATATACTGGCGTATATGTAAATTAATTTTGGGATATGTAATTAACTATAAATGTTGACAGGAAGCTACAAGTATAAAAATAACTCAGGGTACATGAACAATATCCGGGATTTTTAAAATAGACAGGTCTGTGAATCATAGGTAATACAGCTGTTTTGAGAAACGTTGTCAGAAAAAAGTACATGTGACAATCCCGAAAGGTAATCTGGGATATGATCAGCAAGATAGTTATTCCTGACACTGTAGCTGTCGAACCTACTTTTGTTGCTTTCTTTCAGCACTCGCAAGCATGGCGTCTTGTGCCATTTTCTCAGATTTCCCTGAAACGCTGTCAAGGAACCGTGAACTTAAAACTACCCACAATACCTTTCGGGATTGTCGCGTGCGCTTTTTTCCGACAACCTTTCTCGAAACAGCTGTATACGATTTAATCCTTTCACAGTCTTAATTTGTTATTATGGTAATTTTAACTGTGAGACTGTGGAAAGATCAAAAATATTATCATATTCAATCCTAGGAATTTAAAAATATTTTTCTCGTACCAGTACTAATTTTAGCCTGCGTGCAGACGTCTCCTATCTCCTTGCTTCACGTGAAGCAAGGAAATAGGAGACCTACAGTTGATATAAGCAGGATCGCACGGAGTAGCATAAGTTTGCTTAATAACTGCTGCAATAGTTTTGATTTGCCATATTGAGTACAGAATATGATACTCATTTTCGCAGATGGTACCATCATAGCTTGACAAGGAACAGTGCTGAGGTATTGCTGCTTGCCCATGCATGCGAAGGAAGTTATTTAATCAGACCAAGTAAAAACAATCCTGGACATTACGCTGTGTCAGTCAAGTAAGTGTTGACTAGTTCTATATATATACAGAATTTTGCATTCACCATAATTATTTACTGATAACTTTACAGGACAATGAGTGAAAAAATTAATGTGGCTTAATTAACCCTTTAAGTCCAGTAGAAATACCATATTTTCAAAAATGATAACTATAGACCCAAAGACCAGAAGTAATATACCATTAATTGAAAGGTCATAAATCACCACATCAGACATACAGGAAGTCACAGATTGGATTGAAGAGTGTCCAAAATGAAAAAAGAAAAACGTTCAAAAATACCTTATTCCGTGTATATATTGGGTATACCCCTAAACAATAGCTTAATTTGCAGCTCTTGGTGTGTCGGGTTGTTATCAGATATTCACTTGACCTTAAAAGTGTAACAGGAAAAGTTCCAAAAGTTGAAGGGGTAGTTTAATCAAGTCTGATATAGGAGCGAGGGGGTATGATTTTATGCTTCCAATGTGCAGATCTCGCCAAGATCTTTTTGGTGACCAAATTTCATATAGATTGACCTTAATTATTGAGCTTGTAATAGCATTTTGTGCCATATTATGGCACTATCAGGTTTAAAGGGTTTAACCAAGAATTTTACTACATTTATATTAATTTCCACAGAAGCGTTGATTCTGTAAAGCACTTTTCACTGGTTTTTGAAAATAAAAGGTTTGTCTTTGGAGTCGGAGAATTCTTTAATGTTCAGGAGTTGGTGGAGCATTTTCAAAATTTCCCCATCATTGGAGGAGAAACAGGTTTGATGACATACAGTTATGTTGATCATAAACGGAATACCCAAGCATCTACATAATAATTATGTACATCTCTCATTCCCGGGGTTTTCATTTATTTTCTGAATAGTGGACTAGATTCGATGATTGAGCAACTGAGTTCACTAAATGCCACACTAACATGTCTCCTTTATTCGTGAAAAGTAGGCACCTCAGAAGTCGAAGTTGTCAGCTTTTATTAGCCTGTTGCCAGCATTTTATAAGTGATACAATTTCCTCTGATTTATATCAAACCACTAATAAATTTTATTACTATACACTCACGACAGGTTATTTTGTGGAGGTGGAGGGGGGAGGGGGCGGGCACTACAACATACAATCCTATACCTTGTAGCAGGCTATGAAATAATATTATATTTTTATGACCTAACTCTCTCCTCCACAAAGGCTCCCTTGGGAGAAGGGAGAAAGAGTGCATGCAGGGGACAATCTTCCCAGCGTTCCCGCTGCTTGCTTTTTCTCACTCTCCAGTCACTGCATGCACACTTTATATTTCCCTCTCCTCAACCTTCCCTATCCCCGATGTCCCAAGAAGCCACTGCAGAGGAAAGGGTTTCAGACAAAATGTGCTGAAAATTAAGATGTCCTATTCCAGACCTGTATTCGTGGCAACCAATTTTGGAATTGCCCAATATGTTCACTTGTGATCTAGTCTAGCTTGTGATGAATTAATAGTGTCCAGACCATTCATGATGATCTCTTGTACTGTAATCTTCTCATCAGGTCACCCTATTACTCTTGCGCATCCTTACCCTTCCATGGTCGCAGAGCCAGCGGTATATGATGAAATCAGCAGACACGCAGTCTGCGGAAGTTCCAACAAGAGCAACACCTTGTCTACGTCAAACTCGTCTGAACAGGAACCAGTGGATTGGTCGGTGAGTACATTTTTTAGCACTAATATTTCCCTTCTTGAAAATTAACATTTGAAACAAATAAAATAGACAGTGTACAATGCATTAATGTTCATGACTTCAAGGTGGCCCACAACTGCCGGAGCTTATCCCGGTTTTTGTAGTATGAAGTGACTAGAAGTATTGCTACTCGATCCCCCTGGGTGGGATGCTAGTCCATCCCCCAGCATTTGTCGCCGGTACCCATTATAATAATAATATACAAGCATTTTTATTGTGAAAATTTCAAGTCGAGGCTTGTTCAAATGTGCATTACAATACTAACAATAATTAAGATTACAATATGGGTGGAGAGAGGCACTGTGAGAGTGACGTATCTTGCCCAATAACACAACACAGTGACCCAGGCCAGGGCTCGAACACAGACTGCTCGGTCTGGAGTCCAGTGTCGCTTGAATCATTAGCCCACCGCGTCTCCCATTCATGACTTGACAAGGCTTTTTTGGTCAACAGACTTTTGATACTCTCAGATATTCCCAGTGCGCTATTGTCACCAGAAGTTTGTGGTTTTACTAATTTGAATGTGTTGGTCATTGTTGATAGGTTGCGTCCAAGGAGGGTTTTCTGACCAAAAAGGAGCTATTCATAAGGTAATGGCTGGCCATTGTACATGTATAAAGAGGTTCAACTGTCGAGTACTTTGTTTTGATTTATAGTCAAATATAATGCTGATGAAAAATATCTGAGATTGTGGCCACCATAAAATGTTCATGGTTACTGACATCTACCTGGTCCAGGAACTACTTTTCACAGTTTGGAAAATGAGCCCACGTTCCTCCCCCTTCTCAGGGATGAATGAAGACAAGACTCGAGAAAGTGGCGGAAGTCAAGCCTGTTTGTAAATTTATTTTTAATTTGGTAAATATGTGATGTTGTCTGCAGTACAAGAAAATTATTTAATATATAAAATTATTCCATTTTTTTAGAACTGGAAGAGACGGTGGTTTGTCACAAATAGAAACATCCTCCAGTACTATAACGAACGCGGGGTAAGGATTACTTGCTCATCTCACCATACTTCTACCAAATTCAGGCTTGTGTTTAGGTGATCAAAAACAACTAACAAACAGTAATGATTGGTCCCAATGGATCTGTACTCACTAAATGTTTGAATGTGTTTACATTTTGACAGGATAAGAAACCTTTAAAAGTGCTCGACCTTCGACTGGCAGAGGAGGCCTCTATAAACAACACATGCGGGAAGCCAAATGCATTTAGGTAACTGCCTGAGAAGAGATTATTAAAAACTCTTAATCGTCATTCCTCTTACAGTGAAGATGACACTACCGTTACCACTCGACAAAGTTTTTGATTAATTTTTGACATCTTTTTGACAACTTTGATGGGTTCCATTTTGTGGTGCCACATTTGAACTAGACTAGAAACTAAAACCATTCAAATTCCACGACTCCGCCTCCAACACTCCTTGGATTTTGATTGGTCAAGTCAAACGGAACCCATCCGAAAGTCATCAAAAAGTTGTCAAAAAGATGTCAAAAATTAATCAAAAACTTTGTCGAGTGGCAACGGTAGCGTCATCTTCACTGTAATTCCATCAGGAACGTAGGGCCGTCACTACTTCCTTCCATCGACCTCAATCTAGGACGGTCTGCTTTGCATCCTCTCAGGACATGCGAATGGTCTGATGAAACATATTTATCTGACATCATAAGATTACTGCATATGATTGATGTGTTGTCATACAAGAAATCATTACATAGCATGCTGTTAGCAATCTTTTTGAGAGAGAATTTTACTGTTAATTTATAACACAATAAAAGTTATTATAAATTATTATATTGTTTTCTTTCAGCTTAGTATTTCCCGACAGAACATTTCTTCTATGTGCAGACTCCGAGCAAGAGATGCAAGAATGGATTGAGCTGCTGAAATGGAAACTGGTAACTTGCAATAACTGTTCCATTATTAATAATAATAATAATAATATATTGATAATTGTTCAATAATAAATATTTACGAGATTTTAAAATATGCTTACTTCACTAGTAAACCATCTTCCATTATCCTGTCATTCAGACATACAGAAATGTAGTTTCTCTGGGCTCAACCCTAATAAACACTAATAAAATGTTACTTTTCTCTGTTAGGATAAAATGAGGCACAAAAACCGCAGTGGTAAGTTTCTTGCAGCAATGATTTCACGCATGTATGCACACATTATGAATAACGCACAAAATGAACACATGTTTATTAAATTGTTGTTGTTGTTTTTTTTTATTTACAGTAACATTATGAAAGTTGCAATTGGTGCTGATAATAGATTGTGCAGTCGTCATCTACCTCCAACAGTCAACAAGTGCTTGTGGAGTCTTAAAAATAGTCTGTGAATAGTTAAACTATTGTTAATATTATTGTTCTCAAATTGTTTGTACCATATTTTATACTACATTTTAAAAATGAAAGTTAATTTATCAAGTTACACTGTGTGACAGCTATAATGTAGATGGAAAATGTTTTGTTTACAACTGAATAAAAAAAATGTTATTGACTTACATGTAGCTTGTTTTTATTGGTCAAGTTCTGTTTTTACAAGTTTACAACCAGGTCCATAAAACTATTAGAGGTCTATAAACAAAAATACACTATTTACAAGGCTAAAATTATGCCAAACCTATAGAGAAAGTTGTTAATTTGTCAGTGACACAATACTCACAACAAATTCGGAGTAGCTTGTGTGAGTCTTGTGTCATTTCACCAATTAAAAACTTTCTCATAAAGGAAGCTGTTCTCATGAACCACTAAAATTATCTGAACTACTCTATATTTACACTATAATACATTATTTTATTAGCCCTTATAATATTTTTCAAACAAAGGGTTTTAAAATCTGACCCCTTGTACTTGTACAAGTTACGACCATGTTTAAAATCATTCATATTTATAATAATATTATTGTTAATTTTTTCTGTCTGTAAAATGTTTTTAAATATTTGACAGTCGATTACTATGAGCTGTCTCTAAATTTCTGTGATATTTCTACATTCTAAAACCGACTTTACCAGAAAAAGTTAGTAACTTATACCCACATTACTGACAATTCATATCCTCTACTGCTGCGAATCAATTTGTTGAATAAAACGACTTGTCCATGGGAAATTCAGAAGTCGATCGTCAATGTATATGTTGTGGTTTAAATTTATTTTTGGTTTAAAAATTTTCAAACCAGTTTGATTTTTATTTTCCTTTGTTTCAGATCATGGTAATGAATATTAGACAAAGGAAAAGAAAAATCAAACTGGTTTGAAAAATTTTAAACCCCAAAAAAATTTAAACCACAACATAAACCAGTAGTCTGCGTCACAGACAGTCTATACCGCCGGTATACATGTAGTCCGTCCGGCTGCACCGCAGGCTACGAACCAGCAGCAACAATAATACAATGTCCTTGAACTTGGTGATGTTGATTTCCTCCTCTGATTTCCGATCATTACGCGACGGGAAATTATAAATTTAGCGCACCGATTTCCGCATCCAGTATAATCCCCCAAGCTTCCGTAGTCAGTGGTCCAAGATGATTACTTGGTAGTTCATCCAGTGATGTTGGTTGACTGTATTTACCTTCTAGCCAATGCTTTTTCACCAGATTAGTTCCATAATTTCTGATGAAAATACTTCGCCACGACAAACCTGTTTCGATGTCTTTCTCGATGTCTTTGCTGTTAAGTGATCGGCATTTTCTCTTCCATAAAAGATCGGAATTGTGAATAAAGTCATACAACTTCTTACAAGTCTGCGAAGCTTGGCACAGGCTTCTCGTATCCAAGAAAGACAATATTTCTAGTGTGATTTCAGGAGGAAGCGACTCCAGATAGTCAGCCATCTTGTTTATACTCCAGCGAAGGAATCAAAATTTAACCACTCTGCACTCTAAATTGGATAAAATCAAGTTCAACTTTGTCTAAATCGCGGTGAAATCAACCTCAAGTGTTTTTAAACCTTGCGAAAAGAACACGTTGTACATAACAAGTCGCTTTCGTTTTCGCTTTGTTTACACGCGTACTTTTTTTCTGGCATCAGCTGATCACGCATACATTTAATTGAAACTGACAGCTGCCATGGTAACCCAGTCATTTTGTCAGTTTCCGCTGTTTATTCGGTCAGCGGAGATCAATATAAAGAAAATTTAAACAGTGGACTGGACTGCATAGATGGTGGATCGGGAACGGGACGGAATTTTTTAGTAGCTCCTACATATTTATAAAGAAAGGTTTCACCATGAGCAATTGGATACGTGGATCTTGAGTGGCATAATGAATTTTAAACTTGCAGTGTAATAGGGTTTTTTTCCCTCTTTTTTAAGAGATCTTTCCCAGCAAACCAGACCCATTATGGATCAGAGCGGCGAGGAAATTGTAGAGATCGGCTTTATAGCTTCAAACATTTTTTTCTAGCCTGTTCCAGGGTTCAAGAAAGAATAGGTTTGGCCGACGGTTTGGGCCTGGGGATGAGGGGATGAGGTCAATCGCGCGTCACGCAATCAGTTCAGCGGTAATTTTGGAAAGTGACACCAATATTATTCGCCGTTCCACGCTGGGAATCGCACGATATCTGAAGAAAAGGGTATCATTCTGGCCGAAAACTATGAAATTGGACTCGTTTAAACCTCTACTTAGTGGCCACTACATTTTCAATCCTGTGGCATGCGTATTGTACGTGGTTTTAAAGTGCGTTGAACCGTTTTGTGGATGGCTTTTCCCTGAAGAAGAATGTAAACTGAGTTGGGTGAGTTAAAACTTTAACTAAGCGTGCAATATTTTATTACAAAAGTTGTCATCCTAAGATCTCTAGATACTAAGTGATTCCATTTACCAGACTGTGGACTGGTTCGTATTTTAAAACACACAGTAGTGAATGCATGTATGTTTATCACGCGTATGGTTTCTGAAAAATATTCTGAGAACGCCATTATCACATCACCAACCAAACACATGCAGTATAATTTCAATGTTAATATTTAACCACGTTATTCACGATCAACATTGAATTTCTCCTCACAATATTATTTAATTCCAGTGTTCAAAATATTTGAACTGCTACCAGAGAGTATTCCATACACACTGAAAAAGTGTTCTACAGTAAGGAGCGCAAAAGTGTGACCACTTTTAATTAATTCACCTTCTTTCGTGCACGCATACTATCCAATCAGAAGCCAAGGATAGCTATCTTCTGCTTCTGATTGGATAGCCTACATGCACGAATGAATGTGATTTAATTAAAAGCGGGGCTGGTCACAATTTTGGGTTCCTCGCAGTAAAGATTAATTTACTGTTAGTGATCTATCAGTGATAGTACTGAATTGCTGTTATGCACCAGTCGGTGGATGGTGCAATAAGTTTTGGGGGGGGAGGTATACGTATACATACCCAAGGTGAAGATAGATGTTTTCTTGATTCGAAAAAGGGGGGAACAGTGCTGCAAATAACAGTCGGTCAACGGACAATGGCCGACCAAAATTTGCCAATGTCTGATGAAATACCAACTTTGGTCGGACACTAATGTCTGGACAATTTTTTTTTGCCTTCCAACACAAACACTAACAAGTTTTATGCTAGACGCAAAGAACATGTAGTTTACTCTGCGATGACAACTCTTTAAATTAGCAGGTTCACTTATCAAGCAGTACTGTAATATGATGTCCGACCTCATTTTTGTTTTGTCCAACCAAAATGGTGACTTAGCCGGACATACAGTATGTCCTTTCAAGAAAAAAAAATTATTTGCAGCCCTGGAGGAAGGCGGAGTGAAGGTGACTGCACCCAGGGCTCCTTTACTGAATATAAGAGGTACATTCTATTGCTTAGTTATGCATATATCATTTTAACATAAATGACTGGACAAGGGATAACAATGTACCACATTTTATATCCACAGCGGGATTTTGAGCTCTTGTCATTTCTTCTGATTGTTCTCGCAGTTAAAAACAGAAAATGGAAGCCAGGTAACTAGCACTTGTCACCAGTTCCCAATAGAATGATTGTCTTGATCTAAAAGCTTGTTTGTTTTCGGTTATTGCCAATCAGCCAGGTTTGTCAGAAATACAGTCGAAGCTCCTGTAAGCGGACACCCTCGGGAAGCAGAAAACGTGTCCGCAACTGGAGCTGGCCGCTTATGGGAATGTGTAAATACAGAGTTTGTATGAGCTAGAGTTCAAGCAGGGTTTTGCAAGTTGGGCATAAGTAGAGCTGTCTGCTTACGAGAGTGTCCGCTCAGAGAGCTTCGACTGTCTTGATAAGTTTATCAAGTGGGAACATTTCAGCATATTTCTCTGTAAATTATGTTTTTTTTTTTATTCTCTTTATTTCAGCTTCTTGGCAAGAGGCGGCCTCTATGGTGTTCTTGTTTAGCAAAATTGCAAACTTTGTTCTTTTTGCGAGGTCAGATCTTAGACTTGGTATTATTTACTTGATCCTTTGCTTAGGTGAGTGACTTAGTTGTTTGTTATACAATGTACGCTGCACTAGTTAAATAAATTATAGAAGTTTGACTGTCACTTACTCTGATAGATGCATTATATACACTTCAAAGGTGCTCAACGGTCTGTGTTATACAAATTACGCAAAATTTTTCTTGAGATTCACACCTGGCCTGAACAATTGATGAAATCAATGATCGATGAAAATCGATGATAATCGATGCCAATTAATTGATTGATATTGATCATCGATGACCAATCGATGACTAAGAATTTTGTGATTATTGATTAATTGATTAATTGCCATCGATTATCATCGATTGTTATCGATTTTCATTGATTGCTATCGATTGTCATCGATTTTATCCGCATGTATCCGAATGCAATAGCAATCGATAACAATCGATGAAGCCAACATTTTCTTGTGATTATCGATTGGTCATCGATTGGCCAATACCAATCGATATCAATTAACTAATTGATATCGATTGATGGATTAATTTTCGATGATCGATTTTCATTGATTGTTCAGGCCGGGATTTACATGATGGAATTTTGTTTGTATTTGCTCACAGTGAAGAGTGCCCTTGTAACCATTATATATTGCCACTTGACAAAGTTTTTGATTAATTCTGACCATTCCTTTTCTTCTTTCATAGTTTTATTTTTGTTATTCCCTGAGCCATCATACAGTGGACCAGATGAGGTACACTTCTTTAGAGGACCGGCACTTGACGTAAGAATCTACTTTAAGTCTATTCCAATTCTAGGAATGTAAGGGGCAGTGTTGGTGCTCTCTCTCCTCCGCAGAGGCTCATATATGGGAGAATCAGCTGAACGAAGTGAGTGCAGGCGCGAGAAACCCGGAGAGAGCGACGGCGGGAGCCTCTGCCAGATACCACACCCAATATGGCCGCCATCCGGGGGAGGCAACTTTTTATCAGTGTTCCTCACCGGGGGTACGGTGGTGTATGTATAACTGCCGTATGTCAGTAAAATGGCGGCTGCATCAGAATCTGTTCGGAAGTTTATACGCGATGTACAAGTAGAGAACTAAAACTTTAGATGCATGGAAATCTGAATATGTTTTGTTGTGTTCTGATGGGTTGATCTACAGAATTCAACATTCTCGAGACCCGCCATGTGGCGATCAAGAAATTCAAAGGATTCCCCGGCCACTGAAACTCTCAACAACCTATTAATTCTGTCCCAAAAGAAAAGAGAACAAGTAAGCTTAGTTTTCCGGCTATGAAATGTGTTTTATTAATCTCTACGTGTTTAAAACGTCGAGTGCAAAACTTGCGATTCAAACCAAAAGCTGTAAGCTTATTAAGTTAAACTAAACGCTAAAATTAAACGAAATGCAACCAGCAAGAATTTGAGACCAAAAACACGAATACATGAAGAACATTTACCGTCAAGAGACATCTCTTGGAGCGAAAAGTCAAGCTCTTCCGCCATGTTTCCAAAGAATAACACACTTGCAAGACCACCCCCCACGGGTTTCAGGAGGGTCTTCGCGATCAATTCGGAGACCAACATTTGGCTTTTTTTTAGTAAATATGAAACCTCGTCTTAAAAATAACGATCGCTAACTGTAGCAACATACCTAGCGCTGATTTTTGCCAAGTTTCAAGCTGTCAATTTAGCGAGGGCTGAGAAATCGTCCAATGTACAAGAAAACGACAAAGATGTACAAGAAAACGACACAAATCTGGCAGAGGCTCGCCGCTTCATTGATCGATCCGCCAGTTACTTGCGCCTGCACACACCACGTTCAGCGGATTTCTCCTAAACCCCATTGAGCCTCTGCGGAGGAGAGAGGTGTTGGTGCACACTCTAGTGTCTGTTACATGAAGCAATCCAGCCTGATAAGCCACTGCCGCTTGTAGACAGACTTTAAAAGAGCTACGTCACGGATGGCGCATGTTGAAAAAATTGGTTCGCCGTTCGCAATCCGTCTTAATCTTCTCCATCCTCAACCATCCTTGTTCCTGTTTGGTTTTTTATTACCTCTTTGGTGTTTTTCTACCTTAGTAAACTATTATTTTGAGCCCGTTTCTTCAATTTGAAGGTGATTTTGCTCTTCGACAAAATGACTTAAAATATTGTGACATAGCTCCTTTTAATAACAACTACGATCAAGTGTAAATGTCTTAGTCTAATGTTTCTTCTAGGATGCGTTGCGTGACGACCCTTCTGTGACATGGTTGGTGGAATTTTATGCTCCTTGGTCTCCTCCTTGCGTTAGATTTGCTCCAACATTTGCTGAATTGTCTCTAAGGTAAACAAATAATTATTCAACTCATTGATACAGTCTAAAATTTATTCCTAAACTACGGTAATTCACTTATTAAAGGGGCAGTATCACAGGGATTTTGACCTTTTTTGGTCAAAATTGTGCTTCAGTACCTTTTTTATTTACAAAATAATTCAAAAACACCAAGAAAAAGAAATCAACCAAATTCTTGAAAGAGGAACAAAATAATTATGGTCTGTTCTAGTGCATTTTGGAAACGAAAATGCAAGAAATTGAAAAATGTTAGCCTAACATTTTTTCAAATTGCGATCCATTCCGACCCAGTTTCTATGGCCAGAGACACTTATTGACAGTTTTTGTACACTAGGATGGTAATTTATAACAAAATTTGACCTTTTGGCAGGAAGAAGAGAGACCCTGGGAACGAGGTTCACTCTTGCTTTGCTTCAACATGTAGTTTCCCTGTTGTTCCACAGTACATGTAGATATACATCCTCGGAGACCCAGGGGCAGTTAGTGAGGGCAACTGAAAGTCGAAAGGGTGGGGAAAGAATTGACAAAGAAAAGTAGGAGAGAACGGGAAGAGCCCCCTTCTTGTTCTCTCCTACATGTACTTTTCTTTGCCAATTTTATTTCCCCACCCTTTTGACCTTCTGCCGCCTCCAGTAACTGCCTCTGGGTCTCCGAGGATGTTTATAAATTTGCTTCTATTACTTCTGTCAAGAAACATAATATTATTAATATTAATATTTCTTTTTATCTTCAATTGCACTGTTTTTATTTTTGTTTCTGGACTTGGTTTTTTTGTTACAGATACAACCATAGTCACCTTAGGTTTGGAAAACTTGACGTCGGAAAATATCCAATCATAGCTGAAAAGTAAGCAGGAAATTATATAAAGATCTCATGAAATTGCCAGACATATTATTTTGCCATAATTTGATGTCGCAGATCAACTCAACTGGTGGTTGAGTTTGTCTGCACCATGCACAGCCTGAGAAAACGGACGTTGTTTCGCGTCGCAACCACTGGTAGCACCGAGTCTGTTTCGCGGTGCTACCAGTGTTGCGACGCAAAACGACGTCTGTTTTCTCAGCTATACCATGCACAATGGATAACTGAGGCTAGTCAGGTTGTGATGTCAAAACACGAATGCTACTTTTGGGTTTTCCTGTTTTTCTTTCTCGTCAGCCTTCACATTGCTGCAGCCAACGTAACACATCTTTGGACCATTTTTCTGACACAAAACACCGACATAACAGAGGAAAACAGGGAAAACCCGAAAGTAACATTCTTGATTTGACATCGCAACCATCTACGCAACTGTTCTCCACTGTGTGCGGTTTCTGACCCAACAGGAAGTGAAATTTGATACTTTTAGATGGCTTAAACGTGGCAAAGGAAAAGCGATTTTCAGGATCCCATGTAGATTCGATCAAGCAAATAAAAAAATATCTGTCATATATACACTTAAAAACACTATCATCTGAGTCACTTTGCGGTAAATAACTAATAAAATTTCCTACAATATAAAAAGACTTCATTGCCTGACATTGTTTTTATTTTCAGACATAAGGTGGATGGATCTGCTGTTTCTAAACAGCTTCCTAGCTTAGTTCTCTTTGAAGGAGGAAAAGAGACAAAGAGGAGGCCATTGGTAGATAGGAGGGCTGTTATCACTCCATATACTTTCACTGAGGTATGGCATAACAATGGTAATAGACCTTTCTCCAAAATGGCCGCCGCAAATTCATATTAAACTGAGCGGGAAATCAATACCAGCACCTTAAAGACCACCTCTTGTTTGGTAATCGTACGGAGTTTCATTAGGCTAGGTTCTACCTGAGTCGAGAAAACGGAAGTTGAAAACTGGAAAATTTAGAGACGTTTGTATGACTGGGGGTATATGCCCCATACCCACGTCTCTAAATTTTCCAGTTTTCAACTTCCGTTTTCTCGACTCAGGTAGAACCTAGCCTAATGAAACTTCATACGATTACCAAACAAGAGGTGGTCTTTCAGGTGCTGGTATTGATTTTCCGCTCAGTTTAATTTTAATCATTTTGAATTTGCGGCGGCCATTTTGGAGAATGGTCTATAGGACTCATAATAAGTCGAATTCAATTCATAGAGGTTATTCAGCGGAAAGTTGTGTAATACGGCTGGGTATTTTTACGAGTCAGTTTTTATTTTTTCGAGCCGTTAGGCGAGAAAAAATAAACACTGACGAGTAAAAATACCCAGCCGTATTACACAACTTTCCGGCTGAATAAATTGTTTATTATACGACAAATTCTTTCCAAAAATATAGGCTTTCAACAGAGTTTTCCGTAGCGCGCGGTCAGGGGGACTGAGACCCGTTGAATACGGTCTCATATTTGCTCTCGTCTTTGTGCGTATTCGCACTCTAAAATGCTATGTCGTATAATAAAGGGAGTTATTGGGT
This sequence comes from Desmophyllum pertusum, assembly GCA_029204205.1. Classification (NCBI taxonomy): domain Eukaryota; kingdom Metazoa; phylum Cnidaria; class Anthozoa; order Scleractinia; family Caryophylliidae; genus Desmophyllum; species Desmophyllum pertusum. The sequence continues at coordinate 149,659 of MU825437.1, read as the reverse complement.
GACTAATAACCGTGAATACAAAAGCTTTTCGTCTTATACACAGGCTCAAAATTAGCGACCTTTAGATCGGAGTACGAGATTGACTACGAGTACGACTTTCAAATTTCAAATCAGTCCGCGTTCCCAGAGCCCTCGCTCCTGCCAGTAGAGAAGGAGGCTCTAGGAACAATATTAGTTTGAAAAGTCGTACTCGTACTCCGATCTAAAGGTCGCTATTGACAAATTGAGATTTTGAAAACAAATCTCTACCTTGTATAAATGTTGTTTTAATATTTTTCAATTCTTTTTGCTTTACCAGATCAATATTGAGGCGAGATTTCAACTTAAAAGAACTTCTGAAAGCTGCCCAGGAGAGAGAAAAACTGAAAGAGAAGAACGCGAAGAAGGACAAAAATAAATCAAATTAACCGAACAAGAAACTTAATCATTTAATGAATTTATTGCAAAAACACTTGAATGAAGACACTGATTTGTCCCCAGTCATCTCTCAATATTCCCAGAATAGACTGGGGATGAGTCAGCTGAGAAGGGTCGACCGTTTTATCGCCACACCAAGACACTGTTTTTGTTTTTCATTTTTTAAACCTTCCTGCTTTTTCGGCTTTATACGTTAAAGGAGCAATGTTACGCTATTTTTTTGCTGTTCTTCCCTTTATTATTTTTTTACGAGCTGTAAACTCAAACATGTGAATGAATTATTAATTCAAAGATGGAATCTCAATACATAACAAACACAGATGATTTATATTCATACACTTGTTTCATACGTCAGACCGTCGTTTTTCAAGTTACCCTTTTCGCAATCCGTTGCAATCTTGTCCAATTTTGACCACACGCACTTCTTTGCGGCTTCCAAGTATTTGTTTTATGTTTTCTATGGTTTAAAACCATAGTTTGTGTGTAACAGAATTGCCGAAAATAGCATGACATAACCCCTATGTTCTCGCTTATCTTGTATGTGACCGTATGTAAATCCTGGTTTTCACTAGCGACGCAAGCGCAAGCAACATACGCAGGCGCAGTAACGTGTTGATTTGTCCTAAACAAAAGGCAGTGATGATCAACACTGCGTCTGCGTCTGCGTATGTTGCTTGCGCTTGTGCTTGCGTCGCTAGTGAAAACCAGGCTTAACCGGTGAAGCTAACTGGACGTCGTGCGCGATGTCAGAGCTTCGCAGCCGCCTACAGAATGCAAAATAAGTGTTAATAAATTGTATTAAATATCTTGTGATATGAGCTTTTTGCGTCTTTTCTCTTAAGTGATCCCTCGTCCAACCACTGGAGGAGTTTCCTAGAATTCACTAAGCACGTGTGTTTAAAATTAAAGGCTGGTTTTCACTTGCGACGCAAGCATAAGCGCAAGCAACATACGCAGACGCAGTAACGTGTTGATCATTAGCAGCATTTGTTCTAACAAAAGGCACCAATGATCAACGCGTTACTGCGTCTGCGTATGTTGCTTGCGCTTGTGCTTGCGCCGCTAGTGAAAACCAGCCTTAACTGAGTAACATAGCGCTGGTCATGCTAGCAATTCGTTTGGGATTTTTTCCATACATTTGTCTGTAAATTTTCCCACGGACTTAGACAAGGTTTTACAGACTAATGTATGGAAAAGTTAAAGCGTTACTGTATGGAAAAGTTAAAGCGTTACTGTATGCTTCACGAGATATCTGCAGTCCTCGCATCAAATACAGTCAAAGCTCTCTGAGCGGACACTCTCGTAAGCGGACAGCTCTACTTACGGCCGCCTTGACAAAACCCCGTTTGAATTCTAGCTCATACAACTCTGTATTTACATACATGTATTCCCGTAAGCAGCCAGCTACAGTTGCGGACACTTTTTCTGCTTCCCGAGGGCGTCCGCTTTTTTCTTCTTCTTTTTTTTTTAGCTTACGGGAGCTTCCAGTGTATTTGAAAACGTTGACACCTCGTGTAGGCTAACACGCAGGCGAAGGCGTGTGGTCGCCGATGCCAGTTTTCGACTTATGGTATATCGGTACAAGAGAACATATCTTGATCGGTATTAATTGATAATAGTTTTAACACATCTGCTTTGAAACAAGATCTTTATTAGTTTCGATGCCATCAGGAAAGTGTAATTTGGAAATGTGGCTAAGAAGAAGATTATCAAAGATTAATCGATAGCTTATTGACATCAAAATGCTCTATCCTTAATTAATTCCAACAATGTTTATCCTTACGCGATCTTAAGCTAGGCGGACGATTTCGCTTTAAAATTTAGTAGAACGTTTAGGTGGTGCAATCAGCGTTCTCTGGCCAGTTCTAGACCCGCCCTTGAATAGGTGTACTAAAAAGTGAACCTGCATGGAAGTTTTCGACATTCTGTTTCAAGCAAGGAAATCGTGCTAAAATTCCGCAGTTTTTGTAATTACAGGCATCTAGACATTCACTAAGAGTGTTTAATTATCCTTCTTCGACCCTTAATGATTATATATCAGTCATAAACGATTTAACCTACACACCAACCAGGCGTTAAAAAGAACTCTTTCAACTTAATTTCGCGGTCAGATAAACCTTTTAAGCGACAACCCGATAACAAAAAGTCGTAATATTTTAACCTCTTAAGGAAATGCTCGTTACGGTTTTCGTTTAGAGCCTCTTTTTTAGAAAATCTGAACAATTTTTCGCACTAATTTGTTGTGTCTTTCAAGTAAGCCGCTTTAGTGAAATGTTTACACAGAGCAAAACCGACTATATTCTAAATCCCTGGTAGATTGCGCTAGACTCTTTTTGATTATATGTTTTACACAGCTTTAGTTTACGCATGAACCAAACCTTCTGATAGATTATGATATCACTGACTTGTGGTTTTACGCGAAACCCGTCTGCTCTTACGACTTTACATTTTCTACGGAGCCCGCGCGATTTTAAAAGCCACACACAAACTCACGAAAGAAAATATTTGCTCGTTGTCAATATCTCGGAACAGCTTTCAAAGAGGTTTCGGTCGTTTTATGTAACAACGAAAAACAGCCCGTGATGTTTTCATACAAAAATCGAGACAGTTATTAGAATTACCATGATTGCAGTTATGGCAGAGTTTGATTAACATTTCAAACATTACCGTAAGTCAAAACGTATTAACAATCTGTCGGCGTCTCACCTATGTGACAACGGCGGGAAATAAATCATTTGAAGCCGAGATTCAACAAAATTTGCACGTAAAGGTTCACTTTCAGGAACAAGTTCTATTTTTGTTTTCAATGTCCGTTTCCCTCAATATTGCAAACTTTGTTTTTATAGCTTACTTCCTTGACGGCCACTTGAGGCCTCACAAAGCGTATATCCATTGTGATTTCTCTTGGATAACTATAATTAATTGATTGTGAAAGGTATGTAATATATTGTGTTGAAAATAGCTAATTACTCGAACAGTTTGTTTTAGCGCTGGCCAAATTCCGCCTACTACAAAAGCAGGGGTACGCACTTCCGATAGATTCTGACATCGCGGCTTGTGGAAATCGGAAAAAAGTTCATTTCGCGGGAAACGTTTTAAAGAAAAACTTTACCATGCAAATATAAGCTTCGTTAAACCCGATTCAGTGATAACTCTCACCTTCTCACATCGATTCCCTTAGGAGTGATTCTAGTTTTAAAGCGTTGCTGATAATGACAATTAAATCGTTATAATTTCACCCAGCGTGTGAAATCTTTCAAAGCGTTATTTTTAATCAACGCAGTGAACCGATAAGATATTTGCCACCCAAAACAAATTGAGCAAATTTCATTCTATTAAACATCGTAATAAAGCCTTATTTGAACGGAAACAATGGGCCTTGCTTGATATTAATTCGAGCGCTCTCTGAAAAGGTCCGATGATTCATTTTCGGACAGGCGACGTTGCGTCATTTTAAGGGAGACTCGATTTCGGTGGGTAGAGGTTTTAATCACTTTTTGAATGCAAGTTTTATTAGCTGCTTTGAATGACACTCTTTTAAACTGTTGACACCTGTTAATTCCAATTCCAGCCTTTTTATTCGCTATTTAGGAAAAGACACCCCGTCTATTGAGTTTTACGACAAAAACGTGCGCTTCTCTCAGCTGGAAAGAAACTCTATTTCACTTAGCGGTTTGCGTCGGAAAGCCCGCGGCGGGTCAGTCAAGCGACGAACATGAGATTTCTGTGGATCTTGGTTATTTTGTTTATGTTTCTCTAAAGAGAGCGAATCAGTTTGGTGGTGAGTATAACACACGGTTAACTAACCTTCGTTTTTCGTTGAGTGCATCTCAGCCTCGTCGTTGAAACTGAACAGAAAGTTAACTTTTCTTTTTACTTCCGTATTCCCAGGACGCTAGGAAACACATACGCCACTTTCTACGGACCCAGCGAAGAAGGCCACACTCTTATGCTTCACAACTCCGCAGCTTAACACAAAACAACGAGATCTTTGCCGGAGACATCCAACTCTCATGGCCAGTGTCCGCTAAGGGGGCGAAGGAAGCTATCGAAGAATGCCAGATACAGTTTCGTCTAAGACGGTGGAACTGTTCCTCTCTGCCCGAATCTGGAACACTGTTCGACCCGATCCTTAACCGAGGTAAGTGTCTACATTGAGAGTATTACACATGACTCCAATGATACTTTGGAGTTGACAGGTTTAAGATCTGTTTACTTAAACCAAAGGGTTTCGTTTTCTTAGTATATAGTTTATTTGTCATGAACTTGAACAGACGAGATCGCCAGTCTGCTTCAAAAACACACGCAGCGCTCGTCTTCTGAAAGTTACAACATTTATTAACAGTTCGTTTGCTTGTGTGTTTGTTGCGGGCTCTCGTAGGAAACTGCCTAATAACTTTATTCCTTATTCATAGGCGCTACGCTTGTGATCTTAAGTCGCTTTTGTTGTGTGAAAATGACACATTGGCCAATTTATTGATTGTTTACAGAAGAAAGATTCTTAGAAATTTTAAGAGCCAGGAAAAGGCGCACTAGTCCTCCTTTTCACAATTGTGATGACCCTTTTTCAAAATTTTTAAGGCGTGAAGTTATCAACGAAATTCAGCATAAAAAATTGTGCTTTTTTACCCCCTTTGAAGTTTCGTAAAAACCGGAGAACATAGAAAAAACCACTTAGTTTCGACGTGATGATTGCGGAAAAAAGAAAGTTATTGATTCAGTTGCCTTTGCAACAACCGGTTACAGTTTTCGTTCATTTTGTTCAGTAGTGTATCTCGTCTTTTAGTGTTTTAGATACCTATATGGAAGAAAATCCCTAAAGTAGGACAATAACTGGCTTTTTAGCTATAGTTTGAAAGATTATTAAATATTTCTGCGGTCTAACTCTATAACCGTAAGGTATTGTCATCAAATTGCCACGGCGGACTACACAACGGTGGCTGTAGTCGCAGTTAGCGAAGTTCATAGCTCTATAGCAGCCAGCCCATTGTTAAACTAAGATATTCCGTAATAATGGTCAAAGTATACAGTCGAATTGAACCTCCCGTAAGCGGACACCCTCGGGAAGCAGAAAAATTGTCCGCAACTGGAGCTGGCTGCTTACGGGAATGTGTAAATACAGAGTTTGTATGAGCTAGAGTTCAACTGGCGAGGTTTTTGTCAAGGCGGCCGTAAGTAGAGCTGTACGCTTACGACTGAGTGTCCGCTCAAAGAGCTTCGACTGTAGTTTGCGGATATATATTTGGCCCTTTCAAAAGACCACGTTGCCGGATATAATTTAGATCAGTCGATTTGCCTTAATCCAGCTGGAAGGAAACCTCAGCATTATAGTTCCATTGTAACAGGCAAACATGGATAAAAGACGCGAAAACGAAAAACAGCTACATGTACTGAAGAAGGTAGTATAGTCTTGTAAAACAAGTCATCGTGTACAGTTTTATGCCGCGATTTCACGGCCTTCTCTCAGTAATGGAAAAGCTACAGCTTCTAAAATATACGTGAAACTGAGGTGTGGTCGATGTCTTTAGAGTCTTAACTGATTTCCTGAGGAAATGGTCGGTGCGGCGCGATAACTTGTTTTCTTAACAAGGTGCGAGGTGTGTTCCGATTATTTCAGCGCATGCAGACGTTATTTTTTCTTGCGTTTCAAGTCGATGTTCGTGCTCAAATTTAAAATTGAAAGAGCGAGAGAGAACTGACGAAGCAAAAAGCATATGAAGTCCGAATCAAACGACGAAACTGACAAGAATTGACAAGAGTTCAATCTCTCGCTCTCGTTTGACCAGAAACTCTCATGCGCTCTCCGCGACTCTCGGCAACTCTTGTGCGCTCCCGTTAAATTTGAACCTGCTTAAATTGTTCTTGGGAGTCGTCGAGAGTTTTCTCTCGTTTGGCCCATGCTTGATGATAGCCGATGAGAGTTGGAGAAAATTCCCGTCCCTCACAACTCTCTCCGACTCTCGACAAAGTAACAATATTTTAAGTTTCCACATGTGAAGTACAGTGGAATCCCGCGATTTCTCGAACCTCCAAGGAAAACGAAAACTGGTTCGCAAAAATCGGGAGTTCGAAATATCGGGGGTGAAATTACAATGAAACAAATCCAAGGGAAACGACGTTTGGTTGGAGTTATCGGGGTTTGATAAAACACCGCTGAGGCTCTTTGACTGATTTAGCGTGGGCTTCGGCATCGCTTGATCATAGCGCTCACTGTTCGGTTCCTGCTTGGCTCACCAAATGTACAATAATCTATTTAAGAGAGGAAGCGAGTTTTTAACATTAATTCTTTATTGTAAATTCTCTAGTCGCGCCTTTACTTTGTCTATAACATAAAATCTTCTCTCCTCAACAGATTCGCTTAATCCGGCTTCATCTAATATTGCGGCCTATACATTTTACCATTGAAGTCCGGCTTTAGACCGCAGTACTTGCAGTTTAGTTATGTAGTATATTTTTCCGTTTCATCACAAATCTGACAAATGTCCTCTTCGAGTCGCAGTATAGCGGTCAATATAATTCTTGATATTTTGAAAACCAGCAACGCAAACGTGGCTGTGTGACGGAATTTCAGCCGTTAGATTCGCGGCTCGCTTGGCCGTCTCAAAGTTGCCTACCGGCTGTACTGACTAGCTAGTAGTCTGTCTCGACAACCGTTTTCTTTCTCCTCGTTTTGAAAAGCAAGGCTCATCTGCTCGCACGCAGATTAAAGCTGATGTTTTGCATGTACACTGTCGTTAGCAGCTGATTTCTATGATAGATGTTAAAACTCAGTGGAAAAAACGGCCTGAGTGAAACGTCTAGCTCTATACACTGAAGAAAAAATGTTTTAGTTATGGTTGCCTAATGGTGGTACTGAAAGAAATATCTAAATAATTTGATATTTTATTTCTAGTTTCTTATTCAACTGTATTCTAGATCACATTTTCTTGGCACAATCAAACATTGTATTTTTGTTACTAAACATTTCATCCGTCGAACGAACCTACAAAGTCTTTTTAAAATGAAGCCTAGTATCGAGGTACAACAGTTAGTGCAGATAACTGAGAACTGCGAGTAACTTTTTACATTACATATTTTAAGTTAAATGGAGGAGTGAACCCTAATTCTATAACTTGAAAGCTGTTTTCTTTGGCACGGTTTTGTCTTTAAAAAGACAATAACATATGCTACTACTGATGTCTCCCAGCTAATATCTGTTGTATTGCCTTCCCAGCCAGTCGAGAGTCAGCTTATCTGCACGCCATCACAGCTGCTGGAGTGTCCCATGCAGTGACTGCCTCGTGTAGCGCTGGTAATATCGAGAGTTGTGGACTGTGACCGCTCTCTGAGTGGCGTGACACAGAAGGGTTGGACATGGTCAGGCTGTAACAGTAACATCAAGTTTGGCAGTTGGTTTTCAGAGCAGTTTACTGACGCACGAGCGAGAGGAAATAACCCGCGAGCTGTCATGAATCGACACAACAACAAGGCAGGAAGAAAGGTGGGATTATGAGGGAAGTTAGACTGCAAAACAGTCGTATTTGTTGCGTTGGTCTGTCAAACAAATGCGCGCGGTCTTTGAACGAAAGGTCTGGAGCGAGTGTGAAAACGGAGAGTGAAACCGGCTGGGGAGAGACGGGCGTGTGAGGCTCGCGCGCTTTGCACACGAGGATCCACGCTTTCGGCGCTTCGTGCCTTGCGACCAGCGATTTAGAGAAGAAAACGACTGTTTTGCAGTCTAGAGTGAAGTTTGTCACCCTACATCTATTCTCCGAGAATAAAAAAAAATGTCTCAAAATCAGCTGATAAGAAACAAGCTGATGCAGCAATTTCAAGATACGTTTTTCATTTACTTATCTTTAAGTCAGTCAATATATTAGGAACAAACACAAATTTCAAGTACTGAGAACATCAATATGGTCTAGAGTACAACAATTTCTGTGAGGACATTTATAGTAAGGAAAAAAGGAAAAGTAGGGGGCTTATATCCGGGGGCGGGGGGGGGATGTTTTATTTTTTGTTTACAGGTAGATGGGCCTATAAGCGGGGGGAGGGCTTATAAGCGGCAAAATTAATCTGGCTAAAAAAACCTTTTGAAAGGGAAAACCTATAGTATAAAACTAAAATATATTTATCAAACAGTACGTGTTCATCTTAGAAAACTATAACTTTCAGAAAATTGAAAGTATTGAAAGTAAATTGTGCGCTGGTTATTCAAGCAAAAAAATTAGCAAACTCGTGGGCGCCGCCATCTTGAAATGTATGACGTAACACGGTCAAGAGATTGACGGATTCATAAATACGATTTTGATGTAACATTTTTTTTTTTTTTTTTTTTTTAGTAAGTAAAGACTTTATTGAGTATTATGATTACTTGTGCTACTTTATACAATTGGATGCTCTACTTACAATTCCTTACATTACATACAATACGATACTTACATTACTTACAATACGGCGATACTTACACTACTTACAATACGGTACAAAAGAAAGAACACTACTTACAATACATACTACAATACTATTACAATGCGGCAATTTACAAAACTCTTCCTTTCGCTATTACACACAACAATTTTTACTACTATTATACTCAAGATCAGCGGCTTTACACTGACTGATTTCTTTACTTGTACGGCATAGCTTTTCTAATACAAAACAGATAAATGGTAATAAGGAGGAGTCAGTTTCTCGGAAGGTTTAGAGTAATTAGATTATGATTAGAGTGTTTTGGAAACAATTTGTTAGTTTAAGTTTCCGACGCAGTATTTCGGGAGGAATTTATCGACAAACTGATGTTTGATGTAACATGTTGTGCAGCTATTCTTAGCGAGAGAAGCTTGTCATTTGAATAGTGCACCACAAAAATCTTGCGAGTAATGTTCTTTAAACATGCTTGGCTTTTTCCAGAAAATAAATACAGGTCTTAAATTGTTCCTTTTGATTTCAGGCTCTTTCAAAGTTAGTATGGCGAAAATGCAAGTGTCATGGTCTATCCGGCTCCTGTTCTATGAAGACATGTTGGATGCAACAACCTTCTTTTCGTCAAGTTAGCGACCATCTTAAACAAAAGTACGACAGTGCTGCGGAAATGATGATCAAACTGAACAGGAGAGGCAAAGAACGTTTGAAACCCAAATACACTCATTTGAAACGACCATCAGACGCAGATTTACTATACTATCAAGCATCACCCAATTACTGCGAGGCAAACAAGAGCGAGGGATCCCTCGGGACTGCGGGTCGTGAGTGCAACATTTCCTCGTCTGGAATCGACGGTTGTGAGTTGCTGTGCTGCGGGCGAGGCCATAATATCCAACAGGCCAAGGTTACGAAAAATTGCAATTGTATATTTCTTTGGTGTTGTCAGGTAAAGTGCCAAAAGTGTAAAGAGATTGTCAACATGTACACTTGTAAGTGAATTTCTCTTGACTATGGCGCAGCCCAAAACGAGACTGTAGTTATCATTTTTAACATGTAGATATTTCAAAAGACTATTCAGTGAAATAGTTGTAGACAGAGGTCTATAGACCTCTGTTGTAGGTAGACAGAAGAGACAACACAGCTTACTTTGTTTGTCAATAAAACGAAGTCTGCAGTAAGGAAAATGATCAACAGATGGAAAATATGAGATCAACTTCCTCCACAAAAATAATCCCGGTCAACTACTCGCATATTCGACCCTATTTTCCATACGGAGAGGGGGAATGACGAACTACTTCGGGGGGGGGGGGGGGGGGGGGGTACTTCCATGTGAAAGGGGCGGGGATGCTCGTCGTCTCTTTTAGGGGTATAAATTACGGATCTTGGTATCACTTAGGGTGTTCAGGACAGAACACCAATAATTTTAGCCATCAAGGTATCGTTTAGGGTTACACGTGAAGAAATAAATAACGCCGTCATACTGTGTTGGTGGTCTACACCGATCAGGCATGAAATCTGGTATCTTTTAGGGGTCAAATAAAGCTTGAGCCACGCCCAGATTGGTCTCCTTTAGGGGTTTAATTCCGACGAGCATCCCCGTCCCTTTCACATGGGAGTTCTCCCCGAAAACTACTCGCACGAGTATTAAAATACATGAATCATTTTACTGAAGTTGAATCTCCCGTTTAGCGTGAAATGCGTTATTAAAGCGACACATGATCTGTTCTGAAGCGGAGTACATGATCAGTGTCTGAGTCAAACGAGTACAAGTAAAAATGTACCTCTTCTTCAACGAGAAAATTCGTCAATAAACGCTTTCATTGCCTATTACCTGCGGAAATTATTCAGTTGTGAACGTTTATCAGACATCTTCTAGAAGTCTGAGTCATGTAGATAAAAGTGATCTTGAAGGAGCCATGTTATTATATGTCATGTTTATGATATACAAAATTATATTTAAATCAAAGGAAACCTCAAAATAATTAATAGTTTACTCAAGTAGAAAAATACCAAAGAGGTAATAATAAACCAATAGGAATCCGGAACGGGCATGGTGCGTGCCGGGGGATGATTGACACGTCGAGCCAACAAAAGCTTCGCTTTGATTGGTTTAGGGTATATTTTGTAGCCACGTGACCTTTGACTCGGCACAGGCCCGATATAACGAGCCATCCTGATGTTAAAACGTTTGTTCTTTAAACCCGATACCTGTTTAATATGTTTATAATAAAGTTCAGTCAATGCTGAATCAAACTTTATCTAATGATTTATAAGTTAATTTACAAAAAGAAAAAAATGAAATCAGCTTGCACTGAATTTGCTGACTTTTGCAAGTTCTATGGTAAGGTTTGTTATATCAGGGTTGTGCTGCTATAGTTTCAAACGTCAACGGCCGGGCAAGTACTCTATAGTCATATAGTTAGACGTTTTTGTAAAAAAAAAAATTCTGAAATACATAATTTGAAACATAATACATAGGCAAGATTATATTGCAATCGATAATTTGTTTTGTTCAGTTACTATAGATAGATGTCGTTATCGCTCAGTTTGTAAATATTGTATCATAAAGTTCAAAGAAAAAATCTCGTAAACGAGAGATTTGTTTTACAAATAAAATAAAATTTGGGCAAACAATATCAGTTAGTTATTGACTCCCTTTTGATTCCTTGCTTAAGGCGGGACTTAACCTGAATGCCATTTCTCCGCGACTTAACATGGGTTTAATGGAAATATCTCGTTCACGTTTCAAGCAATCCAAAAACTCTATGCTCATCCCATGAATCTATGTTATGGGGTGTTTTGTAAATTTTTGGGTGATTTTGGAGTATTTTTGGGAGGAAATAGTTTTTCTCAAAGGAGTTGTAAAATTTAGGGAAATAAGAAATATTGAAGATTTGATGTAGTTTTAAAATTAGAATTTGAAGTTAAAAATTAGTAGATGGACACGAACGATAACCACGATAACCACGCAAGAGCACCCGCGTGGGTATCAACTGTCTTTTGGTGTTCCAAAAATTATTTTCTTTCTTCTATCCCTTCTTTAAATCTCTTAAAATTTCATTGAAATTTAGGTTAAGTCCTGCCGTAACCTTATCCAATTAGATGTCTGTAGACGTTTATCGCAACAGTGATCAAAATCACCAGAGGGGGGAGGGGTGGGGTAACTCATTCTCATTATCATGAAATATCAGTCAATGTCATCCGAACATTGTCGTCCCCAACGCACTCTCGTGTTTTCTTTCAACGAAGGCTCTGGGGCCGAAAAGTTCTCGAATGAACCCGAATAAACAAAACATATCAAACATAAAAGAGTACAAGAAAAACACCACGGAAGTAAGACAATTTTATTCATAAATCATTCGTATTTTAGCTCCTAAAATATACTAGTTAAACCCCTATACTAAGGTCACTGATAAACTGGCAAGTCACTGATCTCATATCATGTTCTACGTTTTATTCAACCCATCAATTTTTTTCTCCCCGCGATTGGTTTAAATACGTCAGGTGACGAAGCCAAAACTGAGCAATAACCTCCATTTATTATATGGCAAACTGATCCATGATGAAAAGGAGCATTCTGATTGGTTCCCTGAGCGGTACGAATTTTGCAATACGGACCGCTGACTTTGGCGCGCGCGTTTGCCGAAAATGGACGCGGCTATTTTATCCATTATAATAAAAAACGTTATTGAACTAGCTCGTTCGGTCCGTATTGGGGGAATATTGGTCGAGTTCTTTTTTTTGCAAGTTACCCTGTTAGATTTTGCTGCGCTGCAGCATGAATTATCTGTATGCTCTCAGCCAGGGGGGGCAGGCAGCGCCCTTTGATCTTGCCGCTTTTCCGCAATACATGATCGCACAAGTAAAGAAATCTGTCAATCATTCGAGAAACGTACCTCTACGGGAGTTTGCTGTGGAATTTTCATCCATGGTGTCCCACAATGACCAAAGTTCAGTTAAACAGCGACCGAATCGTTCCATAGATGTTTGGACGTGGAATCGCCAAAATATTTCCGAACGAACACAAACGCACGTCATGTCAGCCATCGTCCGCCATGTTTATTTTAAACAAACCAGTACTTAGTCTCGCTCGGCCAAATTTCTAAAATGTGCAATCATATATACTAGGTCCCAGGCCTCGCTGCTAGCCCCCCCTGCTCTCAGCCAATGAGAATAGAGTTTGGTTGCTCCATAATTTCACGCGCGTAGCCCAAAGATTGCGTGACGGGAACACAAAAACAAAGATGGCGCTGTACTCGCTGCTCTTGCTTTTACTGGCTGTCAACTCAGCTATGTCGGCCCGGATTGCTGGTTTCTCTGTCATTGGAGAATCACATTACATTAACGTGAGACGTACACTGGAAGAATTGGCCTCTCGGGGCCACGAGGTAGAGAACATTTCATACGTGCACATATATTGTCCGAAAATTTATGGGCCCTCAATGACCCTACTCTGAAATTCCGTTTTCATTTACACACAAAATTGTCGCATCATATGACTTTGGTAAACACATGCAGAGGATACCGTTGTTTGGGCTTTCAATCTTAAATTTTGTAGATACAGAACTTAATTGAGATTAGCCTGCGTTGCAGCCGGACATGTCAAAATCCTCGGTGTAGTCTGTCTGCGACGCTGGTCGCGGCGGGACACAAACTTCAATATTTTAAATTTATAGTCTTGTCACGTTTTGCAAATTACGCATACATTACGCATAAATTATTCGTAATTATTTTTTGTAATTAGTAAGCGCTTACGATATACCGTATATGTAAAAAGAGTAACATGAATGACCGCCTGAACCTGTGATGATATAATAATTTTAGCGTGCAGGCGTAGATCCAGCTCAGTAGATAGAGAGCTGAAAGTAAATGAATATAGGTAATTATTGATCAAGCGTCAACCAAGCGTGCCATAATACTCGAATATGCATAGAGTTATGAACCGCAACTTGGAGGGGCGCGCAACCGCAACCTCGTCCCCAGAGTCTTCTCGGCGTTCAAAATGGCGGCGCGAAAGAAGACCCTGGCGAACAGCAAGTCACGTGACCACAAAATTAGCCAATCGCGAGCCCGCCGCCATTTTGAAACAATCAAAATCTCCAATATTTTTGGAGACACGTGACCTGCCTCTTCGCCAGGGTCTTCTTCGCGCCCACCCGCCATCTTGAAAGCGGAGATGGCCCTGGCGGACGAGGTTGTGAGGGGCGCACGCGAGAGGAAGAAAAACGCGCGAGGCAAGAAAATCGAGAGAGCTCTTTCTCTCCTTCCTCGCGCGACTCTTCTCTCGCGCGCAGCCCAAAAACTCGCGCCTCAGTTCTCCACTCAGCGCCTGCTACGCAGGCTAGTACAGCTGCATTGATTGACCACGTAGCTGCATTGATAGACCACAAGCCGACTTCATTAGAAGTTTTCCGCTTGACTGACAAAACAACAAAACGGACTTTGAGAAAGTCTACTGCCATGACGGTACGGATCGAACTCAACGAGGCCCCAGTGTAGTGAGTACGGTCTCGAGCAAGCTTAGTCAATACTTAATTTACTTTATTTCGTCAATTTAGGATTGAAAAAGAGCTGCAGAGACTTTACAGTCCAATACGTAGAAAATATTGGACCGGTAATAAAATAAAGCAGGGCCAATAACTAAAATCAGCCAATCAGACTGAATGGGATATTGTCCAAGTTCTTTTATTCCATGTATATCCGTGCAAAAACTCGCCAAAAAATAACCCGGGGCTGCGACTGAACAATTTTACTATTATACGTATTTTGACTTTTAGGTTGCATTGGTTGTTCCATCATCCCAAAAAATTCCAACCCAGTGAGAAAGTGCCGCACAAGATTTACCAAGTTCCATATAAACCTGGCTTCTTTGAGAAAACCATGTTGCCGATGGACTTACAAGGACGTCGGTTCGAGTTATTCGTGAAGATGAGTACTAAGGTAATTTCCTGACTTTTGTGAGTGTGTTTTAAACAGCACAGACATTCTCAAGGAACTAGAAGGCTTTGATCTCATTGTTTACGAAAGTGCTTCATTTTGTGGTGCATTGGTTGCTGAACTTCTCGACATGCCAAGAGTGGAGATTCTCGTTGCTCCTCCAAATGCCATATATGGTTTTGATCACATGATACCTATGCCTATCTCTTATGTTCCTCAAATGTTCACGGGATTTTCTGATAAAATGACAATTTGTGGAACGTGTGGATGAATTTCGGAGCGTACTTTGGGATGAGACTATTAAAGAATTTCGCATTTGACAGACCACTGAATGCTTTGAAAGTCAAATACAACATCAAACCTGAAAGAACTTTACAGGAAGCTGTTGGTGACGCTGAACTTGTTATCATTACTGCAGATTTTGCTTTGGAGTATGCACAGCCTCTATTGCCAGGTAGGACGGTCGAAGAGGGGACGTTTAATACCGATGATTTTCTAAGCATTATTTACCACTTGTTTCATACAAATGGACTTAAACTTGAAAAACGTCGAGACGTTGTCTTTCAAGTTAACCTTTTCGCAATCCGTTTCAATCTTGTCCCAATTTTGACCATCCGCACTTCATTGCGGCTTCCTAGTATTTGTTTATGTTTTTCTATGGTTTGAAACTATTATTTAGTCTCAATCTATTTTAAGACTAGTTTGTGTGTAACAGAATTGCCGAGAATAGCCCCTTAAAGTCTGTCTACAATTAGCCAAGTGGCTATCAGGCCGGCGCTTAACTGCGGTTTCCGTAGCATGGTTTGCGTTTTAACAATAAGATTACTTGAGAAGCGACTAGGAGTATTGCTACTCCTCTAGATGAGATGCTAGTAAGAAGAGACCTGGGAACGAGGTTGAGTCCATCCCAGGTAACCCCCAGCATTTTGTCAGGTAGCCCTGATAATTAATTATTACTCTTTTCACTCCTGACCGGGTTGAGAGAGGCACTGTGTGAGTAAAGTGCCTTGCCCAATAAACAGCCGGAACACTAGCGCTTGAACTCGAGTCCAACATACTATAGGCCAGTCCACTTCTCCTTAAACAAACCGTCCTCTGTGTTTGGGACACCAGCCTTACAGATATTATTTAACAACATACAGCGACAAAAAAAGTGCCGCGATATTTAATATTTTTGGGGCATTATATTCAACAGGTCACGTTATGGTTGGACCACTAAATGTCAAAGAAGCTGCACCCCTCCCCCCTGATTTAGAAGAATTTGTCAGCAATTCAGGGGGGCATGGTTTTATCATTGTTGCCTTTGGATCGAACATGGCTTCAGTCTTCCAAGAAAATTAATAGACATGTTGGCTACAGCGTTTGGAAAACTGAAACAACGAGTTGTATGGCGACTCAAAGGTATGTGTCGAGTACAGTAACCAAAGTGACCCAGTGGGTATCTCGGGTACGTTAATATGCACACCTTACGCAAACCACGACGGAAACGAGAACGTCGCTAAACAAAAGGTTTAATGAACAGTACAATGGCTTTGCACGTGCGTTATAATCTTGGTACATTTCTTAGCCGTCCTCTGCAAAACAAACACGTGGGAGGTGATTTTCGCGCGCGCTCGCGGGCTCTCCCACTCGAGTGACTCGACTATCCCTGAGAAAAATAAGGTAGTAGTCTAGAACTTCGTGTTTTAACGCGTATTTTTTAACACAATGGAAATCAAGCGACTAATTTATTGAGCATTGATACTATCAAAACCACTAGAGTGGTAAAACTGCCAAAAGAAATTTGAATTCAAAGCGACTCGATTCTTAACACGAGCGAGCGTCTCGTCAATGAAAAACACGTATAAGACGCTCGCAAACGCGAACCACGTGACAATTATTTTCAGATTACGTGTTAAGAATCGAGCCGCTTCGAATTCACATTTCTAATGGCAGTTGTACTACTCTAGTGGTTTTGATAGTATCTATACTTTACTCAAATTAATAACAACATCACTAGATATACATATGCATGCCAGCGCCCTACATCGCTCGGCCACGCTCCCAGTCCCGGTTCATTCAGTGGTCTCCTCAAAACTGTAGAAGTTTCGAAAACTCAGGCTTGTCTCATCTCCTGCAGGTTACATTCCTTCCTTCCTTGGCGCAAACATCAAAGTAATGGAGTGGTTACCTCAGAATGATCTCTTGGCTCACAAGGACATCAAAGCTTTTGTCTCCCATGTGGGACACAACAGTCTCTACGAGTCGGCGTACCATGGAGTTCCTTTAGTGGCGTTCCCTTTAGGTTCAGATCAGGAGAGTAATGCCAAGAAAGTAGAACATATCGGCCTTGCTTTAGCTGTGGATTATAAAAGCACTAACGCGCAGCAATTGTTTGAAACAATTGAGCGTGTCATTAGTGAAGCAAGGTAAAACTGAAGTGGATATTGCATTATTTGTTCATGCTTGGTTTTGTCATATAAAGGTGCATTTATTTAACAAATAAAGAAGCCAAAACCATGTATTATACTGTCATAAAACACGACGGGAATTTGAGAACACGAGAGAAATTTAGAAAAAACACGAGCCGCAGGCGAGTGTTTTCTATATTTCTCTCGTGTTCTCAAATTCCCGGAGTGGTTTTATGACAGTATAATACATGGTTTGGCTTCTTTATGTGCTTTAAAATATAGATTTACGCGCGCGAAACGATAAAACACGCTTTTCTATGATTTATACTCTGATAAAACCATGGTTTTTAACCAATCAGAAGCGCGCGCAAGTCACACAGCAAAATTTCCCTCCTCAGTAGGAAAAGAAGTTGCAAATTGACAGAGGAACACTTTATGAACAACAGAGCTTTGAAGATGAAATCCATATTCGTGTTTGTAGTGTTAACAAGTACAGGGATGTTAAGACCAAAAACGTAAGCGTCCCATCGCGTCCCATACGTGTCGAGCACTAGTACCCAGGTGTTCCCTTCCCGCTTACTCGATTTTACGCGAAATTTCATGACGTGAATGACGTGTGAATCGGACCGGCACGTAAACTCTTCCCAGGCTCTTACGTGTGCTTCGCGGTCGCTAAGAGAGGAAGGGCACACCCAGGTACTAGGCTGGCGGTCTAGCTGTTACCTCTACTGGAATAATAAGATGAATTCCTTTTATTCAGATTCAAAACCAAAGCAATGCATATCTCTGGCCTGTTAAAGGATCGCAGACGAACGCCTCTTCAAGAAACCTGTGATTGGATAGAGTATGTACTCAGACATGGTGGAGCCCGGCACCTCAGAGCTCAAGTGTTTAACATCCCTTGGTACCAGTACTACTTACTTGACGTCATGGCTTTCCTTGTTGCTATAGTTACTTTGGTTGTCACGGTGATAAGGATGATATGTAGATGCATGTGCCGTGTGTGCTGTAAAAAGGGCGATAGCAAAACTAAGAAGGAGTAAAATAGGGAAAAACATTTAGTGTTTCTTCTTTTATGTCGATTTTTAGTATTTTTAGTTTTTATTGTAACTGTTCAGTAAGTGTCGACAAGGTTTTGAGCGTCGCAAAACCAAATTAAACCAAAGCAATTTAATAGCGTGGATAGTCAATCACTACAAACGTACATAAGCAACAAAACGAACCAATGGAAACTCAAAGCAAATACACGTAACCGGCGCCAAGCGCGGGAAAACGCGTGTGACCAAGTCACGATTGGTTTTGGTTTTGCATCTGATTGGTTGAGAAGGTGGCGCGAGTTTTTAAAACGAACACAAGGCGTAGTAAAGCAAAACCAAAGTAAGTCTGGATTACTTTCGAGGACGTTTATTCATTATTCATGCAGTTAATAATAATTCAGTTCATACGTTGTATAGCGCAGTATATTTATGGAGTTTCCAAAACGTCATTCTGCATTAATTTTGTTTAGTTTCCGTCACATTCTGAGTTTAATAAATGGGTGTAGCTTTTACGAAGACGTCTTCCAACATCCCAATTCAAGTAATTACATAAATAAAGGGTATAAACAAAACTGATACTAGCCCGGCAGATTTATTGGCCGATATTTCAACTAGTTTGGTTTAGTTCCACCTCAAGTGACGTCTGGCACGTTCATTTCTAAAAATAGAAATCCGGCAACTACGTTGTGTGGTCCTCTTCATTCAGAGGGAATATTTTAGGAGCTAAAATACGATTGTTTTATGAATAAAATTATCTATCTTTGCTTCCTGGGTTTTTTTTTTAACTTGTTGTTGTTATGTTTGGGTTCCTTATTTTAATAAAATTGTGGAATTGTGACCTTTTCAGTTTTTGCACCCCTGTGCGCGACCCACCGCTCGGCGATAGCCTCAGTATCAGGCCTTCCTTAGGGGAGGGGGGAGAGTAGAGATACTCGGATAAATTAGCTTGATCAGCTGTGATCGTATAAACTGTCTTGGTGTTTGGAAAATTCCCTTTTTTCATCAGGTTCCCAGAGCCTCCGTTTATTTTGGTCAGGTGGTCGGCGTGGGGCTCTGGGGACGAGAATGCGCCCGAACAGGATTCTGGATGCTCTGTTGTCACGCGCGGGGTAAGACCCAAAGATTGCGTGACGGGAGCAAACAAGCAGCAAAGATGGCGTTGTTTTCGCTGCTCTTGCTTTTACTGGCAATCAACTCAGCTATGTCGGCCCGGATTGCTGGTTTTGTAGCCATTGGAGGGTCACAGTACATTAACACGAGGAACACATTGGAAGAATTGGCCTCTCGGGGACACGAGGTAGAGTATAAAGTCCGAAAATCTTGAAGATAGATCCGTGCAGCTGGCCAATATTCAACACTTCAAAATTATCCATGCAAGACCGTACTATATCCCGTGGCGGGATAGCGATTTTTTCGAATCGGTCTAGAATATCTCAACCTTCACTAGCCTGTCTGGCAGGCAGTGTTTTCTTTATACTTGTCTCGACTGTTTCTACCTGAATTGGAAGTAAAAGTGATCTATCTCAGCTATTTTAAAATCACTATTATCACAACATTATCACGTGCTGTATCAGCTTGCATTCCACTAAAGCTGGGCAGTTGACTTGTAAAATCCTGTGGAGAAGTCGGTCCGCAAGTATCGGGTGTAGTACAAAATAAAATATAGAAATACGTACAGTGCTAATAAAGTAAAGTCAACACAGAGAATATAATTGGCTTTCATTAGAACTAATAAGGCCCTATTTACATGGAAGGAGGATGATCCTGGTGCAAGGATCATCCTTGCAGGCGGATCATCCTAGCGCGACATGTTTTCTGCTTTCAGTTTACATGGGAAGGGTTGCATTTGGCCCTAGCACTAGGATGATCCCAGTGCTAGGATGATCCTATCTGAGATGAGGGATGATCCTAGCGCTAGGATCATCCTCCTTCCATGTAAACGCTTTGCTGGGACAACTCGCCTACCCGGGACAACTTTATTTTGACTCCAAGAAGCAAAATATGTTCAAAATACCAACACAATCAATTATTTGCGACCAAAAAAACATCGTATTCATTCAGAATTTGTTTTACCTTTGCTTTGTAAGTAAATAATTCTCGAATAACGGTTTTTTGCGACAACATTTTCGATATAATATTTGTCGCTACTGTCGCTAAAATACTCGATAGCAGAATTGTTTAAGTTTTTCCGTCAAATGTGTTCCAAACTTAAGAAAAATTATGTCTTGGATTTTTAGTGAGCTTAGAAATTGACTATGATTCTATTGGAACTGATAAGCTACGTAATTAGAGCGAAAAATCGGTTTTGGCGCTAAATTTATTATCCGTTGCGTGTTTTATTTTCAAGCGTGACGCCTGAGTTGTCCCGGGCAGTAGGGTGATCCTACCTGTGAATCTTTGCTTGTAAACCCGAGCTATCTTTGACCCTCTTGCTAGGATGATCCTAGCACTAGGATCATCCTCTTTCCATGTAATTAGGGCCTAAAGTTGTGCAGATAATGGTTTACAGAACTTTCGTGAGATTTTTGAGATCAATTTGCTGGTCACGGCTGGGGCATAATTTTAAAGAGATCTAGAGATTAAAGAGAGATTTGAAGAGATTTAGCTGGACTTATGCTCTGTGAGGGGGGGGGGGGGGGGTATATAAAAGTTATGGGTGATCATTTTGAAAAGAACCCCTAAATCTCATTTGGTGGGCGTGGCTCCGGCCAATTCATTTTCACCCCTTATAGGTAGCAATTCTAGTGGCATTTTGGGGACCTGTCATTTTTGTCTTTATTGTGCGCTGTTCCATCACTTTACTTTCACTGAAACCTCCATGGCCAGTTAATTAATTCTGCTCCAGGGTAGCCATTGTAGAGAGGTTCAACTGTATTTCTGACTTTTACATGTAGGTTGCATTGGTTGTTCCATCGTCCCATAAAATCAAACCCAGTGAGAAAGTGCCGCACAAGATTTACCAAGTTCCATATAAACCTGGCTTCATCGAGGATACCATGATACGACTGGAACTAGAAGGACACAAATTAGAGTTACTGTTCAAGATGACAGCTGAGGTAATGCCTACTTTGTGCGAAAGTGCTTTAAACAGCACAGACATTCTCAAGGAACTAGAAGGCTTTGATCTTATTATTTACGACAGTATTGCAGCTTGTGGTGCATTGCTTGCTGAACACCTTGACATTCCAAGAGTGGAGATTTTACCTGCTCCTCCAAATGCACCATTTGTTCACAACCATATGGTACCCACGCCCGTCTCTTATGTTCCCCAACTTCTCACAGGATTTTCTGACAAAATGACTTTTGTAGAACGTGTGATGAATTTGGGAGTATACCTTGGGATGAGGATGTTTGATAAATTTGGACTTGGCAGATCATTTAATGCCTTGAAGGTCAAATACAACATCAAACCTGAAAGAAGTTTCGAGGAGGCTGTTGGTGACGCTGAACTTCTTATAATTACCGCAGATTTTGCTTTGGAGTATGCACAACCTCTACTACCAGGTATTGCATAAGTGGTTGTTTAATTAACATTAAATGTAACATGCATAAGTCCTAAGTGTCTGTAGTTATGATGCGTCAATTTGATGCCAGTGTGAATTGTGTAGCTGTATGCTCTCAGCCAATGAGAATAGAGATAGTGAGCAACATACATGTATAATAATAATAAGATTTAGAGATGTTTTTATTATGATTATATTCAACAGGCCACATTATGGTTGGACCACTGAATGTCAAAGATGTCTCTAAACCTCTCCCCCCTGATTTAGACAAATTTGTCAGCAATTCAGGAGGCCATGGCTTTATCATTGTTTCCTTTGGATCAAATGTGGCTTCGATTCTTCCAAGAACAGTGGTAGACATGTTAGCTACAGCATTTGGAAAACTGAAACAGCGAGTTGTATGGAGACTCAAAGGTATCATAGTGCAGTAACTATCAATCAACCAACCGACCGACTGACCGAATGACTGACTGACCGACCATTTTATATTTTGCAAGTAAAGCCAGTTAATTAAATCCATGCCTGTATCCTCTCCTGCAGGTTATATTCCTTCCTTCCTTGGCGCAAACATCAAAGTAATGGAGTGGTTACCTCAGAATGATCTCTTGGCTCACAAGGACATCAAAGCTTTTGTCTCCCATGTGGGACACAACAGTCTTTACGAGTCAGCGTACCATGGAGTTCCTTTAGTGGCGTTCCCTTTATATGGAGACCAACACAGTAATGCCATGAAAGCACAACATGTCGGCCTTGGGTTAGCTGTGGATTATAAAAGCAGTAACGCGCAGCAATTGTTTGAAACAATTGAGCGTGTTATTAGTGAACCAAGGTAAAAATATTGTTTCATTTGTTTGTTAATTATTTGTTAATTCTGTTCATGTTGTCATAAGCAACTGATACCGCAGGCACTTTCACACTGTGCTATTGTCACTGAATTTGTCACTTTTCTTCGTTGTAAAGTACATTTTTTATTAAACAGAGAATGTCAGCTGAAATAATTCATTGCCAGATCAGATAAGCAAATGTATTTCTGTCAATTAATTAAGTTCAGTTGTTGCTCCTTATCGTTCTTCTTCAGATTCAAAACCAAAGCAATGCAAATCTCGGGCCTGTTAAAGGATCGCAGACGAACGCCTCTTCAAGAAACCTGTGACTGGATAGAGTATGTACTCAGACATGGTGGAGCCCAGCACCTCAGAGCTCAAGTGTTTAACATACCTTGGTACCAGTACTACTTACTTGACGTCATGGCTTTCCTTGTTGCTATAGTTACCGTGGTTGTCATGGTGATAAGGATGATATGTAGATGCATGTGCCGTGTGTGCTGTAAAAAGGGCGATAGCAAAACTAAGAAGGAGTAAAATAGGGAAAAACATTAGTGTCTGTTTTCAGAAAAAAAGTAGTAATAGGGTTTTTGATTAACATTACGACAGTTTTCACTGTTATACACACCAGCATCTCACCCCGGAGCCTCTATCTGTACTGATTAATGACGACAGCGTAGTTACACCTTAGGCTATTTTTAGATTCGTTCTCCCGCGAAAATATTTCCGTGTACGTCCGCGGACAATAGTGATAATTCATAGTAACGATATTCCGCCGTTCTAGTTTTATTCCACATTCCTCTCGTCCATTCGCATTTCCTGATTTTATTTTTAATCTGAAACATGAATGACAACCTCGTTCTTGTGCTCGCAACGGGTGATTTTCACGGCAAAGTAATTATAAAAATAGCTCAAGGTGTAACAACTACGCTGTGTCATAGGGCCAATAAGGGAAATGGAGGCTCCAGGGTGATATGCTCCTGATCGTGACACACTTGCAATCTTTTTATTAAGGTCCAACCTCGCATTAATCATACCTAAACTGGGAGGAGTTTTTAGTAGATGTCTAGGTCATTTTGGAAATTTATTTCACTGTAAAATAGCCTGCGTAACAGGTGCTGAAGTAATAGCGCGAGTTGAAAGGCGCGAATGAGGAAAGACACGCGTGAGGTGAGAAAAGGGAACTAGCTTTTTCCCTTCTTCCTCGCGCGTCTGTTCCCTCGCACGAGCCCCTAAAAACTCGCGCTCTTTGCCACTCCTGCTATGCAGGCTTTAAAGGAACATAGTCAAACTAATGAACCAACAGGGAAAATTTTTTACAGTCTAAGCACAGGCACCCCACACATCACCACAGACATCCCAACACAGACTTGTGAACATTGCGTTTCATATCAAAAGAGCAACTTGTCCAATGTAGTTTTAGTACCGGTAGTTTTATAGTTATTACACATACATGTATCTTTAATAATGCTTGACATATAGGATACGTCTTATTCACTTGTAGCATCACCATAGCAACTATGTCAAATGTCAATAAATGAACACATGTTATACTGCGAGTTATACCACGACTTGACTGCGAGTTATACAAAGAGGTTATTCAGCGGAAAGTTGTGTAATACGGCTGGGTGTTTTTACAAGTCAGTTTTTATTTTTTCGAGCCTTTAGGCTTTCAACAGTGTTTTCCATAGCGCGCGGTCAGGGGGACTAAGACCCGTGTAATACATAAACAATAGCCTCCATTTGGCGAGGAAATATTCTCGGATATTTGTCCGCGAACATTGTCTGTTCCGAGAAGCGAACAGTTTTCCGAGAGCGAAGCTCGAGGAAAACTGAGCTTCGAGGAACAGATAATGTCCAAGGACAAATATCCGAGTATATTTTTGAAGCCAAATGGAGGCTATTGTAGTTATTATCCTTCAAATATTTCTTCACAAGGCCGCTCTGTTTGCCGTGGAAGATCTCGGTCGGCCAAGCTGTTAAACATCAAAATAATTATGTTGGCGTTAAAAAATATTTCTAGTCTGTTCAAAACAATCAGTTTTATTTAATTTAGCAATTTATTTGAGACGGAAACTGAACCTGCGAACGTGAAACGCAAATTTTCAAAACTGGGGAATATCACTTGGGGAATATCACTCCGAAGTTCCCCAGTTTTTGGCTGCGTCACGTGACGTGTTTAGACCAATAGCGCGCGAGTAAAAAAATTGATGGATTACAAGGTCTCGTATCTGCTCTCGTCTTTGTGCGTATTCGCACTCTAAAATACTATGTCGTAATAATAATACGAGTTATACTGCGAGTTACACTGCGAGAGACCCAGGACTGGCTGGGTCTGTGAATCCAGCGATCCAGAGACCCAGGGCGCTGGGTCTTTGAATCCAGCGATCCAGAGACCCAGGGTCGCTGGGGCTTTGAATCCAGCGACCCGGAGACCCAGGCGAGTTATACTGCGAGTTATACTGCGAGTTACCCTGCGAGTTATACTGCAATGGTTTACTGCGAGATATACTGTAGTTATACTGCGAGTTATACTGCGAGTTACACTGCGAGTTATACTGCGAGTAATACTGCGAGTTATACTGCGAGTTACACTGCGAGTTATACTGCGAGTTATACCGCGAGTTATACCGCGAGTTATACCGCGAGTTATACTGCGAGTTAAACTGCGAGTTAAACGACGAGTTATACTGCGATAGACCCAGAGACCCAGGGTCGCTGGGTCTTTGAATCCAGCGACCCAGAGACCCATTGCGCGGGGTCTTTGAATCCAGCGACCCAGAGACCCAGGGTCGCTGGGTCTTTCAATCCAGCGCCCCAGAGACCCAGGGTCGCTGGGTCTTTCAATCCAGCGACCCAGAGACCCAGGGTCGCTGGGTCTTTCAATCCAGCGACCCAGAGACCCAGGGTCGCTGGGTCTTTGAATCCAACGACCCAGAGACCCAGGGTCGCTGGGTCTTGAATCCAGCGACCCAGAGACCCAGGGTCGCTGGGTCTTTCAATCCAGCGACCCAGAGACCCAAGGGTCGCTGGGTCTTTGAATCCAGCGACCCAGAGAACCCAGGGTCGCTGGGTCTTTCAATCCAGCGACCCATGAGACTCCAGGGTCGCTGGGTCTTTCAATCCAGCGACCAAGAGACCCAGGGTCGCTGGGTCTTTGAATCCAGCGACCCAGAGACCCAGGGTCGCTGGGTCTTTGAATCCAGCGACACCAGAGACGGCCAGGGTGCGCGTGGTCTTCTCAATCCAGACGACCCAGAGGACCCCACACGGGTCGCGCTGGGTTCTTTGAATCCAGCGTCCGCAGAGACCCAGGGTCGCTGGGGTCTTTCAATCCATGCGACGCCAGAGACCCAG
>MU825437.1:21725-117425 GCA_029204205.1 Desmophyllum pertusum | reverse complement strand
GAAGTATACAATCGCCATTTAAAAAGTATCTCGGCGAAATTTTTTAATTCTTTACAAAACATTACTTAATAATTGAATAGCTTCATTTAATTTGTTTCTAATATATGAATCTACTTTTAGAAACAATAATTTTCTGAACTAATTAACCAGTATTATCAATTTTAACAAATAAAGAAGCCAAAGCCATGTATAAGAGTATCTTTGTTTATTCTGGTGGAGAACTACGTTTGAATATTGAACCAGAAAAAAAACCCGTAGTTTTTTACAAACGTTTGTATGGCTGGAGATGCCACACAGCCAAACAAACGTGTGTAAATTAAATATTGCCAGTTTTGAATGTATCGTTTAAAAGCAGTTGTTTGAACCAGTTTTCTTATAAAACTTGGCCTGCTCTTCCTTGTTAGAAAATCTGTCCTTTTTTTTTCTCTCGGATGTAAACAATCACGTTAGACGACCGCCCTTTTATACAACCAGAAAACACGATGGGCACTGGGGCGCGAAACAAAAGATTTGTGCAGTTCCCGCCAAAATTGTAGCCTGGTGGTTGGCGCGCGATGGCAAAATATGCGGCGCGAAAACGAGCGAGAGAAATGGGGCGGAAGGAGTGAGAAACTCCGCCCAATTCCACTCGGGCCGTATATTTTGGCATCGGGCGCTAACAACAGCTACGCAGGATGCCAAAATTGCCGCAGCGTTCAAACGTAAGACACGAAAGAGCGGCGAAAATCGAGAAGTCAGCAGTAGTTTATGGCAGTATAATTAAATACATAGTTTTGGCTTTTTTATATGCTTCATAAGATAGATTTTCATAGAGCGCGCGATTTCCGTGTTTTATATTGTGCGCGCGCAGTGTCGAATCTTTATCATCAACAAACCATTTTAAGGCATGTTTACTTTGCTCTACTCTTCGCTTTGGACATTATAGCCCACAACGACGTTTTACCAACTCTTATAATGGGAGACAAAAAAACCATACACTGCCCGCAAAGGGCAATATTCAGAGACAGACCCACGGAAGGCATGAGCACTGAGTATGATTCTAAAGGAGTTACGTCACGGACGGCGCATCTTGAAAGAGTTGGACAATTTTTTCAAGTTCGTCGTTCGCAATCTTCTCCATCCTCAACCATCCTTGTTTCTGTTTGGTTTATTATCACATCTTTTGTGTTTTTCTACCTTAGTAAACTATTATTTTGAGGCTTTCTTTAATTTGAAGGTGATTTTGCACTTCGCAAAATGACTTAAAATATCGTGACATAGCTCCTTTAAAAGGTGTCGTTAATCTTTGTTAAATCTACGATTATTTGAGTGGCGGTTGTTTATTCCAGGGCTGAGACACTGACTACCTGTTTATTTTTGTCCAAAGCAAATATAAGCTATTATTTTATGAGATATATATTTATCTATTTAGAGTGGTTTTGGGACCAAATTATTTCCCCATCTCGGACTGAGATTACATGTACCATAAGGCCAATATGGCGGGATTTCATATTTAGCGTATATGTAAATATATAAAATTCTATCAATTTTCTGTAATTCCAAATTACCATTATCAAAAATCTACGTATTCATCATTTGTGACGTAACTTAGTCTTATAAAGCATCTTTACGTTCCAAAAATATCGAGTGAAACATCCCACAGAAGAACGAAGATTGTCCGGAAAGAACGAAGTGTTTCCGAAGTGCTCCGATGATGATCCGAATCCAGAAGGTAACTTGGTGGTGGATATCTCGAGTGATGTTTGCATTATAACAATTTTTTAGCTTTCAGCGGAAGATCTGTGCAAGAAAGTTGAAATTATCATTCCTGATGCACAGCACTTTTGTTGATTGTGGACATTCAATGGAGA
Organism: Desmophyllum pertusum; assembly: GCA_029204205.1. Taxonomy (NCBI): domain Eukaryota; kingdom Metazoa; phylum Cnidaria; class Anthozoa; order Scleractinia; family Caryophylliidae; genus Desmophyllum; species Desmophyllum pertusum. The sequence continues at coordinate 115,575 of MU825437.1, read as the reverse complement.
AACACATTTCATCTTACTCTACTCCTCTCAGTTTGCAGAATTTCCACTGCCTTCTTGTTCTCATATTCTGTTTTCCGACACTTTCCCCGTGACGCGTGACATGTGTATATATGAGCTGATTACGTGACCATTACATTCCTAAGATGTCGTTACCACTCCTGGATTGCTCGTGATAATTCGTTGCGTTACATTATATCACGTTGCGTTACATTATGTCACGTTGCGTTACATTATGTCGCGTTGCGTTACGTGGACGAATTTATTGACCTGTTGAGTATACTGACGAGGATGACGGATGGCCAGTCCTTGGAAATTTCTCCAAATAAATGACATTCATTGTGTACTCCTCCAGTTTGTCGTAACACAATACCAAATGACCTGAAGAACAAGACAGAAAATGAAAACAAGCCCAATGCGTTTCTATAGCATGAAGTGACTAGGAGCTTCCCTTGGATGGGATGCTAGTCCATTGCAGGTAACCCCACAGCATTTTTGTCAGGTTGCCCTGGCAATTCACCGGTAGGACGCTAGCGCTCGAACCTGGACCGCTCTATTCGGAGTCCAACGCACTAACCTCGGAGGTCTTCGGGAATCTTCGGGAATCTTCGGGAATCTTCGGAGTAATTTTGCCCTCGAAGTGCAAAAAATCAACGATCAGAATACAGTCAACTCTCTCTTAACGGACACCTCTATAAGACGGACACCTGGTGTTGGTCCCTGCGCGCCGTTTTTCAGTCATTTTACTGTATCTGCCGGACACCTCTCTAAGACGGACAGTTGGTGCCGGTCCCGACGGTGTCCGTCTTAGAGAGAGTTAATCAGAATTCAGTAATTTTGCCACCTATTATTAACAAGGTAATGTTGGAGTTATGGGGACTTACCTTGACTTGCCACTGTAAGTAGGCGTCTTCAAGTCCCATCTGAAAGAGAACACATAGACAATAGGAGTGTTACAATGGCTTAAATTAAAATTGTCTACAACTGTCCTCGATACCTCTTTCTTTGGCAAATACAGTCGAAGCTCTCGTTGCGACCGCTCTCGTAAGCGACCAAGCTCTAGTTACGACCACCATTGTGAAACCCAGTTTGAATTGTCACTCAAACTCTGTAATTAAACGCTCTCATAAGCGACCGTGACCACTTTTGAGAATTACCAACTGGCCGTTTCTTTTGTTTTTAAGCTCTCGTAAGCGACCACTTGTTGTGCTTCACATTTCAAAGACATTGTATTATTTGTAATCATCTGAATAAGAGAAGTTTTCAATCTCTGTGGATGCGTGACCTGTACATTCGCTTTCGTACATTTCGCAAGTGGCCAGCCTCTATTGTTTCAGCGCGTGGTCACTTACGAGAGCCCATTCTGGTAAGCGACCAGCTCTAGTTACGACCACGTTTTCGAATTCCCGAGGTGGTCGCTTACGAGAGCTTCGACTGTAGTTCTTACAGTTTGCCTTAAATTGTACATTTGTCGTACCTTTTGTCGCCGGGATCTATTCCGCAATAGAGTATCGACTTCATGTGGAAATGCTGTCTGAAGAATACTCTACAAAGTAAAATACACATAACATCATAAGTAAACGGTAAAGTATCTGGCGAAAGAGCTCGTTTGTTGACTTCTTGAAAGGCTGACCGGTTCACTTCATATGGTACTGTTGATTTTGCTGTACAAAGTGGTTCTAACTTTTAAGTTTGTGGATGAAACCCTAGTGTGTGACCATTCAAATGAAAGCCATTGAGCAGTACTTTCATGTGGTACTGTTTATTATGCTGTACAAGGATGGTTCAATGTGGTGTACGCAGCTTGTTGTAGCGATTCTTACTTTCGTTCGTTATCAGTAACAGTCATTCCTTGTGGTGTGACCTTGAAGCCGACTGTGGTGAATTTCTTAGCAGCATCTTCTGTCGACAGACGTTCCACAGTTCGCTGTATGGCGCTTGCACCAGTCAGCATTTCCACTTCACTGTGTCCTAGATACATGAGTGAACCAACTACAAAACAAAACAACAAATCCGTGGTAAGATTTATGCAACCAGATGATTATTATTATCGCTATTCTGAGTTTTATCATACGATCACAAAAATATGGGTCATCTTCGGAAATATTCGGAAATCCTCGGAACTCATCGGAACATCTTCAAACAGCCTCTTCGGAAATGTTCGGAAAACGGTCGGGTCGTTTTCGGAGACGACGACATCGTTTCGCGGAACAGATTTCTACACAGTCAGAAGTGTGGTATGATTCAATTGACTTGGTACTTAGTATTACCTGCGCCTTTCGGCCAGGATTGGCCGTCCTCTTTATCGGGAGACTGGACTTTATCGTCTGCTAAGAGGTCTGTAAACGGAAAATTAATTCATGAACAATAAATTCCTAACGATCGACATGTAATGGATATTATTATGTTAAAATATAAATTAGTGCATTAAATGTATAATAAAATGCGTTGATAATTCTCGCTACCATCCGAACACCGAATCCAATACAGTTGGGCCAGCTTTACTAGCTGCATAGCAGCCCGCTGAGTAAAATAAAGCACGAGTTTTTTAGGCGCGCGCGAGAAAAGACACGCGCGAGGAAGGAGACACCTCGTTGTTATGGACAGCGGTTTTGATAACGACTATACACGTGACCAGCGCCAAGCGCGGGAAAACGCGTGCGACCAACTCGCATCTGGTTTTGGTTTTGCATCTGATTGGTTGAATACGTGGCGCGAGTTTTTTAAACCAATCACAGAGCGCAATGATGCAAAACCAAAGCAATTCCAAATTACTTTCGACACTTCATTGAAAACCGCTCTTATGGGCAGAATTGCCCGTTCCGAAGTTCAAATGGAGACTGGGGACGAGTTTTTAAATTTAAATTTAATTAAAAATTGGAGCCCGTCACAAGAAAGATCACATTAAAATTAGTCAGTTTACCAAGTTTGAGGTTGTTTCGTTGGATTTCAACCATGTAGAAGACTTTCAAAAATCAGAAAAAATAGAGACTTTGTATGGATTTGGGGGACGCCATCTCTGAATTAGAGACGTTTGTATGGAATTTGGACGACCTTTGACAGCTCACAGCCTGGTTACTATGTAATGTAACATAACCAAACTTGGTGAACTTACTCATTTTCATGCGATCTTTCTGGTGATGCGATTGATTTTTTAATATGACGTAATTTGAACAATAGGTAAACTAGTGCCCAGTCCCTTTTTGAACTTCGGAACGGGCAATTGATCACTCAAAGTCAACTTACCGTGAGAGGGCATGCTAAGTCTGATGGGTAATGCCAAAGGTGTAATGGAATGTTGATAAACGAAAGCAGCCAAACTCCCTAAATATACAAACAAACAAACAAGCGTTTATTATCGCTGATTGTGAGAAAATTCAATCCAATGTCAGGTTTTCACGCCCTTTCAATTCCGTAAAATCCCAGAGAATGCAGTGAAAAGCAAATAATTTATCACACTGTCTGTAGCGGCGATCGCTAGACAACGAGAACGTCACAAAAGAATAGGTTTAATCAGTAGTACAATTGCTCTGCACGTGCGTTTTACGTTTTGGTATATTTCTTTGCCGTCCTCTGCGAAACAAAAACGTCAAATGACTAAATTCACGGTATTATGGAGAACGTGAACACACGACGGTGAATTTTCCTTTCTCAGTATACAGCTATTTCGAGAAAGGTTGTCGGAAAAAAGCGCACGCGACAATCCCGAAAGGTAATCTGGGATATGATCAATGAACCATAATAAATACATCAAACCCGCGATGCCTACTTTGTTGCTTTCTTTTAGCACTCGCAAACATACGTTTATGGCGTCTCTTGCCATTTTCTCAGATTTCCCTGAAATGCTGAAGTCAAGGACCTTGAATTTAAAACTACCCACAATACCTTTCGGGATTGTCGCGTGCGCTTTTTTCCGACAACCTTTCTCGAAACAGTTGTATCTGGACTTGAACTCCGTCCCTCCGTCCTAGACAGTTCGGCCACATTGGACAAATTGAACGTGTTGGAATAATCGCGAAGTAGTTTCAGGTGACGTTTTACATGGCGTCACCGTCGTGGTTGCTTTTGTCTTATCTGTCAAGAGGAGAGTATCTGCGGGAGGTGGGGTCTATTTCCAGCGGGAATGACTGCCGGGGCTATTACCAGGGGGTCGTATTAGCGCACGTGGTAGTGTAACTGCGTAGTTATAAGCGGAACTGGTACAGTACGGAGTGTTGCACCAAAACTTACCAAACACGGGTTCGTCGTTGTAGCCTTTCAATCGGACGCCCTTTTTCGTCGTCTCGAGAAGAAAGTGTCGCACAAGTTCGTTGTCCAGATCAACTTTAGCTGCAAGAAAATAAACATCGTACAGGTTAATAAAATCGGCGTTATACAGGGTTTCAGATACGTTTTAAAGGCAACGTGTCAATGAGGAATTGCAACGGGTCAATAGACCTATATGAGCGGAGCCTCACCAAATTGTCAGAAGTTTTCCATTAATTTGTCGGGTCAGGTAGCCAACATTGTCGGGTTTTAAAGGAGCTATGTCACGATATTTTAGGTCATGTTTGCGAAGTGCAAAATCACCTTCAAATTGAAGAAAGTCTCAAAATAATAGTTTACTAAGGTAGAAAAACACCAAAGAGGTGATAATAAACCAAACAGGAACAAGGATGGTTGAGGATGGAGAATATTAAGATGGATTGCGAACAGCGAACTTGAAAAAAATGGCCAATGTTTTCAAGATGCATCATCCGTGACGTAGCTCCTTTAACCTGAGACCCCTCTCTTATCTGGAGCATTGCTAATAGGTAAAAATTGTTATGAAATTGGACTACCCCATGAGAGCCATCTATCAACTACAACAGTCGAACCTCCCATAAGCGGACACCCTCGGGACCAGAAAAAGTGTCCGTTTAAGAGAGGTGTCCGCTTATGGGAGGTTAAAAATGCAGTGTTTGTATATAGCTAAGAACATGACTAAGTGTCCGCTTACGAGAGGTGTCCGTTAGCGGAGGTTCGACTGTATTAACTAGAATGTGTAAGTCTTCATCAAATCCCTCAACCTTCATTGTCCTAAAATCTTCAAGGTTTTATGTCGTCTTGTAAATTCAACTTACTTAGATCTCCTTGAAGCCCCTGAAGCACATGCGCAGGAGGCACCGCTACCTTCACAGCTAACCCAAAGGCGCCTGGGAAGGACTGACTATCCCGGATGATAAAAGAGCCTGGTTCCGAGTCTCTTAGAATATCGTTTGCTGTGAGCACAAAAGTAAAAAACATGAATTCGTTAATAACATTCTCTGATCCAGTGACAATCACAAAACAAGTTAACAAAACTTCGTCTGTCTGTGCGATAACAAGAAGAGAATAACAAAAACATTCTTTAACCCTTTCACTCTCAAGAGTGCTAAGTTCAAAATGGACGAAAAAACCCAGAATTTCACTTTTGCAAAATTGTCAGAAACAAACAGCACCACTGGAAAGCAGGCTTTAGCCAGAATTTGTAAAGTGGGCGTCCTGGAGGCATGTCCCCCAAAAAATTTGTTAAAGGTTTGGTGCATTTTTCATCATTTTCTCCCAGGATTGGGCGTCCACAGGACACCTGGACGCCCTTCTGGCTAAAAGCTTGCTGGAAAGTACTGCTCAATAGCTTTCATATGAATGGTCACACACTAGGGTTTCATCCACAGACTCAAACGTTAGAACCACCTTGTACAGCATAATAAACAGTAGCACATGAAAGTACTGCTCAATAGCTTTCATATGAATGGTCACACACTAGGGTTTCATCCACAGACTCAAACGTTAGAACCACCTTGTACAGCATAATAAACAGTAGCACATGAAAGTACTGCTCAATAGCTCTCATTTGAATGGTGACACACTAGGGTTTCATCCACAGACTCAAACGTTAGAACCACCTTGTACAGCATAATAAACAGTACCACTTGAAAGTACTGCTCAATAGCTTTCATTTGAATGGTCACACACTAGGGTTTCATCCACAGACTTAAAAGTTAGAACCACCTTGTACAGCATAATAAACAGTACCACACAAAAGTACTGCTCAATAGCTTTCATTTGAATGGTGACACACTAGGGTTTCATCCACAGACTTAAAAGTTAGAACCACCTTGTACAGCATAATAAACAGTACCACTTGAAAGTACTGCTCAATAGCTTTCATTTGAATGGTCACACACTAGGGTTTCATCCACAGACTTAAAAGTTAGAACCACCTTGTACAGCATAATAAACAGTACCACATGAAAGTACTGCTCGATAGCTTTCATTTGAATGGTCACACACTAGGGTTTCATCCACAGACTTAAACGTTAGAACCACCTTGTACAGCATAATAAATTAACGTACCATCATTTCTTGTAATGGAGGGTTTATACCAAAACGACGACGTGTCCCTGTCAAATTTCAGTCCTGGAATCTTTGGACTGTCCGGAAGAAAAACATCTGAAAAATAAAGATAAATAATTTAAGTCATTTTTGCGATGTACAAGAAAGAAAACCTAAAAATAACTGTTTATTAAGGTAGAAAAACGCCAAAGAGGTGATAATAAACCAAACAGGAACAAGGATGGTTGAGGATGGAGAAGATTAAGACGGATTGCAAACGACGAACTTGAACAATTTAGGCTACATTTTTCAAGATACGCAAATCGTAACGTGAAGAAACCGCGAAGACAGGTGGAGAATGTTGTGTTGATGTATCAACAAATTCTCAGCAGCAACATTACAATAAATGTACCGCGATTAATAAAGAGAATTGATATTTCGATCTTGAGCCTCACTGCAAATAAATCGCGCGAGCGTTAAAGCGATCACGCGTGCGTTAAGGCGAGAGTTAACCTGAATGCCACTTTTCCGCCACTTAACATGGGTTTAATGGAAATATCTCGTTCACGTTTCAAGCAATCCAAAAACTCTCTGCTCAAAACATGAATCTATGTTATGGGGTGTAAATTTTTGGGTGATTTTTGGGAGAAAATTGGAAAAGGAGTTGTAAAATTTAGGGAAATAAGAAATATTGAAGATTTAATGTAGTTTTAAAATCAGAATTTGAAGTTAAAAATTAGTAGATTGACACCAACAGACAGTTTGATAACCACGCAAGAGCACCCGCGTGGGTATCAACTGTCTGTTGGTGTTCCAAAATTGTTTTTCTTCTTCTATCCCTTCTTTAAACCTCTTAAAATTTCATTGAAATTCACGGGTACTCCCGCGTTAATACACTGGCAGTATATAATACTCACTGTCACCCGATGAACCAGACGATACGCTAGTTGTAGACCCGTATCCTTTATCCGAGTGGGGATGGGATTTCTTTCTCTGTGTCGCATTTTCAAAGGACCCAGATCCCTCAGACAACACAGGACTCCTACTGTCCAGTCCTCCACTCTTGACGCTCTGTGGAGTACTGGAGCGACTGAGTTGGGCTGGCTGTGGTACGCTGACGCTGTGAATACAACAACAAAAGTGGACGCGTAAGAGTGATCTCTGATAGAATAGAGCGGTTTTCAATTGAGTATCGAAAGTAATCGCTGAATAGCTTGGGTTTTGCTTTACTAAGCTCTATGATGGTTTTAAACAACTCGCGCCACGTCGCCACCTACTCAACCAATCCGATGAAAAACAAAACAAATCACGATTTGATCGCACGCGCTTTCCCGCGCTTGGCGCAACATGCTCTAGCCAATCGTAGAGAAGATCTGGTCTTCTCAGCCAATGAGAATCAAAACCATTTTCCCGTGCTTACTACCGGATACAAGTTTTCCCGCGCTTATCACTGGTTACATGTTTTCCCGCGCTTTCGACAGGTAACACGTTTTCCCGCGCTTGCCACTGGTTAAGTTTTCCCGCGTTTTCCACATGTAACACGTTTTCCCGCGCTTTTCACCGGTTACATATTTTCCCGCGCTTGTCAATGGTAACACGTTATCTCGCGCTTGCCAATGATTTAAAAATGTTTTCCCGCGCTTTACATGTTTTTGCTTCGAGATCTGATTGGTTTATTTCACTATTTGCGGGCGTTGTTACTGTTTCTATGACAACCTTGGTGTTGGTATTATAAAACCGCTCTTGAAGACTCTTAATTCAGTTATAATATTCCATCAATGCCTTACCTCATGTCCGCCATCTCCGATAGAATGTCCTGAATAGCTTCCACGTCAACAGTTGAATTTGTCGCCTGGATCTGCTCCATGCTTCCCGCCACCCTTGGGGTGTGCAATGGGCTGACCCCCTCTAGGGTGGTCGATGAGACGTCACTTCCATGACTAAGAAGATAAACATCAATCCAAGAGTTATTGCCATCAAACGTTACTAACGATAGTACTAAACGCGAAATACTTGAGTTAATAAACATGCGAAGGGTGGTTCGTTGTGTAAGCCTTGGAGTTAGAAAATACGTCAGTTTGTTTTATGTTCGGGACGTTTTGTGTAGGCTTACACAACAAACTACTAACCTAGCCTTTTGCCTGGACTGTTTGGCGGACCGGATGTCCTCCAGCCTTGCATAGCCTGCTTCTTCGTCTTCACGAGCTTCCTGCGCATACAACAGGCGCACTTTCCAGAAGATTGCTGGAACTTGATTGCTGGCTCACCAAGTCATTCCCAGTCTCCTCCTCGTGGCTTGCTGTCGTGCGTAACGTCGGGTTAAACCGGTTTGACGAGTGTCCACCTACAGGAGTGGAGACTGATGACGAGCTGACGATGGACTCACCAAAAGCGGAGTCCGTGTGACCATCACTGCTGCTGAAGTCAGAGAGTAATGTTAGCGAGTAGGAACAGAGAGCGGAAGAAAGAGGTATGTAGGAGGGAGGGAGAAGGAAGTAGGCAGAGAGGGAGGGAGGAGGAAGTTGGCAGAGAGGGAGGGAGGAGGAGGTTGGCATAGAGGGAGGAAGGAGGAAGTTGGCATAGAGGGAGGAAGGAGTGCAACGGTAAAAACTAAAGGTAAAGCCACACTCGGGCCACTGCCGGAGCTTATCCCGGTTTCTGTAGCATGAAGCCGACTAGGAGTATCTCTACTCTCCCTGGATGGGATGCTAGTCCATCGCAGGTTACCCCAGCATTTTGTCCAAGTTTCCCTAACTGTTCGCTGGTACCCATTCAGATTTATACGATTTCCTGGGTGGAGAGAGGCACTGTGAGAGTAAAGTGTCAACACAACGACCCTGACCAGAACTCGAACCCAGACCACTCGATCCGGAGTCCAATGCCCTAACCAAAATTATATTTATATGCTGAGCAAATAATGGTAAAAATAACATACGCCGATGGTGACACCCCAAGGTTGGTGGGCTCATCAATGGATCCTTTGGACTCCACTCCTTCATCAAGACTAATACCATCGATGCTGCTAGGGGGGGACTTGTCAATCAGGTGATGCCCGTTGAACTCTGTTCAATGAAAAAAAATTAATGAAAACGCAATTAAAGTACTTTATAAAGGAACAGAGATGCGCGCGTGACTGGTCAATAATTAGTGACAATTAGTCTGGTAAACCACACGATTAACTCCTGCATGCATTTTGCTATGATCTGTCGATTCAATAAGCGACTTGGGGGTAGGGTTGGGGTAGAGTTAGGATGTTATACGAACACATTCAAAGCTTGTAAATCATAAACTCATATCGTCTTTTTTACCACCAAACTTACGTGGTTTGAAACGCAGGTAAATCACAGAAATGTCATTAGTATATAAAGTTCAGTTAGTATTTGGAGTTCACCCTTTCACTCCCAAGAGTGAAAAATTCTTGAATTTCACGTTGTAAAATTTTCAAAAACAAACAGCGCCACATGAAAGTACTGCTCAATAGCTTTCATTTGAATGGTCACACACCAGGGTTTCATCCACAGACTTAAAAGTTACAACAACATTTATTGACACAATGTTTGACTCTGGGAGCGTAAATATTAAGCAGTGTTTTAGATTAAGGTTAGTCATTAGCCACGAGCTTTCCCATCTAGTTGTGATCGAAAACAGAAGTGTACACTGTAAACGTGTCTTCATGCGTTCGAACAGTATTCCTTGAGATGTATTTTCTTTGATGAGTAGAAATGCGAGTTGCAGAGGTTGGAAACGATATTACGCGACACACACATGATCGAGGTGCTGTGGATTGCATGACACAAACGTGACAAACCATCTTGCGTGACACAAACTTCTTCCATGCAGAGGTGTACGTTACACAGATATGATCGAGGTGTCGTGGATTGCATGACACAAAACGTGACAAACGAAATTGCGTGACACCAATTTCTTTGATGCGCAGGCATGAATGATGAATGTTACACACGTCTATTATCAAGGTGCCGTGGATGAGACACGAACGTGACAAATTATGTTGCGTGACACGTTGAAACTGGATAATGTGTTGTACGATACGAACGTGACAAATGACAATGCGTGAAATAGGAATACATAAGAATGTGACAGATGAGATTGCGTGACACAAATATTGAATGGCGTGACAATGAAAAACGTGACTGGTACCTGTCTTGTGATCGTGAACAAGATACTCATGAGCAGGAGCAATGCGTGACTCTTTAAGTCCCATAATATCAGTGTCTCTGGGCGGCTCTGTCACGTGCTTTGACTGCTCGATAATTCTCTTGGGTGGTGCTCCACTGATGTATAAAGTCCCTGGACATGTGGCTCAGTTCTCCAGGTGCTAACGACTTGGCATTGTAGTTCGATATCTCCTTAAATACTTCTGTCGGTGACGCGCTTGTTAGACCAGGCATGGGTATAAGCTGTCCTTTAATGTTCTGGTGATGCGGCAGGGGTCGCATTTTGTCTGGTTGGAACATATCGGTGAGAAGCGCTATTTTTGAGCGTTACATTGCCTTTCTCTGGAAGTGTCTCCGAATCTTCAATGGTTGTTTTTCGCCCGTCCAAATCAAACAAGTCTATATCGTTGATGGTTTATTGTTATTGAAATCAAAGGTAAGTGGCCCTTCTCTTTGCTTACCAGAATCAGCAGTGGTCCATCCGTCTGTAACAGAAAACATCCCATTTGTACCGACATCATCCAACCTGTTTGGATCAGAATTGTATCCCACTGTCGTGTGAGTGACAGTTGTAGCTTTGAATGTCCTAGGCATCATTTGCGTCGCGTAAAATTTGGGCGACAGCGGGGAGACTGGGGGTGACGTTTGTGACAAAGCTGCTTCATGTAAAACAAACGAAGGTGTCTCTCCAACAGAGAAACCATTCGACATCTGCCCCGTTCTTGGATTGCCGTTCCACGAGCTGTTTTGTAAATATGGCGGAAGTGTAGTTGGGCTCCGAGTGCCCGAGCCTCTGATGCCATTTGCATGGAGTGGTTCCCCCGGTCCACCCTTCCTGTTGTACCGTTCCCCCGCATCAAAACTAGCCTTCTGGCGCACGGGAGGTCCGGGGGGAGTTGGAGATCTTGATCCGCCATTTACGAGCCGTGTAGTTGACGATTCCATGCCCCTTGTACTGGGTCGAGCTTGTTGCATTGTTGAATCCAAGAGCTCTGAGCACTCCCCGAGCTCTTGTAAAAGCTTATCAATCGATTTCACCTCACTGTGCTGCATTGTGCCGTTGTACTGAAGACTGGGTTGGTTTATACCGCAATCCGCATTCTTGTTTTTGAATCCGTATGCATTCCTTCGATTCAAAGTATTTGCTCTGTTTTCAAAGAAGTTTAAGTGTTCTCCACCTCTGGACCGAGCACCGCTGTCAAGACTCATAGACCGCACTCTCTTCTTGAAGGCCTTGTCCACTTGAGCGTACAGGTGTCCATTCACTGGACCAGCCACGTACTCTGGGGGACCTAGTGAAAACAGACACATGACTACTATCAAACAGTACCACAACATAATTCACATCAACAGCTTTCATTTGAATGGTCACACACTAGGGTTTCATTACATGTAGTCTCCTACGCAGCCGTTTTTTGGGTCGTCACGCACTCCTCCTCACTAACTTACTTGGGTTTCATCCACAGATATAAAACATAAAAGTTAGAACCACCTTGTGCAGCATAATAAACAGTACCGCATGAAAGTACTGCTCAATAGTTTCATTTGAATGGTCACACACTAGGGTTTTATCCAGACTTAAAAGTTAGAGCCACCTTGTACAGTATAATAAACAGTACCACATGAAAGTACTGCTCAATAGCTTTCATTTGAATGGTCACACTTTAGGTTTTAGAAAACAGTATTACATAAAACATGATAAAAGTACCAAAAACGTAAATAAAGACATCTGACATTAAGATCAGTCACTAGATATAAACTGTCTGTCGTATACTTCTAATTGTTCACAAAAAAACCCGCTTTCAGGGCTGTCTAAAGTTTATAAACATCACAACAGTTCACAATACCTCACAGGGAATACTTCGCCAACCCAGAGACACAAGCCGTTTTATACTGCATAAAATAGTTGGACATTTAAGTCTTTCGAACGAAATACGTCAAATACGTGCCACTGAAGAGACAACGAAAATAGACGCGGTGTTGTAACCAGACGAGCTTTTCAGACGGAACTGAAACAATGCAATGATCGACATGCAAGATAAATAGCAAAATAAGTGAGTTTATAATCATGTCTGGTTTGGACAGTGTGGGTGGAAAATATCGTAACACTGCACAACAATATCGGAGCGAGGAGGAATGCCATTGATATATTTTCTACGAAACGCTCTGTTGATCGTACTGTATGATTTATGGAGCACTACAGTGGAAGTTCCCGTAAGTGGACACCCTCGGGAAGTAAAAAAGTGTCCGCAACTGGAACTGGCCGCTTACGGGAATGTGTACATACAGCTAGAGTTCAAACGGGGTTTTTGTCAAGGCGGCCGTAAGTAGAGCTGTCTGTTTACGAGAGTGTCCGCTCAGAGAGCCTCGACTGAATAATCATTTACTACATCCCATTCATTCCTTGGCTTGCAGCTCCAAGCCGACTCAAGTGTTGTGTCGGAGTGTGGTAATACAATATAAGTCCGAATTCTTCTTGGTTCAAGGTTAATTGGAAACATTTTGCATTGGTATCAATCCACGAGTGATTGACAATATCACATTTGAATGCAAAACAGAGATAACGCAAAAAGGAAGGAACACCCACCATTTGAAACCAACCACTTGTATAAACACTCCATGACCTTTGCAGTCTTTGCAAGATGTATACCAAACGATTTCCCGCAAATAACAAGAAAATATTCTGCTCTTAATTCTCAACATACCGTATCTTTGAGCTACATATGTACATATTTTCGGTAAAATCCGTCTAATAAAGTGCCGGAAATCGCCTTAAGGATTCTCCAGGGTCGCTAAGCCACGGCGAACAACACGATTTTGAGACAAGTAATTAGCTTTCCTTGGCGCAGCTTCAAGATCGTTACGTGCTAAATCTGTTCAAACCCAGGTCAGATGAAAGTACAAGTTCTCCTCACTGATTTCCATACATTCCTTTTAATATCACTTGTGAGAATTTGGTGTTTCATCAAGACAATATCTTCTAGTTGATGATTTTCTTTATTCTCATCACTTGTCTGCTTGACAATGTATTGATATTGTGCGGAGAAATGAGATGTAGATCACACTTGGAGCAGAAAGGGTCAAACCACACGTACACAGACATGGAAAGTTGTTTTTTTCTGGAGTATTATTAGCCAAAAGAATAACAAAAATCTCCGGGTGTCATTGAACAATTGAACGCGAAATATTTTCTCCCTCAGAATGTTGTTGATAGATTTATGACAAAACAGCAAATCATGGCGAGAAACGCGCGCGGAAAAAAAATCTACACTGGGATGGAGATAAAACGAGTTTTAGCGTTTATCCGTCGGCTATGCAAGAAGACTTCCCATAGTCCAACAGGCACACGCGGGACTACACGCGGGACTACACGCGGACTACACGCGAGACTACACGTACCAAACACAACACAGGTTCATTGAAAATGGTGTTAGCAGTCGTTTTCTTTCCGAGAGCTTTGAAAGTTTGGGACTAGACTGCAAAACAGTCTCTCTTTTTCTCGAGATATTGTGCGCGACGCGCGAATTGAGAGGCGCGAAGCGCCGATAATCCACGCGCGAGCCTCAGCGTCTCCCCAATCCCACTCGTAATTTCACGCTCGTTCCAGATCCTTCGGCCGCGTTCAGCCCGACACTCTCGCGCGAAAATAAGGACTACGGACTGTTCTGCAGTCTAGTTTGGGACTTTCACACCATCTCGCACTCTCGGAAAGGAAACGACTGCTAAGCAGGCTTAGTCTGACTTTTAGCCGTCTCCTCGGGTCGCTTACTTCCGAAGGGGACCGGCGAAGAGGACAATTGAAGTCACAGACAAAATAAAAACACAGCAAGCTACTATTACGCGAATAGCATCAGACACATGATCTATGATCTGATGATCTATACACGTAACTGACTGCACGTTCAAGGTATCTCAAATATTCCAGTCGCTAGACGATTAGATTTCAAGTAAACGTAAATATTTCTGACCATATTTTCGTTTCCAGTGTGACGGATTTTAGGCTTACACGTTCAAAGCTATCATAACAAATAACGCACAATAGCTAGACATTAGATCAATCTAGACGAACACGTCGAAGGTCAAATCTGTTTTTGAGTAATTATTGTTTCTTGAGAAAACAACTACGGAAACAATAAATCAGGGATTAAGTAGAGAAGAGAATCACGTATTTGCGGTGGAGAAATTATGCAAGGTATCACTAAGCTACATACTTATCACTACCAAGATCGAAATATCAGCTCTCTCTCTAATGTGTGCCATACATTTCTTCAATGCTACATATGAGAATTTGGTGTTAAATCAAGTGATGGTTTTCTATATTCTCATCACATGTCTGCTGGACAACGCGTTGATAATGTGCGGAGAAATAGTGTGATTTTGTGATTTTACTTTTTTATTTTTATCTTGGGAATTTCGACAAAATAAAATTTGCGTGCTTGCCGTAGTATAACAGTGTTAAAGAATTTAAATAATACTTCTACGAGTTTAATGTTTGATTTATTCAACAACAGCAACAACAATTTTTCTCGTTTGTATAATACTTGCGCAAATACGTGTTCAGTTCAAATGTCTGAAGTTTAGAGACAGTGACCTTTGAAAATGCCACAGATAAAATACATTCTTGTGGTTATTATTGGCTTGTCTCTATGATATCATGTACTACTAGTCCTATATACTACTGTAGTTTCATCGAACATTAGAGTTTGTAAATGAAATTCGAATGAAAATTCGAATGAAAGCTGTTTATAATGGCATAAATATAGAGAGAGATATTATTCTGTCAGTGACACAAGCTACTCGGAAAAAAATATTGTTGTGCTGTTCATTGCTGTGCTAAGTGGCTCTAACCATAAGGTTTATTATAACATTTTTGCGGTGATATTTATTATACTGTACAAGGTGGTTCTAACTTTTGTGTGACCATTCAAATGAAAGCTATTGAGCAGTACTTTCATGTGGTACTGTATTATGCTGTACAAGGTGGTTCTAACTTTTGAGTCTGTGGATGAAACCCTAGTGTGTGACCATTCAAATGAAAGCTATTGAGCAGTACTTTCATGTGGTATTTTTTTAATGCTGTACAAGGTGGTTGGAAATATTCCCTCATAAACTGCTATCTAAACGACATTTTTGAAATACAAAGCAGACTTACGTTTCAGATTGTCACCGCTTCCTTTCGCTTCTTGGCTCGTGTAATCTGACTTCTTGTAATCTGAAGTGAAGAGGATTGCAGGATTTCAGTTAGTGACTGATGCTTACGGTAAACTTCACAATCAAAAATAAAGTAACAGTATCACGAAAATACAGTCCTTCTACACGAAAATTCCGCGCGCTACGCAAAGCTAGCGGGCAATAACACTTTTATAAACTCAGTCCAACGTCACACTGTAAGAAATATTTTGTTTGCGTGCGATGTTGTCAGATATCGTAACTACCAACACACTATCTAGTACTATCTAGTAGCTTCTAGTGAAAGCGTCATGTTTAGTCTAAAACAGAGTCGAAAGCGGCCAGTGAAGATGATAGCAATCTTCTCTGTAGCGTCCCTACTCGAGATCGCCGCGGTCGAGCAGCTTTATTTTAACGGAGATGAAAATAAATACACGACATTCCTTGATAGAGTTTATCTTGCGTGCGATTCGAATTAGCTGTGGAGTGAAGGCAAACAAACAAGTCAGCAACAATGAAACAGACTTACGGTACTGCGGGTAGTTATGGACACCGTTTCGTTCGAAATGTAAAGGCGCAAGAACAGCCATGCGTGAACATTAATAAACTCACCACCGAAAACAAGGCGATGTATGTACGGTGGAATACCTTCTCGCTCGTAACGTAACCTGATCTTGGTAACGATGCGGAGAATTTATGATTCGCAATTGTTGCACATGGAACACGAGGACAGAATCACAGCGCGTGGTCCAATTAACGAATGCGCGAAATAAAACATGCTGCCATAAAAAGAAATGCACGAGTCTAACATTCACGCACCCACCGTTTCCTCTTAAGATTTCCGATCCAATCGTGTGATCAGCGCATTGTTGGAGCCTTTTGCGCGCCGTGTCAGCATGACTAACGATTCCTGTTTCGGACGGTAGCGCGCCGGGTCACCGTTTTACGCACTTTCCCACGCCAAAATCATTAGCACCCTTATACTAATAAACCTAATACCGCCGACATTATGAAATAATCTAATATACATAGCTAAATGACCAACACACGACTGAATTGATGAAGCGAGTGCAATATTAAACATTGACAGATATAAAACGTTCCTCGGCCAAGTCTGTGAATGAAGCTACGGTGAGACGCAATCTGGAAGAGTATTCGATCGATCGTGCTATAAGTAAAGCGTAAATCATTCACAGAATCATTCATTCCATTCATGATCGCTTTCCAGAATGTCTTTCACTGCACAACATAACATAACCGCGCCATATCCATTACCAAACAAAAACAGACAGATACAAGAATGTTCCAAAAATCTACGCGACCTTTGGCGAGCAACAAATCCAAGCTGAGCCGTCGTGTTCTGGTCGAATCCAGCGTCGTTGTTTCGGTAGCGCTTGAAACACCACGAAGCGGATAACATAAGCTTCGTCTCCAAAACCAGCTCAAGCCAAGAAAACACTTGAATTATAAAGAAATCCCGTCCGTGTTTGTATAACTTGCGCGCGGAGATCCAGGAGACCTTGACAATGAACGATTGATCTTACTTTGAAATCCAACGCCTTCGCGGCTTTGTTTGCTCCAATAAAATAAAAGACAAGCACATGTATTACGCGGGGGCGATGTGATTATCTCTCGTTTCAAAACGAACTAAAAGGGTCACGCGACATCAACAGTCAAACGAAGCGTGGATTGAAGGGACAGCTAAAGGTGAAATGTAATTGAGAATACGGGGAAGCAATCGTTTGTGAGTTATACAACAATCGAAATCGAAAATGACAGCAAAGGAATATCTGGCTTTATCAATCGTTTTTGACAGACACGCGCAGGCGAGTGATCGATTCATCAAAAACTCGACAAAAACCGCGCTACAATAATCTAAGATACGCGCGCTGATGAAAAACACGGATTGTGCAGATAAGGGGTTTAAATGTTCCACCAGAGGCCGCTATCGCGGAGAAAGAGGTCTGTAGTTATGCTGGGGGAATTCTTCATGAGAATCAAGCCGCGAATTTCAAATATATACACCTGTTCCCTACAGCAATGATAACCGAAAGACGATTTTCGGAGAACCTACGCGGACATCCGCGTGTGGAAGAACAGAATAATGACGCGCTATACAACATGATGAAAAACAGCAGAATACAAGTCGGGGGATATAAAAGGAAACAATAGCACTCATCTTCACAAAATTAACTCCACACCACCAAGATATTTAATCCGAGAGGCGTATGCGCCAATTACAAACATTTCCTGTTGTTAATGATGACAAAATTCTGCAAATATTTTTTCCGCCTACTGTTTGGTTTTGTAAGAGTCAAACAAACAGATCAACACATGAACGTGGACGAGCAACCACAAGTTAGTACGCAAAAGGCAAGTTTAGGGTTTCTCTGTAAATTGAAGGATTTTTTCGAAGCATTGAGGGCAAATTTTGATGACTGTGAGCTGTAAATCAAGTGGATCGGAGAGAGTATACAGTATGCAAGGGAGTGAAGTGTGTCTCAGATTGCAAAATAAGATCGATAGAGAGAGATATGATAAATTCGCCACCATCAAACTCTCGTATTTACCGTCTGCTCTACAAATTAACTTTTTCATGACTGCAAAACTCACAATAAACCACTTTAATTGTAGTGATGCTTACTTAAATGCGTCCCAAAAATAACAGTATGTTCTTGAGTCTTAAAATAAAGTGAAAGGCAAGTTGCCAAAATACTTTTTTTAATAATTATTATTATATTCTTTTTAAGGTAGACATCTTGAGATCAAGTTAGAGTTCTCCTGTCTGCTTATAAAACAATTGCAACCCTAAGGAAATCCTGTGACATAGTTTACCTGTCTCGTTGAAATAGAAAAAGAAAGGCATTATTGAGATTTGTATCCAAAGAGCTTTTGTTTACATAGCCTGTTTGTCGAGGACTTATACCAAAGTACGTTAGCGTAGATTTGGCTGTGATTTATAAGGAGACGGAAAGACTGAAGCACCAGAAATAGTTATTGCTGTTGTTATTTTAGCTCATGTTCGTGTGTGTGTTCTTAAACAGGATGGGCAAAGTCTCCCTAATCGAACAGCCGCCGCCGGGCACAGGCAAAACTCGGGATATTATTTTAAGACTAATGCTGTACCATCGTTAGTTAAGGTTAAATTAGACAACATTTAATGAGAAAACGTTTACGTGAAACGAAATTCAAATAGTTGACAGCAATTAGTGATGGATGTAGCATAAAGGTCAGATACAACGAAAATGAGATTTTGAAATAGTACACACTACGCGAGAGTTGCATGACAAAAGTCATGCAAGGAAACATCATCTAGTGAGTGGCTTTGACCAAACCTTTCGTGCAACTCAGTCTGCCGCGCAAACGAGCGAAAACTCAGTCTCATCGACACGCATGCGCATTTGAGCAGGTTCAAAGTCTCCAGAGTTGATCCCACAAGAGCGCGCAAAAGCGCACGAGAGCGCTTCAGAGTAGGCGGTCAAACGCGAGCGCCGGAGAGTTTGAGCTCTCATCAGCTTTCCTTCTTATGTGTTTCCGGATTTAACAATTCTTTTTTGTGTACAGAAGGAAAAGGCGAAACCAATCTGACGGGTTTAGTGGTATTTTGGTCGCATGAACGTAAGACGGATAAACCCTTGCTAAAACGGTTTCTTTTTTTAGAAAATTAACCATCGTTCTCACGCGCTCACGTCGACTCTCCTGCGCTGACAGACGACGCGAACTTCCGCTCGTTTGGCAGGCAGATGAGTACTCTCAGCTCGTTTGATCGTTCGTGCCTCACTTCCGCTCGGCCCATTCCCGCTCGCTCGTGCTTCGCGCTCGCTATCGGAAAGAAAGAGGGACTGCTCGCAGTCGAGTTTGATCGCGCGCGCTGATGATGATAGTCGATGAGAGTTGAAGAAAACTTTCGTCTATCATCCCTGAACGCTGCTCGACTCTTGTTCACTTTTGACCCTGAGGCATCGCTGTCTCACTTTCACCCGACCACGCCCACTGAGTAACAGGATGTTCCCGCTTTTCCGGCTGAGTCGTTTGAGTGGAGAAATAATCTTTTGACGCCAAATGGACAGTGAAATTTATAGTCTGAATAAGCATAGCAAAACTCGTTTGTTGGTATACAAATTTAAACTCGATTATTTAAATTGCCCCATTGACAGCAATTCGGCTCTAAAAATAACAACGAAAGGAAATACGGACTTTTTTTTAGCTGTCTCGTATGAGCGGAAAAGGCGAGAACAGACACCGTTGTCTGGTTATCAGAAATTGTCGGAGGAAAGCGCATTTTACATTTGCACCCTACTTGAAAGTTGAAGCTCTAATTCAGGCGACCTTCCGCTATAAGAAACAACGGAAAATCGTTTTCTCGAGGCTGTGATTGATTCTTAGCTTCTCCTTACCTTTCTATAAGAAATTGAAGTAAGCAAGTGATGGGAATTAAGAGCTGGATCACAACAGCCGATATCATGGAACGTGTACGAAACTCGGCGAGTGGAATTCTGGATTTAGGTAAGAAGCTAACTAATAACAAACCAGTGTTGCTTTAATTTTCAGTTCCCGCTATTTTGAAATGGGTGCAAACAATGCGCGAAAGACAGTGTAAAAATAATATTCTTGAAATATTCAGCCTGTAAAAATATTTCACTGCTGGAATTTTAGGGATGTAGATTTACTGGGAAGCGACTGCAAGCTTCACCGTGTGCATGTGAACTGGCGTAAAAACCGCGAACGCTACCTCACGGATGGCGCATCTTAAAAACATTTAGCCTAAATTTTTCAAATTTGTTGTTCGTAATCCGTCTAAATCTTTCTCGTTCTTAGCCATCCATCTTCCTTTTTGGTTTATTATCACCCCTTTGATATTTTTCTACCTTAGTAAGCTATTAGTTAGAGGTTCTTTTGATTTGAAGGTGATTTTGTGCATTACCAAAAATGGTGACTTATATGCCGTAACATAACTACTTTAACTTCATGCACAGGCAAACAACGGGATACGATACCTTCATTTCGATAATACAGTCCAAAAGACACAGTCTCCTGATAAAAATCTCCAGATATCCGTCTTAGATAGTTAAGAATATCATTATCACTCAAGCGACTTAATTTAATTGCTCTGATGTTGCACCAATGTTAAAAATTTTCATAAATCGTTTCCACATTTCTTAATTTGCTAAGAGACAACATGTCAACTATCATTGCAGTATTGATTACACACCAAGTCAATGTGATCAGTTTTTAACCTCTCATAACCTGTTCTCCAGACTTTGTATAGAAATTCTGAGAAGAAATTAGATTCTGATCACTAATGCGTTTGCCAGTAAACGAGATTAACGAAGGCCTTTCTGTTTAGTGCTTTTCTAAAATGAAAGAGTCTCGATTATAATTGAAACAGCAAGAAATCAATCGAATTCGTCGCAATCCATAATCCAGTCCTAAATCGTCCATTTACAACTACAGTCGAACCTCCGCTAACGGACACCTCCCGTAGGCGGACACCTCTCGTAAGCGGACACTTGGTCATGTTCCCAGCTACATACAAACACTACATTTTTAACCTCCCATAAGCGGACACTTTTTCTGGTCCCGAGGCTGTCCGAGGTTCGACTGTATACTCAAATCTGGTTAGCCTGTTCCAATCCAAGGATCCGGTCCAAGGGATAGGCGGAGCTGCGGTTTCTCTGACTAGGAGTATTGCTACTCCCCCTGGATGGGATGCTAGTCCATCGCAGGTTACACCCAGAATTTTGTCGCTGGTACTAATTTATACTCCTGAGTGGAGAAGAGAGACATTGTGATAGTCAAGTATCTTGTTATTATTATTGCCCAGGGCTCGAACCCAGACCCCTCGAACCGAAGTCCAACGCGCTAACAATTTGGCCACCGCGCTTTTTCTCTGACTCGGGAAAAGACGAAAGAACCAGAAATAGACATGATAGATTGCATCCATTGAAGCAGCGTTACATGAGTTAACAGAAAACTAGCACCAACTTCGTCTAATAGATGCGGTAATTCTCCACGTTCCAGTCCTAATTCCAATCCACCGTTTTCAACTGGTAATCTTCATAAATTATAATCAAGGTATCAAGTTTACGAGTTAAGGATGTGAGATGAATAACCAATAACCTTTAAACCACCAAACGGAATTAATTAAACCAAAGCAAAAACAGAAGCAATTTCTAGAATGGTTTTCATTAAACCTAATTACGGCAAAAAAAAAAACAAGGCAATAACACAATTTTACAAGATATGTCACCAATTAAAAGCCATTGATTCTATCTAGTGTAATCCACGCGCGTGTGTCGCGCGCGACAGTGTAATTGAATTACATTTACACGTGGTCATCATTTTACAACACGTGACACTGAATCAATTTGATTGACAGGCACAGGCTAGGCCCAGGCCCCCAGGTGAGGCTGAAAGTGTAAGTAGTATCCTATTGTTTCTCTTTCAGTTTAGGAACACAACTCTTAGTTCGCGATAGTAACGTCAACGCCCCACCCCCCCCCCCCCCTCCCCCGCCCCTGATATTTTGAATATTACAAAGACCGACTGCTGTGCATACCGTATATTTGGAATGGATATAAGCTGCCGTAACAGACTATTTCTAGAAATGCATTTTGTAATTAATTAACATTAATGACATTAATCGACGTTTATAACGGCACGAATAATATGGAACTGAATCATGAGATAATTCAGGTATTGCACGATGCTTTAACTATACCATGTGACTGCCTCTGGATAACATCTGAAAATTATATATTTAAAAAAAAAAATTCTACCACTAAAGCAAACGTATTTTGAATAAGAAGCCTGAAAGCACGGTAGTTTAGGCGCTGTAAAAAATCTCAACGATCTATGAAATGCCACTCCCTTAAGGTAAGGCTATAAAGAAGAAATGTACGGATAAGTAATACAATTATCGACTTTAATCCTCGCTTAAGGCAAGGTTGAATAACATATTTATCAACCATGCCCCATTCCAAACATTTTTATAAAAACGGAACAAAAACAAATTAAGTCCAAAACAACAACGAATAATACAAAACTAACTCGGCCACAGTAGAATAAACATGGAGATTAAAGGCTACAAAGCTCGATAAACAAACCATTGAGAAAATAAAAGCTTCCCAGTGTGTGGGAAACGAACAACAGCTCTAGACTAAACCACGACGGTGGATAAAATATATTACTCTAAATCATCATCAATTCTGCTTTGCTGGACTTGTGATCAAATAAAGAATACAAGATCACGAATGTACGGCAAATGAAGAGTCTAAGCTAAGATTTTAAGCAGATGTAAATATGGATCTCTTTGGCAATTTAGAAAAGTATTCATTCTTATAGTTCTGTTTAAGGTATCAGTATACCCCAAATTTGACCATTTTGCAAGATTTTACTTTTTGTTATCTTCAGATAGATCACATCAAGACCTTTCACTTCCAAAAAGTTTCACGAAAAAAGATTGCTTCTAAAGAAAGTTATGAAGAAAAAACGATTCTCTCCATTAAATATTTCTAATCGAGAGCCGTCAACAGTTTGTCAACATGTACGTATAAAAAGTCACGTAACACGAGGGCCGACATGTCTGTAGATTCACCCGAAATTCGAAAGCCGCATCTTGCAATGTTCATGTTCATAGGAACATAACTGTGTCCGCTTTTTCAAGTAAGAATATACCGAAATGGGAAATTGTTCGGTAAGAATTGAGCTGAAGCACTCGTCTCAACCAGGTTTCAAATGACACCGGATCGCATCACTGATTAGGACAACTTGAACTGATCGCTCGCGGTTGCATATCCATGTGGGCGAATATCCCACGGAGAAGCTAAATGGAGGGAAAACTGAAGCCATAAACTCGATCTTAATTTACTTGTAGCACGATCGGTGAGAGGAGAACGTTCTTCTCTAGACATAAGAAGCGCGCATTTGAGGTCATTTGTATTCGATACGAACTCTGTTGTTAATTAAAGTAAGACCACAGGTACCCCAAGCTCAATTTGTGAGGTGGTTTAGTCTTTTTTTTGGTGTCGCGCTTCGCGCTTATTTATAGTGTATACTACAAGCTATTTTAGTCTTTTTTTGGTCTCGCGCTTCGCGCTCGCTGTCGCGCTTCGCGCTTATTTATACTGTATACTACAGGCTAGACAATATGTTATCTGACCTCTGCTCAGATCAGCGCTGTGTAAGTGTTGTAATTTGAGCGTCACGGTAACCGTTGCGTAACAGCTAAATTATAGGGATTTGTATGAGAAATATTCCTGTTGATCATAAATGTACGAAATTGCTAATAAAGTCGTATTTTTAACTCACCTATGTTGTCTTTTTGTGGTTTCTTGTGTTCCTATGGTGTTTCTGGCGTTCTAGCGGCTGTTTGAGGCTTTTTAAGAGCGGTCGGTGTTGCACCCTAAGAAGCGAAGCGAAGGTTGGAATCCATTTTAGACCGGGGTCGCTGTCGGCGGCGATAAATATCGTGAAATTTGTCCCACGGTGATTCTTCCACCGGGAACAGCTTTGCAGATAAATGGGCTACGTTTTCCGTCTTTCTCATTGCTGAAATTTCAATATCTGAGGCTGCAAATCGCGATTAAGTGAAGAACCCAACGACGTGACTGCTCGCGGCAAGAGCAGCCCTGCAACGGAAACAACCGTCGAACGACAATTTGAAATCCTGACCCGCTGGGGCACAGGAGGTTTCTACAGTGGCAATTTGAAACCAACAACTGTCGGGCACAGTAAGATTGTCGCTTATCGAACTCCCTCGGGAAGTCACTATTTTTTTAAAAATCACTATCGGCGTTTTGTGATTGTCACGAATTGTGATGTACTACTAATGGAAGAGATGTGTAAATAAACTGGACGTCACCTTCGTTTAAATTTTTCATTCGTGCGCCAAAACTACAGATTTATTTTTGGACCATCAGTGGCTATCAGTGGTTTACAATAATTGTTTCCAAATATTTATATTTTAATGCTGCGATGTGATTATTTGGGATGAAGCGGGAATGTCCAGTAAGCGTACATTAGAATTGATAAACTGGCTGGGCTAAAACTCATCTCACCTTTTGTTCATCACTGACGGAGTGCGCTCAATAAAACATCTATTAGAATCGATCTGATTAAATATTCTTAAAATCGAAAAAAAACGTTAATGTTATCAAACAGACAGTAGTTTTGGCGCACGAATGAAAAATTTCAAGTCAGAGGACGAGAATTGCGCAAAACGAAGGTGACGTCCAGTTTATTTACACATCTCTTCCATTAGTAGTACATCACAATTCGTGACAATCACAAAACGCCGATAGTGATTTTTAAAAAAATAGTGACTTCCCGAGGGAGTTCGATAAGCGACAATCTTACTGTGCCCGACAGTTGTTGGTTTCAAATTGCCACTGTAGAAACCTCCTGTGCCCCAGCGGGTCAGGATTTCAAATTGTCGTTCGACGGTTGCCACTGTACAAACCTCCTGTGCCCCAGCGGGTCAGGATTTCAAATTGTCGTTAGACGGTTGTTTCCGTTGCAGGGCTGCTCTTGCCGCGAGCAGTCACGTCGTTGGGTTCTTCACTTAATCGCGATTTACAGCCTCAGATATTGAAATTTCAGCAATGAGAAAGACGGAAAACGTAGCCCATTTATCTGCAAAGCTGTTCCCGGTGGAAGAATCACCGTGGGACAAATTTCACGATATTTATCGCCGCCGACAGCGACCCCGGTCTAAAATGGATTCCAACCTTCGCTTCGCTTCTTAGGGTGCAACACCGACCGCTCTTAAAAAGCCTCAAACAGCCGCTAGAACGCCAGAAACACCATAGGAACACAAGAAACCACAAAAAGACAACATAGGTGAGTTAAAAATACGACTTTATTAGCAATTTCGTACATTTATGATCAACAGGAATATTTCCCATACAAATCCCTATAATTTAGCTGTTACGCAACGGTTACCGTGACGCTCAAATTACAACACTTACACAGCGCTGATCTGAGCAGAGGTCAGATAACATATTGTCTAGCCTGTAGTATACAGTATAAATAAGCGCGAAGTGCGACAGCGAGCGCGAAGCGCGAGACCAAAAAAAGACTAAAATAGCTTGTAGTATACACTATAAATAAGCGCGAAGCGCGACACCAAAAAAAAGACTAAACCACCTCACAAATTGAGCTTGGGGTACCTGTGGTAAGACGAGCCTTCTCTTAATCGATCAACGCATAATTATTTTCACGCGTCTTGTGTATTTAATCTCATCAGACCGGAAGAACGCCCCAAAACATGTTTTCCCCTGTTTCTCGAAACTAAAATTTCAGCGAATGAAGCGCACGTTTCAAGTTCGTTTGCAACGAATTTTCAACCTTTTTCGCTGCAATTTGGAGAGAATGTTCTCCAATAGTCTGACAAAAAAACTGTGTCGGGGAATTTTATTTTTTTCCCTCCTTCGAAAGTTATGAGTATTTTCGTACAGAGAATGCATGTTTTGTCAACCCTCAAAGTTTAAATGTGTGTTAAAGGCTAACCAGACAAGTAATCAAAATTCCCCGACACAGTTTTTTAGAGAAAGGTGTCAAGAACACGTAGCGAAGTTTTTCGCTTTCTCCCGTTCAATTCCGGCCGGAAACGAACTCGATTTGTGGACCAATATACTTTTTGAAATTGAGCGCTATATTCGAAACACGTTAATCTTTTTACTTGAAATGAATACATATTCGTAATCTACAATTCTTAAGCTTTCAGGAAATATATACTTTATTGGGGTTTTTGTTAAACGTCCGACCGTAAAACAGCGCCAACGCATGATGGTCATTTGGGGTATACTGATACCTTAATACGCAGTACAACGTGGTTCTAACTTTCCCGGAAACTTTTAGTTAAGCCTGTGGATGAAACCCTGGTGTGTAACCATTCACATGAAAGCTATCGAGCAGTACTTTCTTGCATAATCTAAATCATCGTCCCACCGGCCTCTGGAGACAGACCTTACTTTTGCACAATGGTCGCACAAAGTCTTTGTAATGCAAAATTCTAACTGGTGTACATCCTGGAAAATACCAGTACGAATGACACGAATATAATGTGAGTCACTGCACACTCGGCTTAATCAACAATCTCAAAAGTTTGTTATACTTCGTAACAAAACAATGTTACAAGGTTCAACTGAGCGTTTAAATATTCAGTTTGTATAGAACCAAAGTTAGAACCACCTTCATCCACAGACTTAAACTGAGTTAGAACCACCTTGTACAGCATAATAAACAGTACCACATGAAAGTACTGCTCAATAGCTTTCATTTGAATGGTCACACACTAGGGTTGTTAGAACCACCTTGTACAGCATAATAAACAGTACCACATGAAAGTGCTGCTCAATAGCTTTCATTTGAATGGTTACACACTAGGGTTTCATCCACAGACTTCAAAGTTAGAACCACCTTGTACCGCATACTAAACAGTACTACAAGAAAGTGCTGCTCAATAGCTTTCATTTGAATGGTCACACACTAGGGTTTCATCCACAGACTTCAAAGTTAGAACCACCTTGTACCGCATACTAAACAGTACTACAAGAATGTACTCATCAATAGCTGTCATCTGAACATTTGAATGGTTGCACTTAAAAGGCTCAAAACTCTTGAACTATATAGTACCACTTTCATTCCATCACACAGTTTTTATGCTTCTTTAACAATCCCGGGAACAATATAAGAATCAAACATTGGATCACGAACACTTATCAACTTTGAACATGAAAGTAAAACTACAACAAAATTCTATACCGACCGAGTTTCAAAAACTAAAAAAAAAATGAAAGTCAAACATAGTGGCTTTCATTCAATTCAATCATATCAAAACACAATTAAAAGCTTTCTACTTTAAATAAACAGCGTTACAAGCATCGTGAACTTCGTCACGATAAATATACGCAGCAATATTCAAGACAAAACCAAGTCGTACAACACAATTAAAAGTACCCCAAGAATGTACAATGAGTTCCAATTGAATAGACACCGCTTTTAAAACACTTCAATCTCGGAGTGAACAGCAGACTCGACGGGACGCCAAAGCGGTATGCACGAGGACGACTTCCTATTACACAGCAAGATTCCAACAAGATTCCAAAATTTGCATTTCACCAAAAGATTTTTTCAGGTCGTGAGCAACTAACAATTAACTGCTTGGTTTTGATTGAGGTTATCAATAAAATGTGGTTTACCTCGGCTATAGCGCGTGTGATTGTTAATTTTATTCGTCAATTAATAACCCAATTATAATATTCGATTAAGTGGTGCGGTTTTAGGTTAGTGATCACTTACGAAGCGACAGAATCGCTCCGTAACTTCATTCGCCAAAGCTCGATTATTAACAACTTGGTGTTTACAGCCCCAAGCTATTGTGAACAAGCGAGAACCTAAGCCCCACTTAATCGCAATGTTGTCGCTCACAGAGCTTATGATCGAGTATCTCTAACAGGGGGGCTGTATTTACAAAAGATCTATTAGTATTAGAAGGATGAGAAAGATTGATGAAAAATACTGCCTTACCAGTTGGATGGATTCCTTAAGACAGGAGACAAGCTTTGTTGCATAAATACCTCGCTGTCTGTTTGCTGTAGCTCTGATGTTGTATTCTCCAAGTCGGTAAATCATGTGTTAATCCCCGGGTGACTTTGTGAATACAGCAACAGTTTTTAACTGGTGATATTTAACTAGGATTAGCGATATTTCACCGGCAGGATGTGCTGTAAACAAGTCAGGATCGTGTCTACTGTGGAAAAGCGTATGCAATGAATGCACAAGAGTGGACAGCTAATTAAATAACAATGCACAAGTATGTGATAACTGCAGATTTCGTCCCTGGAGGGTCATTAACATAAGTAATCAAAAACGCCGTCGACCTTTAGCGGTAAATAACTGCCGTGCTGACTGCAGGGTAAATATCTAAAATTAACACCTGCTCGATACCAGCAGTAAATAACTCGGCAAGATATCGGTATTATTTTAGTACACAGTGAAGGTTATCATGCACAATGCAGTCCAATATCACACGCTGATGTATAAAATAAGCGACGATATCCACTTCACACGAATTGATAAGTGTTATTAACAACTTAATGTCAGGTCACGAATTACTTATCGGTGATTTCTAACAACTATAAACTTGGCTTTTTATCTAAACAAGTACGAGGTCTGCTGTATTTTGAAAACATGTTCTCCAAGAGAGTTTATTAAGGGCTGGATCTGTGAATTTCAAAGCATGCCGAACGAAAAGATAAAGGTGAAACAAGTTATTTTCCCGAGGCCACAGGAAACCATCTATCAACTCCCAATTACACCTCTTCACCCTTAAACCCTGATATAAACATACAAATTCTCCTTACTGGTCTGTATACATTTCTTAAATTAAATAGGAGTTGGGAGATTTTATAAAAAAATTTACAACAATTTCTCCTTTGGTGATCACTTCCTTAATTCTTGTTACCTACGACTTTGATTATGCATTGATATCACAAAAAGAAATTAGCTCTTGATCGGTGGTTTATAACAACAAATATTCACTATGATTATCATGAATTATGGGCCTCGTATGTATTGATGTAAATATCACAACACAATTTCGTTATCTCCAAAACAAAGTAGCAAACAATGATAAAATACAGTAGTTATCAACACAAGTCAAGACATAAAAAGACATAAAAAATAATCACAAGTGATTATTTTTTATGTCAGCTGTCATATACAAATCGGTTATTTATTATCCCAATTTTTCTGTTGTCGATTATCGGGAAAATTGACGATTTCTGTGGGTTTTGATCTAAAGGACACACAATAAAGAATATGTGTTTGTTTAACCAAAGAACGCTTATGTTTTATTTAGTTACGCCAGTAAAAGTGTTTCCTTTTGAAAAACGTTTTTTCTGAAGTACAATTGAACAGATACACAAACTGCACTCCTAATTAACAAAGGTTCAAATACCACATAAAAACACTTTTTGTGCAATAAATAGAGGTTATTCAGCGGAAAGTTGTGAAATACGGCTGGGCATTTTTACGAGTCAGTTTTTATTTTTTCGAGCCTTTAGGCGAGAAAAAATAAACACTGACGAGTAAAAATGCCCAGCCGTATTACACAACTTTCCGCTGAATAAATTG
Organism: Desmophyllum pertusum; assembly: GCA_029204205.1. Lineage (NCBI taxonomy): Eukaryota > Metazoa > Cnidaria > Anthozoa > Scleractinia > Caryophylliidae > Desmophyllum > Desmophyllum pertusum. Next base: position 85,759 of record MU825437.1, on the reverse strand, counting down.
TTTATTATAAGACATAATATCTTTCCTAAAATATAGGCTTTCAACAGTGTTTTCCGTAGCGCGCGGTCAAGGGAACTGAGACCCGTGTAATACGGTCTCATATCTGCTCTCGTCTTTGTGCGTATTCGCACTCTAACATTCCATGTCGTATAATAAATGCTCATATCACCTAGATATACGAGACTCTCGCACGAGATAGAGCGAATAAAACGCCCAGAGAACAGAAAGTTCCAAAACAACGATTCGTCAAGCAGGGAGATGATGATAAAGAGATTCCGATAAAAGATTCTTTTCATCGTTCTGTTTCAAGCAGAGAGAGCTTGATAAAGGCTAACAAAAGAAACGAATGAACATCTCAGTAGTCAACAAAACCATGACATGGATTGAAAGCCATTCAATTGTTTTACTGATCAAAGGTTTTAATGAAGCAAGCGTGTAAATACAGCCGCCTCTCGTTGCTTCTGGCCGCTAGGGGCGTTTGCAAGAGCGATCAGGGGCGGCTGTACGTATTCAACAGGCTACAGACAACCAAGTAGGAGGTAGTCATACAGCAGTCTGTGGATGAAACCCCAGTGTGTGACCATTCAAATGAAAGCAATTGAGCAGTACTTTTGTGTGGTACTGTTTATTATGCTGTACAAGGTGGTTCTAACTTTAAGTCTGTGGATGAAACCCTAGTGTGTGACCATTCAAATGAAAGCTATTGAGCAGTACTTTCAAGTGGTACTGTTTATTACGCTTTAAAATATAGACTGAAAGCTGCGCGCGCTCTGATTGGTTGAAAACCATGTTTTATCAGAGTATAAAACATAGAAAAGCGTGTTTTATCGTTTCGCGCGCGTTAAATCTATATTTTAAAGCAGATAAAGAAGCCAAAACTATGTATTATACTGTCATAAAACACTCCGGGAATTAGAGAACACTTGAGAAATTTAGAAAACACTCGCCTGCAGCTCGTGTTTTCTAAATTTCTCTCGTGTTCTCAAATTCCCGTCGTGTTTTATGACAGTATAATACATGGTTTTGGCTTCTTTATTTGTTAAATACAAGGTGGTTCTAACTTTAAGTCTGTGGATGAAACCCTAGTGTGTGACCATTCAAATGAAAGCTATTGAGCAGTACTTTCAAGTGGTACTGTTTATTACGCTATACATAAGGTGGATGAAACCCAAGTGTGTGACCATTCAGATTAAAGCTCCGCTATCGAGCAGTACTTTCATGTGGTGGTTTACGTCATGTGGTATACTACAAAAAAAAGTATTGCTTCCTCCCCTGCCGCCCCCATAAGTCTGTGAATGAAACCCCAGTGTGTGACCATTCAAATGAAAGCTACTGAGCAGTACTGTCATGTGGTACTGTTTATTATGCTGTACAAGGTAGTTATAACTTTTTTAAAGTCTGTGGATGAAACCCTAGTGTGTGACCATTCAAATGAGAGCTATTGAGCAGAACTTTCATGGGGTGGTTCACGTCTCTGCCGCCCCCATAAGTCTATGAATGAAACCCTGCTGTGTGACCATTTAAATGAAAACTACTGAGCAGTACTTTCATGTGGTACTGTTTATTATGCTGCACAAGGTGGTTCTAACTTTTAAGTCTGTGGATGAAACCCTAGTGTGTGACCATTCAAATAAAAGCTAATGAGCAGTACATTCTTGTGGTTCTGTCTATTATAGCGTACAAGATAATGCAAACACTTGATTGTCTTAAAATAAACAAAGTTATAATTATTATATGCACAGCTCAACCACACCGGAAGCATCGGGCAAAGTATAGATCGTAAATCATGATTTCAACCCAATTTGATGTTTCCTAAACAATAAAATGCCGGCAAATACAGAAAAAAAAATCAATTGAAAAACACAAGTATTTTGTCGCTATAAAAAGATTTGGCCGGCAACAAATCACATTTCTCGAAACTAAAGCCTCGATCAAACGGCCTCAACATTCTCTCAACATTTGTTGAGTCATGTTGAGAGATGTTCTGAGACCATGCCGTGTCAAACGATTTCAACATTTCGAGAACAAAAGAAATGTTGAGAAGATGTTGAGACAAAGTTTAAACGAAGTCAAACTCTTCTCAACACCTCTCAACATTGTCGAGAAGGGGTGGTCAAACGGTCTCAACATCGGCTCTCGTCAAATGTTGAGAGAATGAAACAAACGAGCTATAATAATTTATTTTATCTGACTGTTTGCTCAATGACCGTAATATTGATAACACTGATACTTATCTAACAAATTTAATTAAATAGATAAAGAAATTAAAATATTTCCAAAAATATCCTGGCAGGAATTTGGCATGAAGTGGAGCAGAAAATTGTGATATGCTTTCAAAATCAAAACAGATTCGACGAAATTTCTAGAACGACAAATTATTAACATCTCTAACACAGTTACACCGTAAAACGAGTCCATGATGTACAGATATTTTACTCTGAAACTTGTAAATGTGCATGATTCACTTGTTATTGGCGAAGCTGTTGCGTTCAATATCATTCAGCTATTTACTTGAGATAAAAGCTTTTCAGTAAAAATTGTCTACCCAGGCCGAAACATGTAACGTTCACTGCGACCAAAACGAAAAGAACCTGGTATTACACAGGTCTATCGAAGACGAAACTTCTAATTAAACACGAACACTGCTTATGAATAAGGTGACATTTTCTGACACGCTTAGGAGATGAGTTGGAATATATAAATTGACTCTTGAGACACAACATATGTTATATGCGTCAAACTTTACGAAAACGACTTCGCAGATATTCCTCGTCGCGTATCTCAATTTCAACTTCTCAACTAGCGAAAAAACCTACGAAAAACGTTCATCAGCGAACAAATTAAGCCTCGATGTATTTCCCTAAAAACATTCGAGGAACTTGCATTCATTATTAGAAGCAATAGTGCAGAAAGTAGAGACATTTGCAGTGTGAAAAACAGCAAGATTAAGGTCGATATGCACAGAACAGTACGACTTTCACCATTACCTGGCTCTGAGGTATATCCATCTTGGATATTGTCAGCTGTAACTTCTCTTAAACACTGCATACATAAACACCCGCTGTGGGGCTTCAAGGGTTGTTCTTTGTAGCAACGACTATGGCCCATATATAAATTATTCAAGCGGATTGTTGTCAGATAGATGCATCTGTGGGTTTATTTTCATTTGACGCATCGATGGTTTTGGACCTTTCAATCGCTAGATCAGAATACGAATTCTTCTTACCGATTTTGTTACAATCCTTTTTATCTCAGTTCGGAGAATTTGTTGTTACATCAAGACGATATCCACTAGTTGATGATTTTCTATATTCTCATCACCTGTCTGCTTAACAATGTATTGATATTGTAAGGAGAAATTCGATCTTAATCATCATTGCAGTTGCAGACCTAAAGTGAAACACAGGCGAAGGGTCGAGATAGGAATAGGACAGGGAGAGGGCGCGGGGATCCCCCTGGGGTATTATCGGGAAAACTCCTATATCCTAGTCTCGTGTCCTAAGGATTAAGTTTTTAATTTCAAAATAAATGTTTAACGAGAAATATAAAAACAAATGCTGTATCGACGACGTTTCGATGTTTAAATTTATCTTCAAAAAGCTCAACGACACTTGACTTGAAAATGATGTTCAACAACTGAAACGTCGTCTATTTGCGTTTATTTTTATAGAGTGATTTTCAATTGGGCGTCGAAACTAACCCAGAAATCCTTTGGGCTTGCTTTACTACGCTAAGCTTCTCAACCAATCAGATACAAAACCAAAACCGTGTATTTGCTTCGAGTTCTCATTGGTTCATTTTGTTGTTTACGTTTTTGATGATCGGCCATTGTAATTGCTTTGGTTTTGGTTTCACGACACTGAATTTAAAAATACTCCTCTATTTCTCGTTTTAAAAATGCTTAATTAAGCAAACCATTAATGGTTCAAACATTTTAGGAATTGAATTCGAAGCTATTCGATCATTGTAACGTTTAAGGTCTGTATGTACATCAACACTGTTTAGCGTGAAAACTAACTATAACTTGACTTCAATTCTTTAGCGGAAAACCGGTGTAACATTTACAAATTGTGGTTTAAACATTTATCATTTTATAATGTCTTTACGACTGAATTAATATTACTTTTAATTAGTAAATTAATGACAATACACATCTCACTTTTGTCAACTTTAATATTTTATTTATTACCTCTGACACTGTTAAAAACTTGATTCTCATTCCAGTTACCACGCTGCATTTGCACATAACACAAAAAATGCTGACAGGACAAAAATGTAAAGGCTGGAAGACTGGGTTCTAGCAATTTTTATGTGACGTCATCATAATTCTAAAACGGAAACTACTGAATTTCTTCTTTTAATATATTTTATCCATTAGTGGCAGTAATCTTCATGGAAATTTTCACGTTCATTCAGATCTTGTTAATTTTTTAATTTAATCAAAAATAAAAAAAATAAATGGAATTTGATCAGACTTGTGACAGCGAATCAGCATAATTCTCTAATGTCATAAATTAAAAGCGTTAATTATGATACTAATGTAATTTAAAAGTGTTATCAAAAAAACTTCGTAAGAGAAAATTAAAAATATTTGTGCAAAATCTGCTTTAACTATTTCTTGCATAACCCAATGGCCGCCATGTTTATGTCCTTCGGCTGGACAGGTAGCCTGCGTCGCAGACGGGACTTGACCTCCGGCGGTCAAGTCCGTCTGCGACGCAGGCTACTGGACAGGATGCATACAAAGTCTTGTAAAAAAAAACAATTATTATTTTTGTTTCAATAACATCGTTGTGAAATGCACTACATAATTAAAATTTGGTCAAATTGTTCCTTTCAATCTACTCTAAAATTTGTACTTTTTATGATGTTGCAAATCCTGCGAACCACCAATAAAAAAAACATAAAAGTAAAAAGCCTTCTTCATGCTAGCCATGAAGTTTTGAACACTTAAAATGACTTTGCCTTTAAATTAGACTTTCTCAAAGTCCGACTTGTGTAAATCTTCGCCTATGGCTATCATGGTTCACACGCTGACGTCTCCTAAACTAATTGTCGTGCTCGCCGTACACGAGCGTTTTTCATGACTTTCTACTAGAATCGACAGAATACCTTAAGCGTCAGCATGATAACTGGTCAGAGAATCCTTGCATCTAAGATTAACTTGTTACAATAGAGTGGTAAAGTGTGATGTCACAAATTTTCAAATTACTTTTATCACGCTTCAAAATCCTATCATTAGATAAATATTGCTGATGTACGATCAGCCACACAATTTCAACTTGTTAGCACGAATAGAAGAGAAGATATAGAGGTTCAAAGTTTGGTACCGTCCCATACAAACCTCTCTAATTTTGCGCCGGTTCTAAACTGAAGGAACAGACGCAAAATTATAAGGGTTTGTATGGAGTAATTAAAACCTGAAGTGTCCATATCTCGGCCACAAATTGCAATGGAGAGCTAAATTTTGGCAAGTGGACATTTTTTGGCATGCGTCCTCCGATCAAATTTGATAATTTTTGTGACGTCATAACTTTAGTACTCTATAACTGTACAGTAATATTATTACAAAATTGTGAAATGAATCTTTGAGATTTTAAGGGGTTAACTTGTCAGAGCCACACAACACGGAGTTTCTTCGCATTTAACATTTGAAATGTAAAATCGCAACGTAAAAGATATATGCCTCAAAATCCCTGAAATAAATCCAGGGATTATGTTAAAATGGGTTACAAAAGCGTTCACAAAAAAGAAAATCACTTTTAATTAACATTAGTATTCTCAATCTATTCTATACACTTCTAAAACTTTATAAACGTTCAGATTTCACGCTATTAAAACTGAAGATGTATTTCATGAAAATTAAACATTTATACAAGTTTGTTTTTAATATCTTTTTTGTTTTTATCTCAGTCAAACTAGTTTTGATCGCCCAGAAATCGTTCAAGTTAAAGATTTTATTTAGTTAACACTGTTCTAAGTTAATATGTGGAGGATGAGAGCCGATTTTTCAGTTAAAATTTCAGGCCATTTGTTAGTTGTAAGTTAACCCCATCCAGACGGTTTAGTGCGGTTTTCAATTGAGTGTCGAAAATGATCGCTGAATTGCTTTGGTTTTGCTGTACTGCACTCTGTGATTGGTTTAAAAAAACTCGCACCACCTACTCAACCAATCAGATGCAAAACCAAAACCAATCGTGACTCGGTCACACGCGTTTTCCCGCGCTTGGCGCCAGTTACGTGTATTTGCTTCGAGTTTTCATTGGTTCATTGTGTTGCCGGTTTACGTTTGTTGTGATTGGCCATTGTAATTGCTCTGGTTTGGGTTTCACGGCATTCAATTGAAAAGGTCGTCCAAAATTTTACGTTAGTTGAGCACCTGCGAGACACAAGGAGAAATAAAAATTTTGAATGAAGAAGTTCTTTTTCAAGTGGAAGCCAGGAAATTCACAACAAAACAAACAACATTGATGTTGATGAATCATCGTGGCGTTACGTTTGGTATACGTTTGGTAAACCCCCGACGGACCAAAAAATTAAAGTAAGTTGTTACTGTACATTCTGGGGGCAAAATGGCGACCAGCTTGACGACGCGTCCCCAGTAACGGTCCCACAAGTCACTGCGAGATACGACTCGCCCCAGATCTCTTCTCGTTTCTAAAGTGGCGAATGTTGAGACTGTGAGTATCTGATGTTACCAGTGATGAAAACAAAACACGAATGAAAACAAAAATGCAAAAGGCAACAACAGAAAGAAAGCCGCAAAAACGTGCAACAAAGATCAATCTTTCAAACTGCCACTTTACCTACTCACCGAATAAACACTGTACTGACAGATTTATTCGGGTTTTTTACGTCACCATGCATGTATGTTTCCACCAATGGTGTGACGTCTAACTCCCATGCTAATCTACCCACAATCCTCTAATTTTGACAACGGGCTATAACGATCGAAACGTCACTTGCTGAAACCTAAAATGGCCGCTAATTTACCCAATAAACCTCACAATGATGATAAACTAAGCGTTAACAAACAAACAAACCTAACCTGTTATTACTAAAGATGAAACTCACTTAGAGCGGTTTTCAATTGAGTGTCGAAAGTAATCTTGAATTACTTTGGTTTTGCTTTACTATGCTGTGTGATTGGTTTAAACAACTCGCGCCATATGCATCTTTTCAACCAATCAGATGCAAAACCAAAATCAATCACGACTTGGTCACACGCGTTTTCCCGCGCTTGGCGCCGGTTACGTGTATTTACTTTGAGTTCTCATTGGTTCGTTTTGTTGTTTACGTTTGTTATGATGGGCCATTGTAATTGGTTTTGTTTTGTTTTGTTTTGTTTTGTTTTACGACACTCAAATGGAAAACCCGCTATGTAGGAAAATTGAAATAAATGACCGTGGAATGATAAATGATATGATATATGTTACTCAACAGAAATAGAAGCACAAAGCTCTCTGGTGAAAATAGAGCCATTGATGTTCACACAGCAAATGTGAATGGAATGTAAGCGTTTCTCTACAGTGTTTTGTTAATGAAATTCATCGCGCTCGAAAATAAACCAACGTTAAGTTATAACCTTGGCTGGAATGTTCGTGTGACTGGCTGACAAATAAACCCCTCCAAACTCCAAATAAGAACAGATAAATAATCGTTTGCGAAATTCAATAATAAACCATGCATAAAACTGATCTATATTTACAACCAAGGTAAAATCCTATTAACAATATCTTAATTTGACAATTTTAAAAAACGGTTTATAACAAAACGGCCAAAAATAGTAAAAAATAGTAATAATACAAAAATTATTTTTAGTCTAAAGCAGTCAAATAAAAATTCTTGAAATGAGTTACGTGACGCCTTTTTGTGAAAGATCTTCTGTTTCTGTGTGAACAAGTAAAACAAGATATATTTAACTTATGGGACCATTCCATCACAAAATGAAAGCTATTGAGCAGTACTTTTGTGTGGTACTGTTTATTATACAGTACATGGTGGTTCTAACTTTTGAGTCTGTGGATGAAACCCTAGCGTGTGACCATTCAAATGAAAGCTATTGAGCAGTACTTTGTGTGGTACTGTTTATTATACAGTACAGGGTGGTTCTAACTTTCAAGTCTGTGGATGAAACCCCAGTGTGTGACCATTCAAATGAAAGCAATTGAGCAGTACTTTTGTGTGGTACTGTTTATTATACAGTACAGGGTGGTTCTAACTTTCAAGTCTGTGGATGAAACCCTAGTGTGTGACCATTCAAATGAAAGCTATTGAGCAGTACTTTTGTGTGGTACTGTTTATTATACAGTACAAGGTGGTTCTAACTTTCAAGTCTGTGAATGAAAACCCTAGTGTGTGACCATTCAGATGAAAGCTATTGAGCAGTACTTTTGTGTGGTACTGTTTATTATACAGTACAAGGTGGTTCTAACTTTCAAGTCTGTGAATGAAACCCTAGTGTGTGACCATTCAGATGAAAGCTATTGAGCAGTACTTTTGTGTGGTACTGTTTATTATGCTGTACAAGGTGGTTCTAACTTTCAAGTCTGTGGATGAAACCCTAGTGTGTGACCATTCAGATGAAAGCTATTGAGCAGTACTTTCATGTGGTACTGTTTATTATACAGTACAGGGTGGTTCTAACTTTCAAGTCTGTGGATGAAAACCCTAGTGTGTGACCATTCAAATGAAAGCTATTGAGCAGTACTTTGTGTGGTACTGTTTATTATACAGTACAAGGTGTTTCTAACTTTCAAGTCTGTGAATGAAACCCTAGTGTGTGACCATTCAGATGATGAAAGCTATTGAGCAGTACTTTTGTGTGGTACTGTTTATTATGCTGTACAAGGTGGTTCTAACTTTCAAGTCTGTGGATGAAACCCTAGTGTGTGTGACCATTCAGATGAAAGCTATTGAGCAGTACTTTTGTGTGGTACTGTTTATTATGCTGTACAAGGTGGTTTCTAACTTTCAAGTCTGTGAATGAAACCCTAGTGTGTGACCATTCAGATGAAAGCTATTGAGCAGTACTTTGGTGTGGTACTGTTTATTATGCTGTACAAGGTGGTTCTAACTTTCAAGTCTGTGGATGAAACCCCTAGTGTGTGACCATTCAGATGAAAGCTATTGAGCAGTACTTTTGTGTGGTACTGTTTTATTATGCTGTACAAGGTGGTTCTAACTTTCAAGTCTGTGAATGAAAACCCTAGTGTGTGACCATTCAGATGAAAGCTATTGAGCAGTACTTTCATGTGGTACTGTTTATTATGCTGTACAAGGTGGTTCTAACTTTCAAGTCTGTGAATGAAACCCTAGTGTGTGACCATTCAGATGAAAGCTATTGAGCAGTACTTTCATGTGGTATTGTTTGTTTTCAATAATTTCTATTTCTGCAAAATACAATTTTGTTTTCAGATTTGAACTTAACAGTACCATGAGGAAGTTTTACCTTCTCTGGTACTACTCCCATCAGATGGTGTTGCGCTTTCTCCACTGCTCTCGTACCAGTTATCTAGCGGATACAGGACAGTGTCTGGATTCTCCACTGGTTGTAAAGAGTGTCGTATGATCGAGCGTAGCCTCTCATTATGTTTGAATTCTGAAAGGTATAAATAAGAACATTGATGTTATAGCCTAGGAGCAGGAGTTCTGTTCCGAGGAAGAGAAAATAAAAATAGCGGAAAGAGGATGAAGAGAAAAAATAGGGAGAGGAAAAAGAGTAATACACGGGGAAGGGGAAAGTAGTCGAGGGAAATGGGAATGGGAGAGAGAGCCTCAGGCTTTAACCAATCAGAACGAGGCTGTTTTACGGGCCAATCAGATTCAAATCAAGATCATGATTTGGCACGTGACTTGCACGTGACTTTTCCTGCGCCATGAAACTCTACCAAGGCGATATCGAAATAAGAAAAAACAACAGAGCAATAGGACACAATGTGCAGTTTTATGTGGTTATATGAAATTTTAAGCAAAGTTAATCTCGAGGCGATGTGATCTGCGGTGCTCCCCATTTGCGTACGTGATCTGCGGGGGGATCTCAGGGGCTCACAGCATACCTCGTGGACTGGCCGTGCGTTGCTTGCACTTTTAGCTGATCTTTGCGGATCATAGACCTGCTCTAGCGATGGAGCTATGTCACGATATTTTAAGTCATTTTTGCGAAGTGCAAAATCATCTTCAAATTGAAGAAAGCCTCAAATTAAAATAGTAGTTTATTAAGGTAGAAAAACACTAAAGAGGTGATAACAAACCAAACAGGAACAAGGATGGTTGAGGATGGAGAAGATTAAGATGGATTGTGAACGGTGAACTTGAAAAAAATGGCCAATTTTTTCAAGATGCGTCATCTGTGACATACTCCTTTAAAATAGGATAAGACAATAAATATTTGATACGTGATTTTATAAACTGCTCGAATTCGCCGAGAGAGGTTTTGTAGTTGGATCAGAAGAAGGTTCTCCCTTACCTGATACAAAGTTGCCAGTTGCGGAAAAGACAAACTCCACTTTACATCCATCAGGAAACTTTCTATCTGTTGTATCAATAAAGACAATAGATAAGACAGGGCTCTTTAAAGTCACAAGCTCAAAATTATGATGAGTGTGGGGTCGGTATATTTCGCTGACCCCTAGTCCATGGCCTACCCCGATGGGCCTGGTCCATGGACTACTATATGGACTGCCTAATAGAGTACCCATGGACTAGTAAGTAAGTAAGTAAGTTCTAAAGTAAGTAAGTAAGATGCGAATAAGTAAGTAAGTAAGTAACACAAGTAAATAAGTAAGTAAGTAAGTAAGTAAGTAAGTAAGTAAAGTAAGTAAGTAAGTAAGTAAGTAAGTAGTAAGAAGTAAGTAAGTAAGTAGACAAGTAAGTAGTAAGTAAGTAAGTAAGTAAGTAAGTAAGTAAGCGTCGTAAGTATAGTAAAAAGTAAGTAAGTAAGTAAGTAAGTACATGTAGTAAGTAAGTAAGTAAGTAAGTAAGTAAGTAAGTAAGTAAGTAAGTAAGTAAGTAAGTAAGTAAGTAAGTAAGTAAGTAAGTAAGTAAGTAAGTAATAAGTAAGTAAGTAAGTAAGTAAGTAAGTAAGTAAGTAAGTAAGTAAGTAAGTAAGTAAGTAAGTAGTAAGTAAGTAAGTAGTAAGTAAGTAAGTAAGTAAGTAAGTAAGTAAGTAAGTAAGTAAGTAAGTAAGTAAGTAAGTAAGTAAGTAATATCTTTATTTATAGAGGGTAGCACGTAATAGCCAGACTAATACACTTGTGGCCCTCTAACAAAAAACTCTAAATACTGAATTAATAAGCAATTACATTTCCACAAAGAGGAGAGAAAAATATTGAGACACCATCATGGCGTACTGTAATTCATAGTTGAGTCGCTGACTCTTAGTGAATTTAATGTGCGGCCTCATTCAAGACATGTTTAATCTTCCATGAAGCACATACCTTTGAAAGCATCATCCAATTCAGTTTTGTCCAAGACTAAACCATGATCTTTAATTGCACCAGTATGGAACTGACATCTAAATATGATATCACGGCCAGACGACAGCGTGTTCTTGTGGTAACACTTGATCTGTGAAAAGAAAGTGCATGTTAGGTTTATTTTTAAATGGTCACAAAGTTAGAACCACCCTGTACAGCATAATAAAACAGTACCACATGAAAGTACTGCTCAATAGCTTTCATGTGAATTGTCACACACTAGGGTTTCATCCACAGACTCAAAAGTTAGAACCACCCTGTACAGCATAATAAACAGCACCACATGAAAGTACTGCTCAATAGCTTTCATTTGAATGGTCACACGCTAGGGTTTCATCCACAGACTTAAAAGTTAGAACCACCTTGTACAGCATAATAAACAGTACCACGTGAAAGTACTGCTCAATAGCTTTCATTTGAATGGTCACATACTAGGGTTTCATCCACAGACTTAAAAGTTACCAGTACATTAAAGTGCAAATTACCAGTACATCTCCATGAAGTATGAGTCCTCCTTCAATGGTAATACAAATTCTCTCCATATCTGGTGTCACATGGCTGAAATACGCATTAAAAAATAATGATGAGATACTATGCTAATGCCCTTGATTTTCACCAAGTTTAGAGTTCGTGAAATCGTGCAAAATTGACCGGTAAAAAATCAAATCTTCACGGGCAGTCCATCACTATTGTCACCACCCTATATTTGTGTTATGGCGAGTGAGTAAGTTGCATACATAACTGCAATGGTCTTTCACGTCTTAAATCTTTCACCGCAGTTCAAATATATGATATTTCATATATTCACTTCATATATCTTCATCTTCTACAGGTATATAAGTCAACTCTCTCTTAACAGACACCTCTGTAAGACGGACATTTGGTGTTGGTTGCTATGCGTCATTTTTCAGTCATGTTACTGTATCTAAACACTCTATAAGCGGACACCTCTCTAAGACGGACAGTTTGTGCCGGTCCCGATGGTGTCCGTCTTAGAGAGAGTTCACTAAAATATATATTGCAAACTCACAAAGTGACCAGCTCCCAGTTACATTGCTCTACCAACTGAGCTATCAAGCCACATACTGCACCGAATCCCGTTCAAATCCTGTTCAAGCCTGAATTTTCAGGCGTTCTCTTCACAACTGCTTTTAAAATACTTTGGTATTCTCTTCGTCCCCGTTAGTGTACTCAGAGACTTAAATCAAAGTTGATGATAATGACATCAGTCGAAAACGTTCAGTTTCAATAATTTTATAATACATTTTTAGCCTTGTATATACATCATTTTACTTTTTAGCAAATATTATAACAAAGTTACATTACTTACAAAACTCCTGAGGTATAAATGAGTTTCAATCCATCATAAACCCGCAAGAATGGTTTACAACCTAAACACAGAAAACAAAATGGCTCAAACATAAATTATACCCCTTGTTAAAATGGCTACAATGTATGACATCCTGCACATTAATAGACTATGGGCAGTCTGTTTTTCTGTTAGTAACAAAAAGTGTGCTAAGTGAACGCAAAAATAGCGCAATCTACAAGCGGCAAAGACACGAGTAGCATGGGCTCGTGTTGTGCTCTTAGGTCACTATGTCACGATATTTTAAGTCATTTTTGCGAAGTGCAAAATCACCTTCAAATTGAAGAAAGCCTCAAAATAATAGTTTTCTATTAAAGGTAGAAAAACACCAAAAGAGGTAATAATAAACCAAACAGGAACAAGGATGGTTGAGGATGGAGAAGATTAAGACGGATTGCGAACGGTGAACTTGAAAAAATTGGCCAATTTTTTCAAGATGCGCCATTCATGACGTAGCTCCTTTCAGTGCAGTGACTTGACCCCCCCCCCCCCACCAGAGGTGTACAAATGAGTACCAGAAAATTCCTGGGAAAATCTCGCAAACAAAACGTTAATATCTCACCACCTCGTGCATCAAAACTGGGTATTCCATGGATAATAACATGATGAAGAAATATCGGGCTGAAAAAGAAGATTAAACGCAATAATTAATGAGGGATGGTGGGATGGGTAAGGAATTGTGTTGCAGTCATTTTAGTTTGAATATGAGGTGACATGTAACCCTGACTTACTCTGTGTTAAGTTTGACCTTCCCATCTAAGTAATCACTGAAATAGTGCACATATCTACAACAATGAAAAAACAATCAGTTAGTTATCATCACTTATGATCCACAGCAAAAAAATAATGACAAATTATTAAATATGTTACTTTTAAAGGGGACAACATTTATTGCAAAGGTACGATGGATTTTGAGCTATTTTGTTTACAATCAATTCTCCCCAAAAGTACTGTAGGGGGTAGGGGGGCACTGAGCTCCCCACTTGTGAGCTCCCCCAGTGTCCCCCCATTAGGAAACCAGTAAGAAGAATATGTACATGCTGACACCAGGGCTAATTAACCCGTTCACTCCCAAGAGTGCTAAGTTCAAAACTGAGTTAAAAATTTTGAATTTCATTTTGAAAAATTGTCAAAAAAAACCCAGCACCATTTGGAAGTACTGCTCAATAGCTTTTATTTGAATGGTCACACACTAGGGTTTCATCCATGGGTTAAAATGTTATAGAACCGCATTTATTGGCTCAAGGTTTGACTCTGGGAGTGAAAGGGTTAAGGGTTATTTGTAAAGTGTTATTTACTGACCTTCTCTGTGATGGTTGTGTGACTCCTCCCAAGCTGTCATCGTAGAATCTTTTCATAGCAAACCAGTCCAAGGCAGCTTGAGGACTAATGCAAGAAAACAATGAATGAACAAACTGTCATGTAGAGCCAGCAGTCACATACACAGAGATACTGAGAAATAACAAACCCTTAGTTAGATTACTCCTGTAACTGTGAATCTCTTACCTAGAGCATATCTTGCTGAAATGCATGTACGCTGCAATGACAACACCAGTCCTTCCTTTACCTCCCTGAAACAACGACAACACACATGTTCAACATATCAATTCTCCTTAATGATTGCCATACATTTCTATTAATATTGGCTCTGAGAATTTGGTGTTACATCAAAAAACTATTATTACAGTCAACACTCTCTATGGCGTCTGCCTTTAGTTATTTTTGTTGTTTCAACAAACCTTGCAATGGACAACTACTACATGGACAGGATCACTCTTGAGCCATGAATCAATTGATTTAATTATACTGAAAAACACAAATAAATGATTGTTAAATAGCCCTTTCATTCCCAAGGTGCTGCTCAATAGCTTTCAAGACATTTGAATGATCACATACTAGGTTACAAAGCATTTTTGTCTAACACAGGAAAGTAAAAGTCAGCACAGTCTTGATATCAAAGAGGGTAAAGGTTCTGCTTACCCTCGCACAGTACTATCCAAAATTCTGGCACAACATAAACTTAGTAACTGGACACCCTTGAACAAACTAATGGAACACACACATGAGTTGCGTCTTACCTACACAGTCTCTCTAGCGGTGGGGCTAAGTGGTCTGGCCAACCAAAATCTAGAACCTGCACCGCAACAACATAGGTTATAGCAACAGTGTATTATAAAGTTATTATGAAATGCTCTGCCATCTTTCAGGTATGGAAATAAAATTTAGAGAGACAGGGACCAAAACCATTGTCTGTGATAACAGGATGTCCATAAAGCATGGTGCGACGGCATTTCCATTAAAGCACGATTTACTTGTATTAAAATTAAATTATTGCAGCTTATCCACCGGTGTTGTTTATAGTACTTTTTAAACAATATTTGAAATATAACTAATTAATGAATAACTCTACCTGATGATTTAATTTGGATATGTCATATCTTCTTTCAGATAAATTAAAAACCTGAAATGCAATTGTAGAAACGATATGGTCAAAGAAGACTTAGGAATATTACATCAACAGCACAGCATGGAGGACTACAGGGGGCTAGCTTTCACTTATATATAATTTTATCAGCTGTCAAAGTATAAATTCTCCTTACCAGCTGTCATATATTTCTTATAGTAGAACATGGGAGAATTCAATCATACAAGACAATAATTAAAACTTTCTGATCAGTGTCTTTATTCTTCTGATCTGCATGCTTGATTCTGTACTGACACACTAGGGAGAAGTCAGAAGCTGATCTTACCATGTACTTGTCTTGATGGTTTGTCTGTAGCATTCTTGCCACTTCTCGCAGGTTATTCCTGTATGTTGTTTCCAGACCAGATCCAGGAAATGACATTGCTACATTCCAGAACAAGAATTGACAAGAATTCATACATCTGTAAGTACAAATGCTCGCTCCTCTTCGATAAAAAATGCTGTTTTGCAACACAATAATTATTATTCTTATCTATTATTTATTATATTAGTCTACTGGTAGTTAGCGTAACTCTGTTTTATTCCTATTTTTGCGTGTGTGCGTGTGTGTCTTTGTTTGTTTGTGTGCCCGACCTTAACATGTAAATTATATATCTATATTAACTGGCTGCCTGGTATTTTTAACTTCAAGGTTATTTCGGGTAGCCAGTACCTATACCTGCCAACTCTCACGCCTTAGGCGTGATTCTCACGCCTGTCGGTCGAAAACTTCGATCTCACGCCCGCTCACGCCCACGGACCAATTTCTCACGCCTGGCTGAAAAATTGGAGCTATTACAGCATTAACTGACACACTTTCGAAAAATATGTAAACTTGAACCAATACGAGGAAACATAGACCTATAAATAACACAATATGTCGTGTTTGAATCCTTCAAACCGTGTCTGAACACATTGTAGAACTGGATACGAACGCTTCGTTAACGTTCGGAAATCTTCGATTCATCTTCGGAAATCTCCGGATGTCTTCGGCAACGGTCGGAAATCGTCGGATCGTCTTCGGAAATAAAAGGCAAAAATCTCACGCATTTGACTCAGGAAAAGTTGCCAGGTATAAGTACCCCTATTATTTTTTCTGTCCAATTATTGTAAATACTTATAGTAACTTGTGGGGTAAAATAAAGTTTTGTTGTT
This sequence comes from Desmophyllum pertusum, assembly GCA_029204205.1. Classification (NCBI taxonomy): domain Eukaryota; kingdom Metazoa; phylum Cnidaria; class Anthozoa; order Scleractinia; family Caryophylliidae; genus Desmophyllum; species Desmophyllum pertusum. The sequence continues at coordinate 69,294 of MU825437.1, read as the reverse complement.
GTTGTTGTTGTTACACTTACAAGTGGGAAAAGGATTTTTAATACTCATTTGGTTCTTTGTCAAATGGGCCAGGAAATTCTCAAGAAATGAAGCACTGACCCCAGCCAGGGCTTAAACTCTGAGTCCAATGCATTAAACATTAGGCCACTGTAGATTCAGGCTCACCTATTATTCTGTCTGTGATGTACGTCAAGTCAAGATCAAAATGCTCATCCACATGTCGCACTCTGTTTCTGCAAGGTTGATCATAATAAAACACAAACTAAGACAACAACAACAACAACAACAACAACAACAACAAGCTTTTATTTTTTTATTTATTAAGTCTTCAAATTAAAATACATAGATTTTCCCCTCCCGCAAATTAGCAGGGCTATTCGAGGTGGGAGGTGAAGAAAAAAAAAATAATAATAAGGGTAGCTAACAGTAGTGTTTTAGTAAGTAATAACAATAAGAAAAATGTTGGTATATAAATGGCGTAGAACAAAGAAATTAAAGTGGTAATTTACTTCTGGAAGGTTAATCAATACTGCGCAATGATTACTTCTTTGGGTAAGAATTCACAGAAACAATCACTATTTCTTAATGAAATGAAATAAATTGAGTGGTACCTTGACACTCTGTGTCGAACGTGGTGACAGATGTTGGTGACAAGGTTTTTGGGAGATGATGGCAAAGTTCGCTGAAATAGAAACAATACTTACTAATAATTACTGAGTACTTATCACGGACAGCAGCTTCTAAAGGGTAGAAAGCTAACTAAGGTGACTTAATTGTTAATAAATGGCTAGACGTCAAACACAGACTGAGATGATTGATTGTTTATAGGGGTTAGGGTTATATAATATAATGTTCATAGTCACTGATACTTACAGATTTTCTACCAATGTCATCATCAGCTAAGGTCTAGAAAAAATAAAAGGTGATCAAATCAAAAATGATCTTTCAATCATCTGGTTTTTGGTGCAAAAAAAATTAGCAATTTAAATACTATACAAATGGCCAAACTTCATCCTATCTTTACCTTGAATTTATTGTGTGTTGAATTGCTAGAACCCTGCCTTGAACACTGTGCTTTGACCAGCTGGAAAAAAAAAAAAAAAAAACATCAGTACACTATCATGCTCCATAAAATTTTGGGGCTTACATATAAAAAGGCCTGCACGGTTAATAAAGTGCAGGTATAAAGCTGAGGCACACCAGAGACCCAGGTCTGTGGGTCTGAGACCCAGAGACCCGGGTCTCTGGGTCTCAGACCCAGAAACCCAGGTCTCTGGGTCTCAGACCCAGAGAGCCCAAGAACACAACACAATGACTTGAACCTGGACCACTCGATCCAGAGTAGAATGCGCTAACCAGTAGGCCACTGTGTCTCCGCCCGTGCATGTACATGTATAAATGGGTACCAGCAAAAATACTGGGGGATAACCTTCGATGGACTAGCATCCCATCCAGGGGAGTAGCAATACTCCTAGTTGCTTCGTGCTATGTGAAACCAGAGAGTTACATGCAAGCGCTAGCAGTTATTAAGTGTAGAACATGAACAGGAATGAAAAGAAACTGGTTCTTACCATCCTCTCGCACTTGTCATGACAATGGTAATTGCAAACTGTGAGTTAAAAAAAGAAATAAAATTATCAATTGAAAATTAATTTATTATTGAAATTAATTTATTATTTATTAATAGCAGCCTTTAAACATTAATTTTGTCACAAAATCTTCTTACTTTGTATGTGCTGGGGGCTATGATGGTGGATTTACAGAATTGGGTAACAATAATTATTCTTATGTTTAGCTAGTCTACTACATAATTATTGTGTAAGCCAGGATCGAAAATGCATGCTGTGAATTTGGCTGAAATCCTACATCTCTACAAACTATAGAAACAAAAGAGAATTGTTCCAATCTTTGGGTTGCGTTAATTCCAACGCCTACAAGAAACCGAAAACATTTTGTCCGTTTTAAAATATTGAAAAGTCTAGTGAAAGTTTTCAGAACTTGAAACAGCTGTTGGATATGCTCGTGGTGATCAGCGTTTGTTTCCACAGCACCACTGAACAGCTCGTATTTCCAATATAATTGAAAGCATTTTCCATGCTTCCCTCGATCCACTCATATTACTCTGACACACAGATATTATTTACATGAAAAATGTTTTTACATAAAATACAAATCCTTGGAATGAGTACATGTACATGAAGCCCTACAAAATCTAACTCTGTTTTATTGGATTTAGTCTCTCATTCAACACATCCAAATCTTATTAGCTTGAGATTCACAGGTTATATTTTACAAGTATAAAGTATATAATGACAGCATATCAGCTTACATGTATTTCAACTTAAGTTGCTCTAGATCATGCAAATGTAAACATCATAACTAATAACATAAGGGGAAAATATGTTATGACAAAATGTTCAGAGGCAAGCTAATTTACTATACCCTCGCATATTTTCCCATCAGTGTCGATATCTTCTCCGCAAAAGCCACATTTCTCCAGCACAGCTAACAGGTCAGACTTGAAAACATGATCACATAAGCGTTGATTTCTGCTAACCTGCGAAGGAAATTAGCTCATATGTAAGCTTGTTATAAACACACCCAATCTAATTAAAACTACTGCATCTTGTAGAGGAAGACAGTCTAAATATGTTGACCTCAGTCTCGACTGAATGCCCTGCCCAGAAAATAATATAAACTAAAGAATCCTCAGAATAGGCCTGACGTGACACTACTAGACATCGACTAGACTATAATGGCAGAGCTCTCAAACATTTACCTTCAATTTAAACAAAATGCTTGCTGCAAAACGTTGCAGTTTTTTCAGTGATCCTTTCTTTCGGAATGCCAGCTTTGAGAGGATGCAAAACAGATTCAAAATGAAAAGACTGCAGAAGGATCAAGTAGAAGGAACTTCTTGGAGTTCATAAATGCATTACATTGTCATCATCTTAGTGAAAGGTAATCCAGAAATTCAATAGCCTCTAGGAATGCAATTGAACATGCCAGCAATATTTCAACTGTGGTCTGTGGCTTATCAACACTTGTAGTAAATAAGTGACCTACAAAATGTCATGGAATCTTTGGACATAATCTCACTTCCTGTACATGTATGCTAACATGGATTTTACATTTATTTAATGATTATACAGTGTACAATGGTGCGTGTGCTTTTCTATTATTTTACAAAAATATGCGGTTCCACAAAACAACCATACCCACCCCAAGGAAGGTCATTGGAAATTCCGAGGGGGAGGGGAGGGGGCCTCAAAAGCCAAACTTTTTAAAGGAAAGTATGAAGCTAAACTGGAATTCCTGGGGGGAGAGGGGGTTCAAACCAAAAAACCTTCCGTGGTGGAGGTATGGATATATTCTGGAACCACACAATAAAGCTAATCCCCCTACCTCCTGTATGGGATGCAAGTCCATCGAAAGGTGCACCCCCCACCCTCATAACATTTTGTAAGGTTTCCGTAACAGTTCGCCGGTACCCATTTATACTCCTTGGTGGAGAGCAACCTCGTCCCCAGGGCCATCTCCGCTTTCAAGATGGTGGGTGGGTGCGAAGAAGACCCTGGCGAACAGCAGGTCACGTGTCTCCAAAAATATTGGAGATTTTGATTGTTTCAAAATGGCGGCGGGCTCCGGATTGGCTAATTTTTGTGGTCACGTGACATGCTGTTCACCAGGGTCTTCTTCATGCCGCCATTTTGAACGCCGAGAAGACTCTGGGGACGAGGTTGGGTGGAGAGAGCCAATGCGAGAGTTAAGTGTCTTGCCCAAGGGGCGCTCAAACCCTGACCACTAGATCTGTAGTCCATGAGGCCACTGCATGACTAGCTCTCCATACAAGAAGAAATACTTAGTCTATCACTAGCCACAGTCTTAGACCAGTTGTCAACCCGGTGACAACTCCACAACTGTTTTATATGCTGTATGCTATAGTGTGATGAAGGTCATCCAGATAATTCTGAGCATTTTCCCGATATTTAATGATGTAATAAATTGTAATAATTTATTACAATTTTTTCCAGCTGGTAATTTTTAGCGTCTCCTAATTCCCTCTATGAATCCTGCCTGCATTGCTGCATGGTACAGTCGAACCTCCACTAACGACCACCTCTCTATAGCGGGCCACATCTCCACAACGGCCAGGATTTTTCATCCCAATCGTACGTCTATCCATACTTTTCACTCTTATTGAAACCTCCCTGCAACAGCCACCTCTCTACAACGGCCAGTTAATTCCACCCCAGGGTGGCCGTTGTAGAGAGGTTCAACTGTAGTTGTATTCAACATTATAATCCAAGACTGCACCACAAGCGAACGGGAATTTCATCAGGCCAATCATATTGGCTAATTCAAGATCTGGGTGGGAATTTTTTGCCATCTTGGACTATTAATGTTGAATGCAATTACCATGATGCACTGCAGGTGTGTTTCATAGAGAGAACTGCATGGTATTCCTGGTCATCCTATGTAACAGTGTTCATAACATTGTCACCCCGGCAGTTGTGGAGGCAGCTGGTGTTCTCATTTTCAATCCTCTAAAGCCCTAGTCTCTGGTGCAGCCGTTATTTGTCACGTCACGCAACGCGGGGAGGAGCGCGTTGCGTTGCGTGACGAGACAAATAACGGCTGCACGGGAGACTACCAAAGCCCAGACCAAACAAAAACGAGAGTTACCAAGAGTTCAAACTCTCGCTCTTGTCTGTTGAAACTTTAATGGTGACTCTTGTCGACTGTCATGTACTCTCACTGAATTTGAACCTTGTTCAATTTTGTTTTGAGAGTTGTTGAGAGTTTTCTTTTGTTTGGTCCAGGCAGAGGAGAGTTGAAAAAAAAATATTGTGCAACTCTCATGACCACTAAAGCCCCGGTTTACACTAGTGATGCAAGCATAAGCGGCAAGCAACATACGCAGATGCAGTAACCGTAACGTGTTGATCATTAGTGCCTTTTGTTAGGACAAATGCTGCTAATGATCAACACATTACTGAGTCTGCATATGTTGCTTGAGCTTATGTTTGCGTCGCCAGTGAAAACTAGCCTTAGCTTCCGAAGGCCCCCTTGCATTTCTTTTGCATTTTGCCGTCATATTTCTTTATGTAATAAATAATAAACACCAGCAACTAAAAAATAGCTTAGCACCCTAGCTATAACTCTATTATAATTAATTATATAATTTCACTTAATTAATTAACTCCTTTCAGCTGCTCCAGTATGCATTTAAAACTTGTTCTTTAGAAAGGTTAATACATTAACCTTTACATAATCTATGATAAGCATTTGACCAAATATTATAGAAGTAACCTATCAATAAATAAGTCATTCTTTGAGTTTATTTTGACTACAAAGCTTTTCAATTTCTACACGAAAATAAATATCCGACATTCATATGCTAATTTGAGGTGTTCAAGCTTGAAGTGTCTTTGGTTTACTTTAATTTGACTGAATAAGGTCAACTCCTTGAAACTCAGGAACTACAATCAATAAGGGGTGATAAATTAATTTCCTTAATGCGATCCTTCCAAAGAAAATAGAGTAGTTATTCTCTTTGGAATTACTGTAAATCGACTACGATCATGGTGACTTTGAATGGTGTACAAATATTTAAAGGCTTCATGTACGTTTCCAAAAGACTTCGCTGAGGTTATAATATTTTGAGGTTTGTATTGGAACACGTTATGGTGAATTGTGTACGTGCATAAATACCTCGGAAGTGAGAAAAATTCATACGAGAAGAGCTCCGTGAGACTGTCCTAGCTTTAAAAGAATCAACATAAGCTTTCAGCTGGTTCATTTTGCTTGTGGTCCCAAGTCAGCTGTTTGTGTGTCGTTATGTCGATCGTATCTTGAATTTGTTTAGCTAAAAATTCAGACCCCATACGGATAACTGAAGCGTATCTGTAATGCTTGAATTTCCTGTAGATCTTTTAGTTTGTGGTTCCCTTTTGCCATGAAAATAAGCCATGTTAGGGCTGTGGTTGACTCTAAATAAACCTACCAAAATGTCAATATTTGTAACGTTTTTGGAGCCAAAAATATCGCAAAGCCCGCTGTGAAATACCTAAAACAATTGGCAAGAAATGACATATACAAGCTTGTCTCTAATGCTATATATTGTCTAAGCAACAAAAACACAAACCTGAGTTGTAGAATTCGCTGGATAATCGTCTGGGATATCCTCATAATCATTTGAAACGCGCTCGCTTGGTTTCTTGGCCGACGATGGCGAATGGAACTTCAACCAGTGTCCTTGTAGCTTCGAGGCGCTCGGGAAATCCACTAAACATGCTGGGCAAATAAAGCCTTCGAGAGCTGTAGTACAAGCTGTGTTCATTCCATTCAAAACACGGCTAAATTGTCGATAAAAGGACGAAACAAACACACCAAGTATTAGCGCGAACAGGCATCTGTTTTATGTGGCCGTGGGTAGCGAGTCAATAAATATTAATGACGTATCAAAAAAGATCAATGACATTCCACAATGAAAACATAACAAACCGTGCCGGAAACTGTTTTTGGTTCTCGACAAAAACGCACGAAATTATAGAAAAGAAATAAGCTAATGATGAATCCTTCCAGATATCAATGGAGAGAATAAATAAAATCTTAGTTTTTTCGTCGTGTAAATATTTTTGGCCAACAGCCAAACAGTCAATGTACACTGACTTGATATCGACCGAATAACTTATTTAAAAATATATTTTAAAACCACAAAATACTGCTGTTTTATTCCTACAAACTTAGATCAGCTTTTAATATTATCAAAGCTTTCTCGGTACTTTTCCATTCGGATTTATTTTAATTTTACTGAACTGATTTTGAAGGTTGCGTTACCTGTCACGCAACACAACACAACCGATATAGTTTGAGCTTATTTGCAAATTCCCAAAATGTTTGTGTCGGTCTGGGCTTAACTCCAGTTTATGTTCAGGAAATAAACTAATACAAAACATAAAATAACGATATGGTCTTACATGTAAACCCACACATCCCGTTTCGAAGCCGCCAAACGTACGGCGGGCCGACAAACACAAAGTTCCAAGCAGATTGCATCCCTAAACCTGATCGAAGACAGCTGAATTATAAATGCAGCATAAAAGCCAGTGGCGGATCTGGGTTGGACCCCCCTCCCCCCCCCCCCCCCCCCTCCCCACCTCCCTTGTGGTGGGCGAAAGGGCCAGAAAATTTTTCAGGCCCCCACCTTTAATATACACTTGTACACTGCAGAATGCACTGTTATATTTTCCCATTTTTTCCCCCCTCTTTTATTGATAGAGGAGGGAAGAAAAGATAGAAACAGAGAGGGGATTCCTCAAAACCTCCTTTTTCGCGCCATCTGTTTTGGACAGGTAAATGCCGGCTATTATTCTCTCCCTTTCTCTACCCTATCCCATAATTTCCGAGCGGGGACCGAGAGCGAATTAAAATGACCACACAAAGGAAATTCGAAAGCCGTTTCCCAGATGAAAATTAAAAAATAATGGGATAAATGGGAAATGAGATGCGTACGTGTTGCAAACAGCGTCGAAAAGCGCGGGAAACAAGCTTGTGAGAGTCTTGTGACAGTCTCGTGACTCCGCGGCTGGTCTGATGCAAGTCATAATTGACCAATCATATCCCGCCAAAATAAAATTAGCCAATCACGAGCCCGAACAGCAGGACTCGACGCCGGCGGCATAAAAACACGGAAAACTTCTCTGAAAGCGTGGTTCGTTCTCTTCATTTGAAAAGAGGGTTCGATTTAGGTTTATAAAGACCTTTTACAACTATTAAATCAACTTAGGGATATTCCTGTACTTTACAAGGTGAGTAATACCAAAGTTTTACTGTGTGTTGATGTATTTTGGTAAGAACTCTTCATCGTTTGACAGTGTGAGCGCCGTGAAAATGGTAAACATTGAGTTGTGGACATTTTTCAGAACACAGCGTTGAACCGGCGAAATTTTCTCAGCGATAATTCTTGCTTGGTGTTTGTCCGATTGTGAAAGAAATAGTTGTATTTGATTCCTAAGGACGTAAGAATGTAACAGACAGAGTGTATCATCGTTTATATACCGAAATATTCGCAGTAGAACGACATCAACTTTATGAGCTTACAAAGGAGTCGCTCATAGAACTCAAATCTCAAAATTTTTTAAAAAGTTTTATTGCGTTGAATCTTATAATGTAAGCTTATGCTAATCTGTAAACTGGACTCCTTTAAACAATTTTCTGTTCGACTCTTGTTTTAAAAAACAGTTTACAAAAAGAAAATCATTCTGGCATAAAATCCTTGCTTAACATATTTTATCACGTGCTACAAACAAGTAAAGCTTTAACACGATTTTTCTGTTTTCAAAAAATGAATCATATAATTTTTTTGCTTGTAATGCATATTTAGTATTTTTTCTGTTGACTTATTCAGCATTGAGCGAAGTATAGAAGTAAAGAAAAAACTTTGTGTAAAAAAATCTTGCATCACCCTGTGATCAGGTTCCAGATTCTCTCCACCATTCAACAGATGCAAATGATAGGAACAGTTAAAAACTGAAACACAACAGACTTGAAATCATGTGCTTAAAATCACCTGATAAACCCATGATGTACCAAGCCCATAAATCATTAATTATTTTAATAATTTAAAAGGATATATCCATACAAGCACTGTTGGCATGGTTTTAACCTCTGTTTGTCAGAAATTAAAGGAGCTATGTCACAATATCATAAGTCATTTTTGCGAAGTGCAAAATCCCCTTCAAATTGAAGAAAGCCTCAAAATAATAGGTTACTAAGGTAGAAAAACACCAAAGAGGTGATAATAAACCAAACAGGAACAAGGATGGTTGAGGATGGAGAAGATTAAGATGGATTGCGAATGGCAAACTTGAAAAAATTGGCCAATCTTTTCAACATGCACCATCTGTGACGTGGGGTTATCTGATTGTGTAATGCAGCTCCCAGGGGGTTATACATGTGGACCTCTGGCGTTTATACTCATGGTAAAAATATACATATTACGGCTAAAAACGTGCAACCTAATTGTCAGAATTCCTTTTCCGAGTAGCTTGTGTCACTGGCTGAATAATGTCTTTCTCGTATTTTTATTGTTAGGTTCATCATGAAGTGCATAGTGCTGTTAGTGATTTGTCTTGGAATTTCGTCTGCCTGGCCTACCAAGCAAGATACTGATGCTTTAAAAGATCCCAACTGGAGAGCATGGAAATCATTTCACAATAAAAACTATGACGATGAAGGAGAAGAGAGAGTGCGTAACTTCATCTGGCAAGACAACTTGAAACGAATTGTTTCCCACAATGAAGAGCACAAGTACAAACTAGCAATGAATCATCTTGGAGATTTGGTAAGTAAGGTCCTTTTATGCCTAGCCAGGGTCTCACAAAATTGTAGTCAATTTTCATGAGTCTCATTTTATGAGCAGTTCTGTACGTCTCGGTGGTCTCGCAGTCTCAAATTTTTTGCGAAGCAGAGTCTCGCAATCTAAAAAGTCTCAGGCTCACAGAGAATAACGCTTGCCTAGTCTCGCTCGCAAAAAAAAACGTTTTTTTTTGGTCACGCGCACAAGCCTCGCACTACGTTTTACGGTCCCATCTTCATTACTGATGAAGGCTTAAGAAGCACTAGCCAAAATGTCTATACAACAATGAAAAGAGTCAGTGACAAAACCTTTCAATTTAAATATGTCAACTCCTGACTACTCGTACTCGTCGTCTAACAAATTTTCTTTTTTTTTTCTTAGACATCACAAGAAGTAAAAGAACTATTAAATGGATACAAGATGAATAAGAACTTGAAGGGCTCTGAGGAAAAGGCTTCCACTTTCCTTCCACCAGCAAATGTGAAGCTTCCAGACAGTGTTGATTGGAGAACGAAGGGTTATGTGACCCCTGTAAAGAATCAGGCTCATTGTGGATCATGCTGGGCCTTTAGTACAGTAAGTTGTTTTATCAATAACTAATTTCTCCTTACAATATTGGTACATTGTCCAACAGACAAGTGACAAGAATAAGGAAATGATCAGCTAGTGCATATCACATTGATGTATCACCACATTCTCATAACGTTTATTGCAAGAAATGTATGGCAAATGTTGAGGAGAATTTATATTTTGATGTACTCTTTTCAGACGGGATCTTTGGAAGGACAGCACTTCAGAAAGACTGGCAAACTTGTTTCTCTCAGTGAACAGAACCTTGTGGATTGTTCCGCATCATTTGGAAACAATGGTTGTCATGGCGGCTTGATGGACAATGCTTTCAAGTATATAAAGAGTAACGATGGTGTCGACACTGAAGAAAGTTACCCATATAAAGCCAAGGTACAAATAAAACATTTTTACTTCACATCAGGCCCCAGTTGTTCAAAGGGTGGATAACACTGTCCAATACATGTAAATCACTATCCAGTGGAAAGTGTTAACAAAACAAACTACGCTATCCGTTGGATAATTATTTACTTCCCAGGCATGAATCAAAGGGTGGGGAATTGTTTAGCCAAAGAACCATTCTATTCAATATTTATGCTGAACTTGCAAAATTTGATTTCTTATAGGTTGGCACTTGCCGCTTCAATGTATCAGACATTGGTGCAACCGACACTGGTTTTATGGATATCACGTCCGGCAACGAGTCTGCCCTCCAAGCAGCCTCGGCTTCAGTTGGTCCAATCTCAGTAGCCATGGATGCCAGCCACAGTTCCTTTCAGTTTTACCACACAGGTGTCTACGATGAACCTGCATGCAGCAGCACTCAACTTGATCATGGTGTACTAGTTGTGGGATATGGAAATGAAGACGGTCAAGATTACTGGCTCATCAAGAACAGGTAGGCAAACTGATTTTGCTGTTTTGAGTCTGTACGTCATGTAAGTCTAGAAATGAACACCAACAAGGATGGTTATTATAAAGATTGTGGAAAATTAAATCTCTTTCTTTTCTTTTCTCTTTTTTTTTTTTTACAGTTGGGGGCCTATGTGGGGAGAAGAAGGATACATCAAGATTGCCAGAAACCAGGGCAACAAATGTGGAATTGCAACTGTTGCAAGTTATCCATTGGTTTAACAACTGTCCATCGCACACTTGTAGTTTACAAAGAGAACTAGTAGGCTCCATATTGCTATTAAAATTGTTTTGTTTCCTGCATGATAAAAGCATGTTTATATTAATATTATTTTAATAGCCTTCAAATTTTCAGCAAATGTACTGTAAATTAAATCATTTTGCAAAGTAATTTATTAATTGTGTTCAGCGCGCCTCTTGAGCTGTTATTTTTATGACTGGTGCCAAAGTACAGGTGTGTGAAGGTTAGCTTTTGATAACCCCTTTGATAGGTTAGTTTTTGAATTTTGGAAGTCTGTAAGTTGCATACAGACAGCTACATGTAGACCTGTTATTTGTCACATGAAATATTATTATATGTTGCCGTGATAAGGCTACCCAGCACTACTTAAGAGATATTTATTTCAGAGGAAAAACAGACATTTTTTCTATTCAACTTTAATTAATAATATTAGTTTCTGCTACATGTACATGTATCAGTCCAAACAGTTTCCATGTATTCATTCTGTATGGAGAAATACATGTAAGATGTTGATTGTTCTTGCGACTTTCAAAGTTTATACCTACTGCTTTTGCTCAGTGTACAAATAAATAAACAGATTAATTTCATGAATAAAATAAAGTTGAGATTTTTTATTACTATATTTATAATAACGTAACAAAGGAGTCACCATCCGTCGTGGAAAGATTCCAGCATGTTCAGTTCTACTTTCTGAATTATAACTAAAAATAAAAGATGTTAGTAAGAATACAATGCTTGCTTTTTCTCTCTCTCCAGCCTCCACTCATTTCTTTCCTTCTTTCTTCCCTATCCCCGATATCCCAAGAAGCCTCTGCGGATCGGAGGAGAGAGTTCACATGCTCAATTCCTCCCGCTCGAGATACATCTGCGATAATTTTTACACATACTGATGAAGTACGTAGCTCCATCCATTAGTGTCTCATTATATGGCTCGCTCTATGAGCGGGCAAGATGAAGCAAATCCTGTGCTGTGATTGGCTACCCACGCGGTCAAGATGGAGCCACTCAGGATTGCCCGCTCTGTTCCCGCAAGAAGACTATTCTCCCGCGTACTTCTTAGTCATAATAAATCCTTTATTGACCAAGCTTGTTCAATCAAGATGGCATAAACACGCAAAAAAAGAACTTGGCCAATATCCCGCCATCTTGACCGAACAAGCTTGGCCAATAACCCATATTAATTTTGTTCCTTGGTTTTGAATTTTTGTACACACAGTAACTGTTCCAAGTGAGTACATATATCTCTGCGGGGCTGTCATGTGTCAGACATGTCTTGGGCGGGGGAAGAACTGAATGCACAAAGAGGTCTGTTTTGACCATGGCAGAGTTCAAAAGTGCTAACAGTAAACTTTACTCCGGCTGTCAATGTTAGCACTTTTGAACTCTGCCATGGTTGCCTTAGCAACAAGGATTCACTTATCCAGCTACCAAACAATAATTTTATTTTTGCCCAGCACTCACTAAGTTCAAACTGACCATCTGGTTAAATAGCCTGCAAGAAGTCTTCCCTGTTGAGTTTTGAACAAGTGTCTGCCAGCAGTGCAGTGAGCTGATTGTTCTGGCACATTTGTGACTAATTCTCCAAAACAAGCCTACAGAGGTGGTAAAATGCATCGGTGTACGGTTGGGACGAAAAATCCTGGCCGTTATAGTCAGAGAGGTGGCCGTTAGTGGAGGTTCGACTGTATCGGAAAATTCCATAGTCCAGTTTTGCAATAGTCCAGTTCTTCAAAATTCCAGCATTTCAGAAGACCCTGGGAACGAGGGCCCAGACTAATCACGTGATCTGCGCCTCGTTTTCATCCCATAGCATATCCAGTCACCCAAGCCAAAACATAAACACAAACAAGGAGCAAGCGAGGTTATCAAGGTTTCATCGTGCTTGAAAGTAAGTGAAAACGTTTCTTCTATCTTCTTATTTCTTATCCATGTAGATTACGTGATGTTTTGTTAAGTGCGAGTGCAAGAAACCGGTTCGATTTCCGTCCGCATTCATAAAATTCGCGTGCGTCACGATCACGAGGTCTGAGTGTAGTCACGAGTTTTCCCTTTTGTTCGTTATTAGCAACAAAAGGTGCCTGCTTTCGTTTTCGACAGATCCTATCCGTTCACAAAGCGAAGACGTGAAGATCCTTCGATTTGTAAGTACTGAACTCTTCATTTGCAGCTTGTATTTCATTCGATCGATTCTGTTTTGATTCCCGGTCGGTGTTTTGTAGCTTTGTTTACAGTTCTTCATAAACACTTCAGGGTTTCTTACTGTTGTTCCTTCTATAAAACACAACGTATTAATGATTAACGGAACTCTCTAAAGCTTTCCAAACTATTTTACAATTGTCCTATTAAACCGTAGACTTTTCTCTTGAAACAATACTTCGAAGTAAGTCAAGATCCGAAGCGGAAATTTCGAATTGCAACGTCATGGAGTGTATGTATTTTTCAGACAAAGGCGGAATACTTTGTTGTGTAAATTATACACGCGGCTCCCGCTGTGAATGAATGAATGAAACAGACATGTAGTTTTCTTGGATTTCCTGTAGTTTTCTTGGATTTCTTGTAGTTGTCACGTGAAGGTTGTGAATGAATTCGTGAATGATCATCCTTTGTTTACACAAGTCAGTATACATGTAAATTCCAAAATTAGAGCAAGTCAAGTGGTGGCACTTCAAGGACAATATAAGCTTCTTGTTCTCTACCTATTAAAATGGCCAGAACTCTTAAGTCCCCCATTTCTACTTGGTAGTGCTAAACTTAGAACAAATTAGTTGCTAAACCCAGTAAATTTCTCCCATTTTTTCATCTTGTCCAAATTTTGACCCACGTGGCAATATATCACATGGTATCTTTCTGTGGTTAGGTGGTTGATATTTCTCACCTAGTAGTATAGTATACATGTATATTCTTTGAGCCTAAGCCTGCAAGAGCATTTTTTTTTTTACCCATCAAGAAAAAACTGTCTGCGAAACCGAAACAGGTTTTTTTTCGGCAGGTGAAACAAGAGCCAAAAAACCGGCTGTTCTCGCAGGCTAGCCAGGCGCATCAATTAAATGAAACTGAAAAGTTACTTTTTTCGTTCAGTGATCATTCTGAGTGAGCTCAGTATATTTTCCTCTTTTCATGTTTTTCAGGAAGTAACAGCTCATCATGGCCCGTTTGTCCCTCGCCCTGCTCGTGGCTCTCCTGTTTTCTGTGGCATTGTCAGAAATTTTGGTCAAAGACAATGCCTGGCACGCTTGGAAGCTGTTCCATAACAAGAAATATGAATCTGATGATGACGAAAGTCTGCGTTATACCATTTGGAATGAGAACCTCAAGAGCATTCTAAAACACAACACTGACGGAAACAGCAAGTTCAAGCTTCAAATGAACCATTTAGGAGACATGGTATACAAGACATGTATTTTTAGTGTTTAGACTAGCAAGGGGGATATTAATGTTTGCGGTTTCGTGCTAAATTGTTCATACAGTATTTCGGTAATTTCATTCTTAAAGTTCAGTATTCAAATTCCAGCCCTCTGGGATGCGGTTTTTTAGCGTTTTGGTCTAGTACGGCACTCGGTAGAAACTGAAATGTTCTTTGCGATATTTCAGTTTCTTCTCATACATTACATTCAGACGTACATTGTAAGTACAGTGCAACCCTGTTAAATTATCCAATTACCATAAGGCAAGGTTCTACTATACACGTACAGCTGCAATCTCGTTCCCAGAGTCCTTGTTACCCTTGTCCAGTGGTGGAGCGGCCATCAAGGATCTCTGGGATAGAGTGAAGTCCGCCTGACTTGCGCAGTAAGACCGGAAGTCCAAGAATCTTGGCGTCTGTTAGTTGAAACATGGGGTCGAACACATGCGCAGTAGAGCCAGAAGTCCAAGAATCCTGTCATGGTGGATCGCTTCCCCCAGAGCTCCTTGTATGGCCACTCCACCGCTGGACAAGGGTAACAAGGACTCTGGGAACGAGATTGGTACAGCTGTATATCAAAACTGACAATATTTCTTATCTCTTTGTTTTTTGATTGTGTGTAGACAAGTAAAGAGGTGCATTTGATTTTAAATGGCTACAACAAAGCATACAGGGACACTAAGAACAAAGAGTCAGTCGCATCTGCCTTCCTTCCACCAAACAATGTTTTGCTGCCAAAGGATGTTGATTGGAGAAACAAGGGTTATGTGACACCTGTCAAAAATCAAGCTCAGTGTGGATCATGCTGGGCCTTCAGCACCGTAAGAGATTTATGTTCTTTTATTGCTAACATGTAGAATGATTTAGACGTCTGGTGTAAATACATTAACTTACTTAGTTTCAATATACTAGAAGGCATACTCTTTGGAACAGAGGGAGCCTGAATGACTTGTAGTATCTTTGCAGCATGAAGTGACATGGAGTAACGCTACTCTTTCAATCAAATATATGAGGCAGAACTGACCATTAAGAACTACTATTAGTGTGTCACAATGCATAATTTTACGAAGTGTCTGTTTTACATTTCAGCAATAATCTGCCTTCACGCATCCTGATTGCCAATTGAAAGCATTGGACTTTGTTATCTATAGCAATAACATTGACTTTATTCCCTGGACTAATGTTTTGATTTGCATTTATTGATCTTCTGGGGTTTTTTTAATGTGACTAGTGTAAAATATAATCAAATTGGGTTCAGAATGATGCATTATATTGAGTAAAATTATTAACTAAACCTGTTACTTTTGTTATTTGTGAGTTTCCACTGAAAGATCTACATGTATATATCTGTTTTTTTTCTTCAGACGGGTTCCCTGGAAGGCCAGAATTTCAAGAAAACTGGAAAGCTGGTTTCTTTGAGTGAACAAAATCTGGTTGACTGCTCGGAAAAGTATGGAAATCATGGATGCGAGGGAGGATTGATGGACAACGCGTTCAAATACATCAAGGCCAATGATGGAATTGACACTGAAAAAAGTTATCCCTACGTCGGTAGGGTAAGTGTAGATTCAACTGTGTAGTCTCCTGGCAAGTGTCAAATACATGTAACATGTTCAGTGTAAAATATCATAAAAAGTCCAAGTTGCCTTTTGCCTCTGTTTCAATATGAGTCCTGGTGCACAACCTTTCATATGGAAATGAGTTTGATTTGCATAACAATAAACGTGTAGGTAAAACTCATTTCCACATGAAAGGTTGTGCAACAGGACTCGTTTTGAAACAGAGACAAAAGTCAACTTGGAAATGGCCTATTCAAATATTGGACGAAAATTAACCCCACATCAGAATATTATTACTGAGGACAAAACTGAAGTGCCATCTTAAACCTGGAAGGTCAAATGCCTGTCGCCCATCCTGCAGCACATGTACTGTACTGGTCCTCACTGTCTTCAATTTGTCAAAAATGTATTTTAGGATGGGAAGTGCCACTTCAATGCATCATCTGTAGGTGCAGATGACACTGGTTTTGTGGACGTTAAAAGTGGTGACGAGGATGCTTTGAAGAATGCTGTTGCCACTGTAGGACCCATCTCTGTGGCAATTGACGCAGGTCACACGTCTTTCCAGTTCTACAAGGACGGAGTTTATAATGAAGCATCTTGCAGCAGTACAGAGCTTGATCATGGCGTGTTGGCTGTGGGTTATGGGACAACCGATGATGGTCAGGACTACTGGCTTGTGAAGAACAGGTGGGTAGGGTGGGTGGGGGGCATATGGTCCCTATTAAAACATACCAGGGACAGGTCCCTTAGGGTATCTTAGTTATTGTTTTTGACATAATTTGTCATAGATCGTGATTAAAAACCTTAGAAACTCCACAATAATGTAGGCTTGATTTCCGCCGCTCTCTCAACTGCCTTCAGGTTGATGAGCGTGGGCTCATTTTCCCGAACAGCGGCTGGTAATCGAGCCTACAAGAATGTTACTGATGAAAAACTATGACTCAACAGTAGCTAGACCATACTTTCTCTCATACTGTAGATCATCCAGCGAAGAGCAGAAAAATCTAGGAGGGAAAATGCATGGCCATTCAGAAATTGCATGGGGTTGGCCTTCCCTCACATCCCACCCTGAGTTTTTGCAGCCATTTCTCCGGGTAACTTTTTCGCTTTTTTCAACAAACTTTGAGTGAACGGGGAAAGATAGCAAAACGATGTCTCCTGTACTACAAGGAGTTAACAATGAATGCTGTAGTTAGTTATTCTTTTTCTTGATAGTTATTGTTTTCTGTTTTACAGTTGGGGTGCTAGCTGGGGTACAAAAGGTTACATCATGATGTCACGAAACAAAGAAAATCAGTGTGGAATTGCTACGGATGCCAGTTATCCACTGGTGTAAGGACCAAGACTGCATTGAAATATTTAAAGGAGCTATGTCACAATGTGCTGCTGTAAAGTTAAGCTTGGACCAAACGAGAACGAGATTTGACAAGTGTTCAAACTCATGCTCTCGTTTGGCCTGAAACTCTCATGTGCTCTCATTGACTCTGTGCACTCTCGTCGAATTTGAACCTACTCCATTTTTTCTTGAGAGTCGTCAAGAGTTTTCTCTCGTTTGGCCCGCACTTGATGATAGTTGACGATCAAGAGTTGAAAAAAATTCTCGTCCCTTAACTCTCGATGTTGCAATGTTGTACAAAATCACAAATCAAAGGAAGTCTCAAAATAATACTACAGACTGTAGGTGATAATAAATCCTAAAGGAACAACGATGGCTAAGATTGAGGCGGATTACAAACGGCAAACTTGAAAATTTTTAATTGGCTAGTACACTGTAGATGTTTTTTCAAGATGCACCATCAGTGAAGTAGCTCCTTTAATTGACAAACCCCAATTTAAAACCAGTTTTAAATCAAGCAAACAGTTGCGTTTACACTTGAAGATGTTGTAGCATTAATTTTAGTTTTTGTAAATTCATCAGTTATTGGAGGAGGGGGGGGTAACGGTGTGTTGAAGAAAAAAATTATGAAAAATTGGGTTTGATGTTAAACTGTTTAGTGTTTTTTATTGATTATTAGCATTTAAGATAAGCTTAGTAAACAAAGAATTTGACAAACGGAATGATTTAGTTTGTTAACGTTTTTAACTTTTAACCAGGATAAATTTACTTTATTAGTTAGTTGTATTCAGAATTTGGCATTCTTTAGTTGAAAATATACAGGCAACGCATTATTTCACTATCATTACTGTATGTAACTAAAGATGATTCATTTTCGCTGTTTTTAACAACAGTCGTGACCACAACACTTGCCTTCGACAATCACTCGTAAACATACCCGAAGAATTACCGATTGTTATTGTCCAATCAAAACATAGTACGAGCGTTATGTCGTTTGTCGTCATCATGTTACTATGGCTACAACAGCGGACGCTAGTTTGACTGGGTTCTAAACTTCCGTTACAGCCAATGAACACACAAGACAGTTTGATAAACGTTTGACACATCTTTAGGTTGGTTATGGTTTTCCCGTTGCTTGGCTAATCGAAATGGCGGATAAGTCAAAATATGGTAAATTGCACGTAAGATTATTCGCTGCTTGATTGTGATGGCAAGTTTGAACTGAAAACCGACAGAAATACGTGTATGTCAAAATTTAAGACTTTCAGCTCTCACATTTACTGTAAAAAAACCTTTAACATTTTATTTAATAGTCATAGACTACACTCTTGTAAATTACTTTAAGATATATTGTCAGGCTACACTCTTGTAAATTACTTTAAGATATATTGTCAGGCATGACATAACAAAGAAAGAACAATTCTGTCCTCGATATTTATTTATTTTAGATATTTTAGCACTAAAATAAGATCAAATGTTTTAACTCAGGATCTGAGCCAAGTTGTGTATTTTTTCTATTTTTACTTCTTATTTCATTGTATTTAATCTCAATAAACATGTTTTGCTGTTTTATATGGTTGTGTTGTTTCTGAGTAATAAGCAACGAGAGCTGCGCAAATTCCCGTACAAATATTAACAACATGCCGGAACTGCGCTGTCAGAGCGGACGCGTAGCTAGGGACCTTCAGCCTCAGATCGTTTTACGAGTGCGAGAAGGACGTTGTAATGGTAATGGTAATGACATTTATATAGCGCATTTTCTATTATATTTTAACTCGCAGTAAAACTTGCAGTCAAGTCGCAGTATAACTTGCAATATAACTCGCAGTGTAACTCGCAGTCAAGTCGCAGTATAACTCGCAGTCAAGTCGCAGTATAACTCGCAGTACAACTCGCAGTGTAACTCGCAGTATAACTCTCTGGGTCTCTGTATTGAAAGACCCAGCGACTCTGGGTCGCTGGATTGAAAGACCCAGCGACCCTGGGTCTCTGGGTCGCTGGATTCAAAGACCCAGCGACCCTGGGTATCTGGGTCGCTGGATTGAAAGACCCAGCGACCCTGGGTCTCTGGGTCGCTAGATTGAAAGACCCAGCGACTCTGGGTCGTTGGATTAAAAGACCCAGCGACCCTGGGTCTCTGGGTCGCTGGATTCAAAGACCCAGCGACCCTGGGTCTCTGGGTCGCTGGATTCAAAGACCCAGCGACCCTGGGTCTCTGGGTCGCTGGATTCAAAGACCCAGCGATCCTGGGTCTCTGGGTCGTTGGATTGAAAGACCCAGCGACCCTGAGTCTCTGGGTCGCTGGATTCAAAGACCCAGCGACCCTGGGTCTCTGGGTCGTTGGATTGAAAGACCCAGCGACCCTGGGTCTCTGGGTCGCTGGATTGAAAGACCCAGCGACCCTGGGTCTCTGGGTCGCTGGATTGAAAGACCCAGCGACCCTGGGTCTCTGGGTGGCTGGATTGAAAGACCCAGCGACCCTGGGTCTCTGGGTCGCTGGATTCAAAGACCCAGCGACCCTGGGTCTCTGGGTCGCTGGATTGAAAGACCCAGCGACCCTGGGTCTCTGGGTCGCTGGATTGAAAGACCCAGCGACCCTGGGTCTCTGGGTCGCTGGATTCAAAGACCCAGCGACCCTGGGTCTCTGGGTCGCTGGATTGAAAGACCCAGCGACCCTGGGTCTCTGGGTCGCTGGATTCAAAGACCCAGCGACCCTGGGTCTCTGGGTCGCTGGATTGAAAGACCCAGCGACCCTGGGTCTCTGGGTCGCTGGATTGAAAGACCCAGCGACCCTGGGTCTCTGGGTCGCTGGATTGAAAGACCCAGCGACCCTGGGTCTCTGGGTCGTTGGATTGAAAGACCCAGCGACCCTGGGTCTCTGGGTCGCTGGATTGAAAGACCCAGCGACCCTGGGTCTCTGGGTCGCTGGATTCAAAGGTCGAAAGACTCCAGGGTCTCTGGGTCGCTGGATTGAAAGACCCAGCGACCCTGGGTCTCTGGGTCGCTGGATTGAAAGACCCAGCGACCCTGGGTCTCTGGGTCGCTGGATTGAAAGACCCAGCGACCCTGGGTCTCTGGGTCGCTGGATTGAAAGACCCAGCGACCCTGGGTCTCTGGGTCGCTGGATTCAAAGACCCAGCGACCCTGGGTCTCTGGGTCGCTGGATTGAAAGACCCAGCGACCCTGGGTCTCTGGGTCGCTGGATTCAAAGACCCAGCGACCCTGGGTCTCTGGGTCGCTGGATTGAAAGACCCAGCGACCCTGGGTCTCTGGGTCGCTGGATTGAAAGACCCAGCGACCCTGGGTCTCTGGGTCGCTGGATTCAAAGACCCAGCGACCCTGGGTCTCTGGGTCGTTGGATTGAAAGACCCAGCGACCCTGAGTCTCTGGGTCGCTGGATTCAAAGACCCAGCGACCCTGGGTCTCTGGGTCGCTGGATTGAAAGACCCAGCGACCCTGGGTCTCTGGGTCGCTGGATTGAAAGACCCAGCGACCCTGGGTCTCTGGGTCGCTGGATTGAAAGACCCAGCGACCCTGGGTCTCTGGGTCGCTGGATTGAAAGACCCAGCGACCCTGGGTCTCTCGGTCGCTGGATTCAAAGACCCAGCGACCCTGGGTCTCTGGGTCGCTGGATTGAAAGACCCAGCGACCCTGGGTCTCTGGGTCGCTGGATTCAAAGACCCAGCGACCCTGGGTCTCTGGGTCGCTGGATTGAAAGACCCAGCGACCCTGGGTCTCTGGGTCGCTGGATTGAAAGACCCAGCGACCCTGGGTCTCTGGGTCGCTGGATTGAAAGACCCAGCGACCCTGGGTCTCTGGGTCGCTGGATTGAAAGACCCAGCGACCCTGGGTCTCTGGGTCGCTGGATTGAAAGACCCAGCGACCCTGGGTCTCTGGGTCGCTGGATTCAAAGACCCAGCGACCCTGGGTCTCTGGGTCGCTGGATTGAAAGACCCAGCGACCCTGGGTCTCTGGGTCGCTGGATTGAAAGACCCAGCGACCCTGGGTCTCTGGGTCGCTGGATTGAAAGACCCAGCGACCCTGGGTCTCTGGGTCGTTGGATTGAAAGACCCAGCGACCCTGGGTCTCTGGGTCGCTGGATTGAAAGACCCAGCGACCCTGGGTCTCTGGGTCGCTGGATTGAAAGACCCAGCGACCCTGGGTCTCTGGGTCGCTGGATTGAAAGACCCAGCGACCCTGGGTCTCTGGGTCGCTGGATTCAAAGACCCAGCGACCCTGGGTCTCTGGGTCGCTGGATTCAAAGACCCAGCGACCCTGGGTCTCTGGGTCGCTGGATTGAAAGACCCAGCGACCCTGGGTCTCTGGGTCGCTGGATTGAAAGACCCAGCGACCCTGGGTCTCTGGGTCGCTGGATTGAAAGACCCAGCGACCCTGGGTCTCTGGGTCGCTGGATTGAAAGACCCAGCGACCCTGGGTCTCTGGGTCGCTGGATTGAAAGACCCAGCGACCCTGGGTCTCTGGGTCGCTGGATTGAAAGACCCAGCGACCCTGGGTCTCTGGGTCGCTGGATTGAAAGACCCAGCGACCCTGGGTCTCTGGGTCGCTGGATTGAAAGACCCAGCGACCCTGGGTCTCTGGGTCGTTGGATTGAAAGACCCAGCGACCCTGGGTCTCTGGGTCGCTGGATTGAAAGACCCAGCGACCCTGGGTCTCTGGGTCGCTGGATTGAAAGACCCAGCGACCCTGGGTCTCTGGGTCGCTGGATTGAAAGACCCAGCGACCCTGGGTCTCTGGGTCGCTGGATTCAAAGACCCAGCGACCCTGGGTCTCTGGGTCGCTGGATTGAAAGACCCAGCGACCCTGGGTCTCTGGGTCGCTGGATTGAAAGACCCAGCGACCCTGGGTCTCTGGGTCGCTGGATTGAAAGACCCAGCGACCCTGGGTCTCTGGGTCGCTGGATTGAAAGACCCAGCGACCCTGGGTCTCTGGGTCGCTGGATTGAAAGACCCAGCGACCCTGGGTCTCTGGGTCGCTGGATTCAAAGACCCAGCGACCCTGGGTCTCTGGGTCGTTGGATTGAAAGACCCAGCGACCCTGGGTCTCTGGGTCGCTGGATTGAAAGACCCAGCGACCCTGGGTCTCTGGGTCGCTGGATTGAAAGACCCAGCGACCCTGGGTCTCTGGGTCGTTGGATTGAAAGACCCAGCGACCCTGGGTCTCTGGGTCGCTGGATTGAAAGACCCAGCGACCCTGGGTCTCTGGGTCGCTGGATTGAAAGACCCAGCGACCCTGGGTCTCTGGGTCGCTGGATTCAAAGACCCAGCGACCCTGGGTCTCTGGGTCGCTGGATTGAAAGACCCAGCGACCCTGGGTCTCTGGGTCGCTGGATTGAAAGACCCAGCGACCCTGGGTCTCTGGGTCGCTGGATTGAAAGACCCAGCGACCCTGGGTCTCTGGGTCGCTGGATTGAAAGACCCAGCGACCCTGGGTCTCTGGGTCGCTGGATTGAAAGACCCAGCGACCCTGGGTCTCTGGGTCGCTGGATTGAAAGACCCAGCGACCCTGGGTCTCTGGGTCGCTGGATTCAAAGACCCAGCGACCCTGGGTCTCTGGGTCGCTGGATTCAAAGACCCAGCGACCCTGGGTCTCTGGGTCGCTGGATTGAAAGACCCAGCGACCCTGGGTCTCTGGGTCGCTGGATTGAAAGACCCAGCGACCCTGGGTCTCTGGGTCGCTGGATTGAAAGACCCAGCGACCCTGGGTCTCTGGGTCGTTGGATTGAAAGACCCAGCGACCCTGGGTCTCTGGGTCGCTGGATTGAAAGACCCAGCGACCCTGGGTCTCTGGGTCGCTGGATTCAAAGGGTCGAAAGACTCCAGGGTCGCTGGATTGAAAGACCCAGCGACCCTGGGTCTCTGGGTCGCTGGATTGAAAGACCCAGCGACCCTGGGTCTCTGGGTCGCTGGATTGAAAGACCCAGCGACCCTGGGTCTCTGGGTCGCTGGATTGAAAGACCCAGCGACCCTGGGTCTCTGGGTCGCTGGATTCAAAGACCCAGCGACCCTGGGTCTCTGGGTCGCTGGATTCAAAGACCCAGCGACCCTGGGTCTCTGGGTCGCTGGATTGAAAGACCCAGCGACCCTGGGTCTCTGGGTCGCTGGATTGAAAGACCCAGCGACCCTGGGTCTCTGGGTCGCTGGATTGAAAGACCCAGCGACCCTGGGTCTCTGGGTCGCTGGATTGAAAGACCCAGCGACCCTGGGTCTCTGGGTCGCTGGATTGAAAGACCCAGCGACCCTGGGTCTCTGGGTCGCTGGATTCAAAGACCCAGCGACCCTGGGTCTCTGGGTCGTTGGATTGAAAGACCCAGCGACCCTGAGTCTCTGGGTCGCTGGATTCAAAGACCCAGCGACCCTGGGTCTCTGGGTCGCTGGATTGAAAGACCCAGCGACCCTGGGTCTCTGGGTCGCTGGATTGAAAGACCCAGCGACCCTGGGTCTCTGGGTCGCTGGATTGAAAGACCCAGCGACCCTGGGTCTCTGGGTCGCTGGATTGAAAGACCCAGCGACCCTGGGTCTCTGGGTCGCTGGATTGAAAGACCCAGCGACCCTGGGTCTCTGGGTCGCTGGATTGAAAGACCCAGCGACCCTGGGTCTCTGGGTCGTTGGATTGAAAGACCCAGCGACCCTGGGTCTCTGGGTCGCTGGATTGAAAGACCCAGCGACCCTGGGTCTCTGGGTCGCTGGATTGAAAGACCCAGCGACCCTGGGTCTCTGGGTCGCTGGATTGAAAGACCCAGCGACCCTGGGTCTCTGGGTCGCTGGATTGAAAGACCCAGCGACCCTGGGTCTCTGGGTCGCTGGATTGAAAGACCCAGCGACCCTGGGTCTCTGGGTCGCTGGATTGAAAGACCCAGCGACCCTGGGTCTCTGGGTCGCTGGATTGAAAGACCCAGCGACCCTGGGTCTCTGGGTCGCTGGATTCAAAGACCCAGCGACCCTGGGTCTCTGGGTCGCTGGATTGAAAGACCCAGCGACCCTGGGTCTCTGGGTCGCTGGATTGAAAGACCCAGCGACCCTGGGTCTCTGGGTCGCTGGATTGAAAGACCCAGCGACCCTGGGTCTCTGGGTCGCTGGATTGAAAGACCCAGCGACCCTGGGTCTCTGGGTCGCTGGATTGAAAGACCCAGCGACCCTGGGTCTCTGGGTCGCTGGATTGAAAGACCCAGCGACCCTGGGTCTCTGGGTCGTTGGATTGAAAGACCCAGCGACCCTGGGTCTCTGGGTCGCTGGATTGAAAGACCCAGCGACCCTGGGTCTCTGGGTCGCTGGATTCAAAGACCCAGCGACCCTGGGTCTCTGGGTCGTTGGATTGAAAGACCCAGCGACCCTGGGTCTCTGGGTCGCTGGATTGAAAGACCCAGCGACCCTGGGTCTCTGGGTCGCTGGATTGAAAGACCCAGCGACCCTGGGTCTCTGGGTCGCTGGATTGAAAGACCCAGCGACCCTGGGTCTCTGGGTCGCTGGATTGAAAGACCCAGCGACCCTGGGTCTCTGGGTCGCTGGATTGAAAGACCCAGCGACCCTGGGTCTCTGGGTCGCTGGATTGAAAGACCCAGCGACCCTGGGTCTCTGGGTCGCTGGATTGAAAGACCCAGCGACCCTGGGTCTCTGGGTCGCTGGATTCAAAGACCCAGCGACCCTGGGTCTCTGGGTCGCTGGATTGAAAGACCCAGCGACCCTGGGTCTCTGGGTCGCTGGATTGAAAGACCCAGCGACCCTGGGTCTCTGGGTCGCTGGATTCAAAGACCCAGCGACCCTGGGTCTCTGGGTCGTTGGATTGAAAGACCCAGCGACCCTGGGTCTCTGGGTCGCTGGATTGAAAGACCCAGCGACCCTGGGTCTCTGGGTCGCTGGATTGAAAGACCCAGCGACCCTGGGTCTCTGGGTCGCTGGATTGAAAGACCCAGCGACCCTGGGTCTCTGGGTCGCTGGATTGAAAGACCCAGCGACCCTGGGTCTCTGGGTCGCTGGATTGAAAGACCCAGCGACCCTGGGTCTCTGGGTCGCTGGATTGAAAGACCCAGCGACCCTGGGTCTCTGGGTCGCTGGATTCAAAGGGTCGAAAGACTCCAGGGTCGCTGGATTGAAAGACCACGCGCAATGGGTCTCTGGGTCGCTGGATTCAAAGACCCAGCGACCCTGGGTCTCTGGGTCGTTGGATTGAAAGACCCAGCGACCCTGGGTCTCTGGGTCGCTGGATTGAAAGACCCAGCGACCCTGGGTCTCTGGGTCGCTGGATTGAAAGACCCAGCGACCCTGGGTCTCTGGGTCGCTGGATTGAAAGACCCAGCGACCCTGGGTCTCTGGGTCGCTGGATTGAAAGACCCAGCGACCCTGGGTCTCTGGGTCGCTGGATTGAAAGACCCAGCGACCCTGGGTCTCTGGGTCGCTGGATTGAAAGACCCAGCGACCCTGGGTCTCTGGGTCGCTGGATTGAAAGACCCAGCGACCCTGGGTCTCTGGGTCGCTGGATTGAAAGACCCAGCGACCCTGGGTCTCTGGGTCGCTGGATTGAAAGACCCAGCGACCCTGGGTCTCTGGGTCGCTGGGGGTCGCTGGATGAAAGACCCAGCGACCCTGGGTCTCTGGGTCGCTGGATTGAAAGACCCAGCGACCCTGGGTCTCTGGGTCGCTGGATTGAAAGACCCAGCGACCCTGGGTCTCTGGGTCGCTGGATTGAAAGACCCAGCGACCCTGGGTCTCTGGGTCGCTGGATTCAAAGGGTCGAAAGACTCCAGGGTCGCTGGATTGAAAGACCACGCGCAATGGGTCTCTGGGTCGCTGGATTGAAAGACCCAGCGACCCTGGGTCTCTGGGTCGTTGGATTGAAAGACCCAGCGACCCTGGGTCTCTGGGTCGTTGGATTGAAAGACCCAGCGACCCTGGGTCTCTCGGTCGCTGGATTCAAAGACCCAGCGACCCTGGGTCTCTGGGTCGCTGGATTGAAAGACCCAGCGACCCTGGGTCTCTGGGTCGCTGGATTGAAAGACCCAGCGACCCTGGGTCTCTGGGTCGCTGGATTGAAAGACCCAGCGACCCTGGGTCTCTGGGTCGCTGGATTGAAAGACCCAGCGACCCTGGGTCTCTGGGTCGCTGGATTGAAAGACCCAGCGACCCTGGGTCTCTGGGTCGCTGGATTGAAATACCCAGCGACCCTGGGTCTCTGGGTCGCTGGATTGAAAGACCCAGCGACCCTGGGTCTCTGGGTCGCTGGATTGAAAGACCCAGCGACCCTGGGTCTCTGGGTCGCTGGATTGAAAGACCCAGCGACCCTGGGTCTCTGGGTCGCTGGATTGAAAGACCCAGCGACCCTGGGTCTCTGGGTCGCTGGATTCAAAGACCCAGCGACCCTGGGTCTCTGGGTCGCTGGATTGAAAGACCCAGCGACCCTGGGTCTCTGGGTCGCTGGATTGAAAGACCCAGCGACCCTGGGTCTCTGGGTCGCTGGATTGAAAGACCCAGCGACCCCGACGCTGGGTCTCTGGGTCGCTGGATTGAAAGACCCAGCGACCCTGGGTCTCTGGGTCGCTGGATTCAAAGACCCAGCGACTCCTGGGTCGCTGGATTGAAAGACCCAGCGACCATGGGTCTCTGGGTCGCTGGATTGAAAGACCCAGCGACCCTGGGTCTCTGGGTCGCTGGATTGAAAGACCCAGCGACCCTGGGTCTCTGGGTCGCTGGATTGAAAGACCCAGCGACCCTGGGTCTCTGGGTCGCTGGATTCAAAGACCCAGCGACCCTGGGTCTCTGGGTCGCTGGATTGAAAGACCCAGCGACCCTGGGTCTCTGGGTCGCTGGATTGAAAGACCCAGCGACCCTGGGTCTCTGGGTCGCTGGATTGAAAGACCCAGCGACCCTGGGTCTCTGGGTCGCTGGATTGAAAGACCCAGCGACCCTGGGTCTCTGGGTCGCTGGATTGAAAGACCCAGCGACCCTGGGTCTCTGGGTCGCTGGATTGAAAGACCCAGCGACCCTGGGTCTCTGGGTCGCTGGATTGAAAGACCCAGCGACCCTGGGTCTCTGGGTCGCTGGATTGAAAGACCCAGCGACCCTGGGTCTCTGGGTCGCTGGATTGAAAGACCCAGCGACCCTGGGTCTCTGGGTCGCTGGATTGAAAGACCCAGCGACCCTGGGTCTCTGGGTCGCTGGATTCAAAGACCCAGCGACCCTGGGTCTCTGGTCGCTGGATTGAAAGACCCAGCGACCCTGGGGTCTCTGGGTCGCTGGATTGAAAGACCCAGCGACCCTGGGTCTCTGGGTCGCTGGATTGAAAGACCCAGCGACCCTGGGTCTCTGGGTCGCTGGATTGAAAGACCCAGCGACCCTGGGTCTCTGGGTCGCTGGATTCAAAGACCCAGCGACCCTGGGTCTCTGGGTCGCTGGATTGAAAGACCCAGCGACCCTGGGTCTCTGGGTCGCTGGATTGAAAGACCCAGCGACCCTGGGTCTCTGGGTCGCTGGATTGAAAGACCCAGCGACCCTGGGTCTCTGGGTCGCTGGATTGAAAGACCCAGCGACCCTGGGTCTCTGGGTCGCTGGATTGAAAGACCCAGCGACCCTGGGTCTCTGGGTCGCTGGATTGGATTGAAAGACCCAGCGACCCTGGGTCTCTGGGTCGCTGGATTCAAAGACCCAGCGACCCTGGGTCTCTGGGTCGCTGGATTGAAAGACCCAGCGACCCTGGGTCTCTGGGTCGCTGGATTGAAAGACCCAGCGACCCTGGGTCTCTGGGTCGCTGGATTGAAAGACCCAGCGACCCTGGGTCTCTGGGTCGCTGGATTCAAAGACCCAGCGACCCTGGGTCTCTGGGTCGCTGGATTGAAAGACCCAGCGACCCTGGGTCTCTGGGTCGCTGGATTCAAAGACCCAGCGACCCTGGGTCTCTGGGTCGCTGGATTGAAAGACCCAGCGACCCTGGGTCTCTGGGTCGCTGGATTCAAAGACCCAGCGACCCTGGGTCTCTGGGTCGCTGGATTCAAAGACCCAGCGACCCTGGGTCTCTGGGTCGCTGGATTGAAAGACCCAGCGACCCTGGGTCTCTGGGTCGCTGGATTGAAAGACCCAGCGACCCTGGGTCTCTGGGTCGCTGGATTGAAAGACCCAGCGACCCTGGGTCTCTGGGTCGCTGGATTCAAAGACCCAGCGACCCTGGGTCTCTGGGTCGCTGGATTGAAAGACCCAGCGACCCTGGGTCTCTGGGTCGCTGGATTGAAAGACCCAGCGACCCTGGGTCTCTGGGTCGCTGGATTGAAAGACCCAGCGACCCTGGGTCTCTGGGTCGCTGGATTGAAAGACCCAGCGACCCTGGGTCTCTGGGTCGCTGGATTCAAAGACCCAGCGACCCTGGGTCTCTGGGTCGCTGGATTGAAAGACCCAGCGACCCTGGGTCTCTGGGTCGCTGGATTCAAAGACCCAGCGACCCTGGGTCTCTGGGTCGCTGGATTGAAAGACCCAGCGACCCTGGGTCTCTGGGTCGCTGGATTGAAAGACCCAGCGACCCTGGGTCTCTGGGTCGCTGGATTGAAAGACCCAGCGACCCTGGGTCTCTGGGTCGCTGGATTGAAAGACCCAGCGACCCTGGGTCTCTGGGTCGCTGGATTCAAAGACCCAGCGACCCTGGGTCTCTGGGTCGCTGGATTGAAAGACCCAGCGACCCTGGGTCTCTGGGTCGCTGGATTGAAAGACCCAGCGACCCTGGGTCTCTGGGTCGCTGGATTCAAAGACCCAGCGACCTGGGTCTCTGGGTCGCTGGATTCAAAGACCCAGCGACCCTGGGTCTCTGGGTCGCTGGATTGAAAGACCCAGCGACCCTGGGTCTCTGGGTCGCTGGATTGAAAGACCCAGCGACCCTGGGTCTCTGGGTCGCTGGATTCAAAGACCCAGCGACCCTGGGTCTCTGGGTCGCTGGATTGAAAGACCCAGCGACCCTGGGTCTCTGGGTCGCTGGATTGAAAGACCCAGCGACCCTGGGTCTCTGGGTCGCTGGATTGAAAGACCCAGCGACCCTGGGTCTCTGGGTCGCTGGATTGAAAGACCCAGCGACCCTGGGTCTCTGGGTCGCTGGATTCAAAGACCCAGCGACCCTGGGTCTCTGGGTCGCTGGATTCAAAGACCCAGCGACCCTGGGTCTCTGGGTCGCTGGATTGAAAGACCCAGCGACCCTGGGTCTCTGGGTCGCTGGATTGAAAGACCCAGCGACCCTGGGTCTCTGGGTCGCTGGATTCAAAGACCCAGCGACCCTGGGTCTCTGGGTCGCTGGATTCAAAGACCCAGCGACCCTGGGTCTCTGGGTCGCTGGATTCAAAGACCCAGCGACCCTGGGTCTCTGGGTCGCTGGATTGAAAGACCCAGCGACCCTGGGTCTCTGGGTCGCTGGATTCAAAGACCCAGCGACCCTGGGTCTCTGGGTCGCTGGATTGAAAGACCCAGCGACCCTGGGTCTCTGGGTCGCTGGATTGAAAGACCCAGCGACCCTGGGTCTCTGGGTCGCTGGATTGAAA
Organism: Desmophyllum pertusum; assembly: GCA_029204205.1. Lineage (NCBI taxonomy): Eukaryota > Metazoa > Cnidaria > Anthozoa > Scleractinia > Caryophylliidae > Desmophyllum > Desmophyllum pertusum. The sequence continues at coordinate 39,386 of MU825437.1, read as the reverse complement.
GACCCAGCGACCCTGGGTCTCTGGGTCGCTGGATTGAAAGACCCAGCGACCCTGGGTCTCTGGGTCGCTGGATTGAAAGACCCAGCGACCCTGGGTCTCTGGGTCGCTGGATTGAAAGACCCAGCGACCCTGGGTCTCTGGGTCGCTGGATTCAAAGACCCAGCGACCCTGGGTCTCTGGTCGCTGGATTGAAAGACCCAGCGACCCTGGGTCTCTGGGTCGCTGGATTGAAAGACCCAGCGACCCTGGGTCTCTGGGTCGCTGGATTGAAAGACCCAGCGACCCTGGGTCTCTGGGTCGCTGGATTGAAAGACCCAGCGACCCTGGGTCTCTGGGTCGCTGGATTCAAAGACCCAGCGACCCTGGGTCTCTGGGTCGCTGGATTCAAAGACCCAGCGACCCTGGGTCTCTGGGTCGCTGGATTCAAAGACCCAGCGACCCTGGGTCTCTGGGTCGCTGGATTGAAAGACCCAGCGACCCTGGGTCTCTGGGTCGCTGGATTGAAAGACCCAGCGACCCTGGGTCTCTGGGTCGCTGGATTCAAAGACCCAGCGACCCTGGGTCTCTGGGTCGCTGGATTCAAAGACCCAGCGACCCTGGGTCTCTGGGTCGCTGGATTGAAAGACCCAGCGACCCTGGGTCTCTGGGTCGCTGGATTGAAAGACCCAGCGACCCTGGGTCTCTGGGTCGCTGGATTCAAAGACCCAGCGACCCTGGGTCTCTGGGTCGCTGGATTGAAAGACCCAGCGACCCTGGGTCTCTGGGTCGCTGGATTGAAAGACCCAGCGACCCTGGGTCTCTGGGTCGCTGGATTCAAAGACCCAGCGACCCTGGGTCTCTGGGTCGCTGGATTCAAAGACCCAGCGACCCTGGGTCTCTGGGTCGCTGGATTCAAAGACCCAGCGACCCTGGGTCTCTGGGTCGCTGGATTCAAAGACCCAGCGACCCTGGGTCTCTGGGTCGCTGGATTGAAAGACCCAGCGACCCTGGGTCTCTGGGTCGCTGGATTCAAAGACCCAGCGACCCTGGGTCTCTGGGTCGCTGGATTCAAAGACCCAGCGACCCTGGGTCTCTGGGTCGCTGGATTCAAAGACCCAGCGACCCTGGGTCTCTGGGTCGCTGGATTCAAAGACCCAGCGACCCTGGGTCTCTGGGTCGCTGGATTCAAAGACCCAGCGACCCTGGGTCTCTGGGTCGCTGGATTCAAAGACCCAGCGACCCTGGGTCTCTGGGTCGCTGGATTCATAGACCCAGCGACCCTGGGTCTCTGGGTCGCTGGATTCAAAGACCCAGCGACCCTGGTCTCTGGGTCGCTGGATTCAAAGACCCAGCGACCCTGGGTCTCTGGGTCGCTGGATTCAAAGACCCAGCGACCCTGGGTCTCTGGGTCGCTGGATTCAAAGACCCAGCGACCCTGGGTCTCTGGGTCGCTGGATTCAAAGACCCAGCGACCCTGGGTCTCTGGGTCGCTGGATTCAAAGACCCAGCGACCCTGGGTCTCTGGGTCGCTGGATTCAAAGACCCAGCGACCCTGGGTCTCTGGGTCGCTGGATTCAAAGACCCAGCGACCCTGGGTCTCTGGGTCGCTGGATTCAAAGACCCAGCGACCCTGGGTCTCTGGGTCGCTGGATTCAAAGACCCAGCGACCCTGGGTCTCTGGGTCGCTGGATTCAAAGACCCAGCGACCCTGGGTCTCTGGGTCGCTGGATTCAAAGACCCAGCGACCCTGGGTCTCTGGGTCGCTGGATTCAAAGACCCAGCGACCCTGGGTCTCTGGGTCGCTGGATGAAAGACCCAGCGACCTGGGTCTCTGGGTCGCGCTGGATTCAAAGACCCAGCGACCCTGGGTCTCTGGGTCGCTGGTTGAAAGACCCAGCGACCCTGGGTCTCTGGGTCGCTGGATTCAAAGACCCAGCGACCCTGGGTCTCTGGGTCGCTGGATTCAAAGACCCAGCGACCCTGGGTCTCTGGGTCGCTGGATTCAAAGACCCAGCGACCCTGGGTCTCTGGGTCGCTGGATTCAAAGACCCAGCGACCCTGGGTCTCTGGGTCGCTGGATTCAAAGACCCAGCGACCCTGGGTCTCTGGGTCGCTGGATTCAAAGACCCAGCGACCCTGGGTCTCTGGGTCGCTGGATTCAAAGACCCAGCGACCCTGGGTCTCTGGGTCGCTGGATTCAAAGACCCAGCGACCCTGGGTCTCTGGGTCGCTGGATTCAAAGACCCAGCGACCCTGGGTCTCTGGGTCGCTGGATTCAAAGACCCAGCGACCCTGGGTCTCTGGGTCGCTGGATTCAAAGACCCAGCGACCCTGGGTCTCTGGGTCGCTGGATTCAAAGACCCAGCGACCCTGGGTCTCTGGGTCGCTGGATTCAAAGACCCAGCGACCCTGGGTCTCTGGGTCGCTGGATTCAAAGACCCAGCGACCCTGGGTCTCTGGGTCGCTGGATTCAAAGACCCAGCGACCCTGGGTCTCTGGGTCGCTGGATTCAAAGACCCAGCGACCCTGGGTCTCTGGGTCGCTGGATTCAAAGACCCAGCGACCCTGGGTCTCTGGGTCGCTGGATTCAAAGACCCAGCGACCCTGGGTCTCTGGGTCGCTGGATTCAAAGACCCAGCGACCCTGGGTCTCTGGGTCGCTGGATTCAAAGACCCAGCGACCCTGGGTCTCTGGGTCGCTGGATTCAAAGACCCAGCGACCCTGGGTCTCTGGGTCGCTGGATTCAAAGACCCAGCGACCCTGGGTCTCTGGGTCGCTGGATTCAAAGACCCAGCGACCCTGGGTCTCTGGGTCGCTGGATTCAAAGACCCAGCGACCCTGGGTCTCTGGGTCGCTGGATTCAAAGACCCAGCGACCCTGGGTCTCTGGGTCGCTGGATTCAAAGACCCAGCGACCCTGGGTCTCTGGGTCGCTGGATTCAAAGACCCAGCGACCCTGGGTCTCTGGGTCGCTGGATTCAAAGACCCAGCGACCCTGGGTCTCTGGGTCGCTGGATTCAAAGACCCAGCGACCCTGGGTCTCTGGGTCGCTGGATTCAAAGACCCAGCGACCCTGGGTCTCTGGGTCGCTGGATTCAAAGACCCAGCGACCCTGGGTCTCTGGGTCGCTGGATTCAAAGACCCAGCGACCCTGGGTCTCTGGGTCGCTGGATTCAAAGACCCAGCGACCCTGGGTCTCTGGGTCGCTGGATTCAAAGACCCAGCGACCCTGGGTCTCTGGGTCGCTGGATTCAAAGACCCAGCGACCCTGGGTCTCTGGGTCGCTGGATTCAAAGACCCAGCGACCCTGGGTCTCTGGGTCGCTGGATTCAAAGACCCAGCGACCCTGGGTCTCTGGGTCGCTGGATTCAAAGACCCAGCGACCCTGGGTCTCTGGGTCGCTGGATTCAAAGACCCAGCGACCCTGGGTCTCTGGGTCGCTGGATTCAAAGACCCAGCGACCCTGGGTCTCTGGGTCGCTGGATTCAAAGACCCAGCGACCCTGGGTCTCTGGGTCGCTGGATTCAAAGACCCAGCGACCCTGGGTCTCTGGGTCGCTGGATTCAAAGACCCAGCGACCCTGGGTCTCTGGGTCGCTGGATTCAAAGACCCAGCGACCCTGGGTCTCTGGGTCGCTGGATTCAAAGACCCAGCGACCCTGGGTCTCTGGGTCGCTGGATTCAAAGACCCAGCGACCCTGGGTCTCTGGGTCGCTGGATTCAAAGACCCAGCGACCCTGGGTCTCTGGGTCGCTGGATTCAAAGACCCAGCGACCCTGGGTCTCTGGGTCGCTGGATTCAAAGACCCAGCGACCCTGGGTCTCTGGGTCGCTGGATTCAAAGACCCAGCGACCCTGGGTCTCTGGGTCGCTGGATTCAAAGACCCAGCGACCCTGGGTCTCTGGGTCGCTGGATTCAAAGACCCAGCGACCCTGGGTCTCTGGGTCGCTGGATTCAAAGACCCAGCGACCCTGGGTCTCTGGGTCGCTGGATTCAAAGACCCAGCGACCCTGGGTCTCTGGGTCGCTGGATTCAAAGACCCAGCGACCCTGGGTCTCTGGGTCGCTGGATTCAAAGACCCAGCGACCCTGGGTCTCTGGGTCGCTGGATTCAAAGACCCAGCGACCCTGGGTCTCTGGGTCGCTGGATTCAAAGACCCAGCGACCCTGGGTCTCTGGGTCGCTGGATTCAAAGACCCAGCGACCCTGGGTCTCTGGGTCGCTGGATTCAAAGACCCAGCGACCCTGGGTCTCTGGGTCGCTGGATTCAAAGACCCAGCGACCCTGGGTCTCTGGGTCGCTGGATTCAAAGACCCAGCGACCCTGGGTCTCTGGGTCGCTGGATTCAAAAGACCCAGCGACCCTGGGTCTCTGGGTCGCTGGATTCAAAGACCCAGCGACCCTGGGTCTCTGGGTCGCTGGATTCAAAGACCCAGCGACCCTGGGTCTCTGGGTCGCTGGATTCAAAGACCCAGCGACCCTGGGTCTCTGGGTCGCTGGATTCAAAGACCCAGCGACCCTGGGTCTCTGGGTCGCTGGATTCAAAGACCCAGCGACCCTGGGTCTCTGGGTCGCTGGATTGAAATACCCAGCGACCCTGGGTCTCTGGGTCGCTGGATTCAAAGACCCAGCGACCCTGGGTCTCTGGGTCGCTGGATTCAAAGACCCAGCGACCCTGGGTCTCTGGGTCGCTGGATTCAAAGACCCAGCGACCCTGGGTCTCTGGGTCGCTGGATTCAAAGACCCAGCGACCCTGGGTCTCTGGGTCGCTTGATTCAAAGACCCAGCGACCCTGGGTCTCTGGGTCGCTGGATTCATAGACCCAGCGACCCTGGGTCTCTGGCTCGTTGGATTCAAAACCCAGCGACCCTGGGTCTCTGGGTCGCTGGATTAAAAAACCCAGCGACCCTGGGTCTCTGGGTCGCTGGATTCATAGACCCAGCGACCCTGGGTCTCTGGGTCTCTGGGTCGCTGGATTCATAGACCAAGCGACCGTGGGTCTCTGGGTCGCTGGATTCAAAGACCCAGCGACCCTGGGTCTCTGGGTCGCTTGATTCAAAGACACAGCGACACTGGGTCTCTGGGTCGCTGGATTCATAGACCCAGCGACCAGGGTCTCTGGGTCGTTGGATTCAAAAACCTGGATTCATAGACCAAGCGACCGTGGGTCTCTAGGTCACTGGATTCTTAGACCCAGCAACCCTGGGTCTCTGGGTCGCTGGATTGAAATACCCAGCGACCCTGGGTCTCTGGGTCGCTGGATTCAAAAACCCAGCGACCCTGGATCTCTGGGTCGCTGGATTCAAAGACCCAGCGACCCTGAGTCTCTGGTCGCTGGATTAAAAAACCCAGCGACCCTGGGTCTCTGGTTCGCTGGATTCATAGACCCAGCGACACTGGGTCAATGTGTCTCTGGGTAGCTGGATTCAAAGACCAAGCGACCGTGGGTCTCTGGGTCGCTGGATTCAAAGTCCCAGCGACCCTGGGTCTCTGGGTCGCTTGATTCAAAGACACAGCGACACTGGGTCTCTGGGTCGCTGGATTCATAGACCCAGCGACCCTGGGTCTCTGGGTCGTTGGATTCAAAAACCCAGCGACCCTGGGTCTCTGGTTCGCTGGATTCATAGACCCAGCGACCCTGGATCTCTGGGACGCTGGATTCAAAGACCCAGCGACCCTGGGTCTCTGCGTCGCTGGATTCATAGACCCAGCGACCCTGGATCTCTGGGACGCTGGATTCAAAGACCCAGCGACCCTGGGTCTCTGCGTCGCTGGATTGAAAGACCAGCGACCCTGGGTCTCTGGGTCGCTGGATTCAAAGACCCAGCGACCCTGGGTCACTGGGTCGCTGGATTGAAATACCCAGCGACCCTGGGTCTCTGGTTCGCTGGATTCAAAGACCCGGCGACCCTGGGTCAATGGGTCGCTGGATTGAAATACCCAGCGACCCTGGGTCTCTGGGTCGCTGGATTCAAAGACCCAGCGACCCTGGGTCTCTGGGTCGCTGGATTCAAAGACCCAGCGACCGTGGGTCTCTGGGTCGCTGGATTCAAAGAACCAGCGACCCTGTTTCTCTGGGTCGCTGGATTCAAAGACGCAGCGACCCTGGGTCTCTGGGTCGCTTGATTCAAAGACCCAGCTACCCTGGGTCTCTGGTCGCTGGATTCATAGACCAAGCGACCGTGGGTCTCTGGGTCACTGGATTCAAAGACCCAGCGACCCTGTGTCTCTGGGTCGCTGGATTCAAAGACCCAGCGACCCTGGGTCTCTGGGTCGCTTGATTCAAAGACCCAGCGACCCTGGGTCTCTGGGTCGCTGGATTCAAAGACCCAGCGACCCTGGGTCTCTGGGTCGCTGGATTCAAAGACGCAGCGACCCTGGGTCTCTGGGTCGCTTGAATCAAAGACCCAGCGACCCTGGGTCTCTGGGTCGCTGGATTCAAAGACGCAGCGACTCTGGGTCTCTGGGTCGCTGGATTCAAAAATCCAGCGACCCTGGGTGTCTGGGTCGTTGGATTCAAAAACCCAGCGACGCTGGGTCTCTGGTTCGCTGGATTCATAGACCCAGCGATCCTGGGTCAATGGGTCTCTGGGTCGCTGGATTCATAGACCAAGCGACCGTGGGTCTCTGGGTCGCTGGATTCAAAGACCCAGCGACCCTGGGTCTCTGGGTCGCTGGATTCAAAGACCCAGCGACCCTGGGTCTCTGGGTCGCTGGATTCAAAGACTCAGCGACCCTGGGTCTCTGGGTCGCTTGATTCAAAGACAGAGCGACCCTGGGTCTCTGGGTCGCTGGGATCATAGACCCAGCGACCCTGGGTCTCTGGGTCGTTGGATTCAAAAACCCCAGCGGCCCTGGGTCTCTGGTTCGCTGGATTCATAGACCCAGCGACCCTGGGTCTCTGGGTCGCTGGATTCATAGACCCAGCGACACTAGGTCTGTGGGTCTCTGGTCGTCGCTGGATTCATAGACCAAGCGACCGTGGGTCTCTGGGTCGCTGGATTCAAAGACCCAGCAACCCTGGGTCTCTGGGTCGCTGGATTCAAAGACCCAGCGACCCTGGGTCTCTGGGTCGCTGGATTCAAAGACTCAGCGACCCTGGGTCTCTGGGTCGCTTGATTCAAAGACAGAGCGACCCTGGGTCTCTGGGTCGCTGGGATCATAGACCCAGCGACCCTGGGTCTCTGGGTCGTTGGATTCAAAAACCAGCGGCCCTGGGTCTCTGGTTCGCTGGATTCATAGACCCAGCGACCCTGGGTCTCTGGGTCGCTGGATTCATAGACCCAGCGACACTAGGTCTGTGGGTCTCTGGGTCGCTGGATTCATAGACCCAGCGACCGTGGGTCTCTGGGTCACTGGATTCAAAGACCCAGCGACCCTGGGTCTCTGGGTCACTTGATTAAAAGACCCAGCGACCCTGTGTCTCTGGGTCGCTGGATTCAAAGACCCAGCGACCCTGGGTCTCTGGGTCGCTGGATTATTAAACCCAGCGACCCTGGGTCTCTGGTTCGCTGGATTCAAAGACCCAGCGACCCTGGGTCTCTGGGTCGCTGGATTAAAAAACCCAGCGACCCTGGGTCTCTGGTTCGCTGGATTCAAAGACCCAGCGACCCTGGGTCTCTGGGTCGCTGGATTGAAATACCCAGCGGCCCTGGGGCTCTGGGTCGCTGGATTCAAAACCCAGCGACCCTGGGTCTCTGGTTCGCTGAATTCAAAGACCCAGCGACCCTGGGTCTCTGGGTCGCTGGATTCAAAGAACCAGCGACCCTGGGTCTCTGGGTCGCTGGATTGAAATACCCAGCGACCCTGGGTCTCTGGGTCGCTGGATTAAAAAACCCAGCGACCCTGGGTCTCTGGGTCGCTGGATTCATAGACCAAGCGACCGTGGGTCTCTGGGTCGCTGGATTCAAAGACCAAGCGACCCTGGGTCTCTGGGTCGCTGGATTCAAAGACCCAGCGACCCTGGGTCTCTGGGTCGCTTGATTCAAACACACAGCGACCCTGGGTCTCTGGGTCGCTGGATTCATAGACCCAGCGACCCTGGGTCTCTGGCTCGTTGGATTCAAAAACCCAGCGACCCTGGGTCTCTGGGTCGCTGGATTAAAAAACCCAGCGACCCTGGGTCTCTGGGTCGCTGGATTCATAGACCCAGCGACCCTGGGTCTCTGGGTCTCTGGGTCGCTGGATTCATAGACCAAGCGACCGTGGGTCTCTGGGTCGCTGGATTCAAAGACCCAGCGACCCTGGGTCTCTGGGTCGCTTGATTCAAAGACACAGCGACACTGGGTCTCTGGGTCGCTGGATTCATAGACCCAGCGACGCAGGGTCTCTGGGTCGTTGGATTCAAAACCTGGATTCATAGACCAAGCGACCGTGGGTCTCTGGGTCACTGGATTCTTAGACCCAGCAACCCTGGGTCTCTGGGTCGCTGGATTGAAATACCCAGCGACCCTGGGTCTCTGGGTCGCTGGATTCAAAAACCCAGCGACCCTGGATCTCTGGGTCGCTGGATTCAAAGACCCAGCGACCCTGAGTCTCTGGGTCGCTGGATTAAAAAACCTAGCGACCCTGGGTCTCTGGTTCGCTGGATTCATAGACCCAGCGACACTGGTCAATGTGTCTCTGGGTAGCTGGATTCAAAGACCCAGCGACCGTGGGTCTCTGGGTCGCTGGATTCAAAGACCCAGCGACCCTGGGTCTCTGGGTCGCTGGATTCAAAGACCCAGCGACCCTGGGTCTCTGGGTCGCTGGATTCAAAGACCCAGCGACCCTGGGTCTCTGGGTCGCTGGATTCAAAGACCCAGCGACCCTGGGTCTCTGGTTCGCTGGATTCAAAGACCCAGCGACCCTGGGTCTCTGGGTCGCTGGATTCAAAGACCCAGCGACCCTGGGTCTCTGGGTCGCTGGATTCAAAGACCCAGCGACCCTGGGTCTCTGGGTCGCTGGATTCAAAGACCCAGCGACCCTGGGTCTCTGGGTCGCTGGATTCAAAGACCCAGCGACCCTGGGTCTCTGGGTCGCTGGATTCAAAGACCCAGCGACCCTGGGTCTCTGGGTCGCTGGATTCAAAGACCCAGCGACCCTGGGTCTCTGGGTCGCTGGATTCAAAGACCCAGCGACCCTGGGTCTCTGGGTCGCTGGATTCAAAGACCCAGCGACCCTGGGTCTCTGGGTCGCTGGATTCAAAGACCCAGCGACCCTGGGTCTCTGGGTCGCTGGATTCAAAGACCCAGCGACCCTGGGTCTCTGGGTCGCTGGATTCAAAGACCCAGCGACCCTGGGTCTCTGGGTCGCTGGATTCAAAGACCCAGCGACCCTGGGTCTCTGGGTCGCTGGATTCAAAGACCCAGCGACCCTGGGTCTCTGGGTCGCTGGATTCAAAGACCCAGCGACCCTGGGTCTCTGGGTCGCTGGATTCAAAGACCCAGCGACCCTGGGTCTCTGGGTCGCTGGATTCAAAGACCCAGCGACCCTGGGTCTCTGGGTCGCTGGATTCAAAGACCCAGCGACCCTGGGTCTCTGGGTCGCTGGATTCAAAGACCCAGCGACCCTGGGTCTCTGGGTCGCTGGATTCAAAGACCCAGCGACCCTGGGTCTCTGGGTCGCTGGATTCAAAGACCCAGCGACCCTGGGTCTCTGGGTCGCTGGATTCAAAGACCCAGCGACCCTGGGTCTCTGGGTCGCTGGATTCAAAGACCCAGCGACCCTGGGTCTCTGGGTCGCTGGATTCAAAGACCCAGCGACCCTGGGTCTCTGGGTCGCTGGATTCAAAGACCCAGCGACCCTGGGTCTCTGGGTCGCTGGATTCAAAGACCCAGCGACCCTGGGTCTCTGGGTCGCTGGATTCAAAGACCCAGCGACCCTGGGTCTCTGGGTCGCTGGATTCAAAGACCCAGCGACCCTGGGTCTCTGGGTCGCTGGATTCAAAGACCCAGCGACCCTGGGTCTCTGGGTCGCTGGATTCAAAGACCCAGCGACCCTGGGTCTCTGGGTCGCTGGATTCAAAGACCCAGCGACCCTGGGTCTCTGGGTCGCTGGATTCAAAGACCCAGCGACCCTGGGTCTCTGGGTCGCTGGATTCAAAGACCCAGCGACCCTGGGTCTCTGGGTCGCTGGATTCAAAGACCCAGCGACCCTGGGTCTCTGGGTCGCTGGATTCAAAGACCCAGCGACCCTGGGTCTCTGGGTCGCTGGATTCAAAGACCCAGCGACCCTGGGTCTCTGGGTCGCTGGATTCAAAGACCCAGCGACCCTGGGTCTCTGGGTCGCTGGATTCAAAGACCCAGCGACCCTGGGTCTCTGGGTCGCTGGATTCAAAGACCCAGCGACCCTGGGTCTCTGGGTCGCTGGATTCAAAGACCCAGCGACCCTGGGTCTCTGGGTCGCTGGATTCAAAGACCCAGCGACCCTGGGTCTCTGGGTCGCTGGATTCAAAGACCCAGCGACCCTGGGTCTCTGGGTCGCTGGATTCAAAGACCCAGCGACCCTGGGTCTCTGGGTCGCTGGATTCAAAGACCCAGCGACCCTGGGTCTCTGGGTCGCTGGATTCAAAGACCCAGCGACCCTGGGTCTCTGGGTCGCTGGATTCAAAGACCCAGCGACCCTGGGTCTCTGGGTCGCTGGATTCAAAGACCCAGCGACCCTGGGTCTCTGGGTCGCTGGATTCAAAGACCCAGCGACCCTGGGTCTCTGGGTCGCTGGATTCAAAGACCCAGCGACCCTGGGTCTCTGGGTCGCTGGATTCAAAGACCCAGCGACCCTGGGTCTCTGGGTCGCTGGATTCAAAGACCCAGCGACCCTGGGTCTCTGGGTCGCTGGATTCAAAGACCAAGCGACCCTGGGTCTCTGGGTCGCTGGATTCAAAGACCCAGCGACCCTGGGTCTCTGGGTCGCTGGATTCAAAGACCCAGCGACCCTGGGTCTCTGGGTCGCTGGATTCATAGACCCAGCGACCCTGGGTCTCTGGGTCGCTGGATTCAAAGACCCAGCGACCCTGGGTCTCTGGGTCGCTGGATTCAAAGACCCAGCGACCCTGGGTCTCTGGGTCGCTGGATTCAAAGACCCAGCGACCCTGGGTCTCTGGGTCGCTGGATTCAAAGACCCAGCGACCCTGGGTCTCTGGGTCGCTGGATTCAAAGACCCAGCGACCCTGGGTCTCTGGGTCGCTGGATTCAAAGACCCAGCGACCCTGGGTCTCTGGGTCGCTGGATTCAAAGACCCAGCGACCCTGGGTCTCTGGGTCGCTGGATTCAAAGACCCAGCGACCCTGGGTCTCTGGGTCGCTGGATTCATAGACCCAGCGACCCTGGGTCTCTGGGTCGCTGGATTCAAAGACCCAGCGACCCTGGGTCTCTGGGTCGCTGGATTCAAAGACCCAGCGACCCTGGGTCTCTGGGTCGCTGGATTCAAAGACCCAGCGACCCTGGGTCTCTGGGTCGCTGGATTCAAAGACCCAGCGACCCTGGTCTCTGGGTCGCTGGATTCAAAGACCCAGCGACCCTGGGTCTCTGGGTCGCTGGATTCAAAGACCCAGCGACCCTGGGTCTCTGGGTCGCTGGATTCAAAGACCCAGCGACCCTGGGTCTCTGGGTCGCTGGATTCAAAGACCCAGCGACCCTGGGTCTCTGGGTCGCTGGATTCAAAGACCCAGCGACCCTGGGTCTCTGGGTCGCTGGATTCAAAGACCCAGCGACCCTGGGTCTCTGGGTCGCTGGATTCAAAGACCCAGCGACCCTGGGTCTCTGGGTCGCTGGATTCAAAGACCCAGCGACCCTGGGTCTCTGGGTCGCTGGATTCAAAGACCCAGCGACCCTGGGTCTCTGGGTCGCTGGATTCAAAGACCCAGCGACCCTGGGTCTCTGGGTCGCTGGATTCAAAGACCCAGCGACCCTGGGTCTCTGGGTCGCTGGATTCAAAGACCCAGCGACCCTGGGTCTCTGGGTCGCTGGATTCAAAGACCCAGCGACCCTGGGTCTCTGGGTCGCTGGATTCAAAGACCCAGCGACCCTGGGTCTCTGGGTCGCTGGATTCAAAGACCCAGCGACCCTGGGTCTCTGGGTCGCTGGATTCAAAGACCCAGCGACCCTGGGTCTCTGGGTCGCTGGATTCAAAGACCCAGCGACCCTGGGTCTCTGGGTCGCTGGATTCAAAGACCCAGCGACCCTGGGTCTCTGGGTCGCTGGATTCAAAGACCCAGCGACCCTGGGTCTCTGGGTCGCTGGATTCAAAGACCCAGCGACCCTGGGTCTCTGGGTCGCTGGATTCAAAGACCCAGCGACCCTGGGTCTCTGGGTCGCTGGATTCAAAGACCCAGCGACCCTGGGTCTCTGGTCGCTGGATTCAAAGACCCAGCGACCCTGGGTCTCTGGGTCGCTGGATTCAAAGACCCAGCGACCCTGGGTCTCTGGGTCGCTGGATTCAAAGACCCAGCGACCCTGGGTCTCTGGGTCGCTGGATTCAAAGACCCAGCGACCCTGGGTCTCTGGGTCGCTGGATTCAAAGACCCAGCGACCCTGGGTCTCTGGGTCGCTGGATTCAAAGACCCAGCGACCCTGGGTCTCTGGGTCGCTGGATTCAAAGACCCAGCGACCCTGGGTCTCTGGGTCGCTGGATTCAAAGACCCAGCGACCCTGGGTCTCTGGGTCGCTGGATTCAAAGACCCAGCGACCCTGGGTCTCTGGGTCGCTGGATTCAAAGACCCAGCGACCCTGGGTCTCTGGGTCGCTGGATTCAAAGACCCAGCGACCCTGGGTCTCTGGGTCGCTGGATTCATAGACCCAGCGACCCTGGGTCTCTGGGTCGCTGGATTCAAAGACCCAGCGACCCTGGGTCTCTGGGTCGCTGGATTCAAAGACCCAGCGACCCTGGGTCTCTGGGTCGCTGGATTCAAAGACCAGCGACCCTGGGTCTCTGGGTCGCTGGATTCATAGACCCAGCGACCCTGGGTCTCTGGGTCGCTGGATTCATAGACCCAGCGACCCTGGGTCTCTGGGTCGCTGGATTCAAAGACCCAGCGACCCTGGGTCTCTGGGTCGCTGGATTCATAGACCCAGCGACCCTGGGTCTCTGGGTCGCTGGATTCAAAGACCCAGCGACCCTGGGTCTCTGGGTCGCTGGATTCAAAGACCCAGCGACCCTGGGTCTCTGGGTCGCTGGATTCAAAGACCCAGCGACCCTGGGTCTCTGGGTCGCTGGATTCAAAGACCCAGCGACCCTGGGTCTCTGGGTCGCTGGATTCAAAGACCCAGCGACCCTGGGTCTCTGGGTCGCTGGATTCACAACCCAGCGACCCTGGGTCTCTGGGTCGCTGGATTCAAAGACCCAGCGACCCTGGGTCTCTGGTCGCTGGATTCAAAGACCCAGCGACCCTGGGTCTCTGGGTCGCTGGATTCAAAGACCCAGCGACCCTGGGTCTCTGGGTCGCTGGATTCAAAGACCCAGCGACCCTGGGTCTCTGGGTCGCTGGATTCAAAGACCCAGCGACCCTGGGTCTCTGGGTCGCTGGATTCAAAGACCCAGCGACCCTGGGTCTCTGGGTCGCTGGATTCAAAGACCCAGCGACCCTGGGTCTCTGGGTCGCTGGATTCAAAGACCCAGCGACCCTGGGTCTCTGGGTCGCTGGATTCAAAGACCCAGCGACCCTGGTCTCTGGGTCGCTGGATTAAAAGACCCCAGCGACCCTGGGTCTCTGGGTCGCTGGATTCAAAGACCAAGCGACCCTGGTCTCTGGGTCGCTGGATTCAAAGACCCAGCGACCCTGGGTCTCTGGGTCGCTGGATTAAAAGACCCAGCGACCCTGGGTCTCTGGGTCGCTGGATTCAAAGACCCAGCGACCCTGGGTCTCTGGGTCGCTGGATTCAAAGACCCAGCGACCCTGGGTCTCTGGGTCGCTGGATTCAATACCCAGCGACCCTGGGTCTCTGGGTCGCTGGATTCATAGACCCAGCGACCCTGGGTCTCTGGGTCGCTGGATTCATAGACCCAGCGACCCTGGGTCTCTGGGTCGCTGGATTAAAAGACCCAGCGACCCTGGGTCTCTGGGTCGCTGGATTCAAAGACCCAGCGACCCTGGGTCTCTGGGTCGCTGGATTCAAAGACCCAGCGACCCTGGGTCTCTGGGTCGCTGGAGTCAAAGACCCAGCGACCCTGGGTCTCTGGGTCGCTGGATTCAAAGACCCAGCGACCTGGGTCTCTGGGTCGCTGGATTCAAAGACCCAGCGACCCTGGGTCTCTGGTTCGCTGGATTCAAAGACCCAGCGACCCTGGGTCTCTGGGTCGCTGGATCAAAGACCCAGCGACCCTGGGTCTCTGGGTCGCTGGATTCAAAGACCCAGCGACCCTGGGTCTCTGGGTCGCTGGATTCAAAGACCCAGCGACCCTGGGTCTCTGGGTCGCTGGATTCAAAGACCCAGCGACCCTGGGTCTCTGGGTCGCTGGATTCAAAGACCCAGCGACCCTGGGTCTCTGGGTCGCTGGATTCAAAGTCCCAGCGACCCTGGGTCTCTGGGTCGCTGGATTCAAAGACCCAGCGACCCTGGGTCTCTGGGTCGCTGGATTCAAAGACCCAGCGACCCTGGGTCTCTGGGTCGCTGGATTCAAAGACCCAGCGACCCTGGGTCTCTGGGTCGCTGGATTCAAAGACCCAGCGACCCTGGGTCTCTGGGTCGCTGGATTCAAAGACCCAGCGACCCTGGGTCTCTGGGTCGCTGGATTCAAAAACCCAGCGACCCTGGGTCTCTGGGTCGCTGGATTCATAGACCAAGCGACACCTGGGTCTCTGGGTCGCTGGATTCAAAGACCCAGCGACCCTGGGTCTCTGGGTCGCTGGATTCAAAGACCCAGCGACCCTGGGTCTCTGGGTCGCTGGATTCAAAGACCAGCGACCCTGGGTCTCTGGGTCGCTGGATTCAAAGACCCAGCGACCCTGGGTCTCTGGGTCGCTGGATTCAAAGACCCAGCGACCCTGGGTCTCTGGGTCGCTGGATTCAAAGACCCAGCGACCCTGGGTCTCTGGGTCGCTGGATTCATAGACCCAGCGACCCTGGGTCTCTGGGTCGCTGGACTAATAGACCCAGCGATCCTGGGTCCTCTGGGTCGCTTGATTCAAAGACCCAGCGACCCTGGGTCTCTGGGTCGCTGGATTCAAAGACCCAGCGACCCTGGGTCTCTGGGTCGCTGGATTCAAAGACCCAGCGACCATGGGTCTCTGGGTCGCTGGATTCAAAGACCCAGCGACCCTGGGTCTCTGGGTCGCTGGATTCAAAGACCAGCGACCCTGGGTCCTCTGGGTCGCTGGATTCAAAGACCCAGCGACCCTGGGTCTCTGGTTCGCTGGATTCAAAGACCCAGCGACCCTGGGTCTCTGGTTCGCTGGATCATAGGACCCAGCGACCCTGGGTCTCTGGGTCGCTGGATTCATAGACCAAGCGACACTGGGTCCTCTGGGTCGCTGGATTCAAAGACCCAGCGACCGTGGGTCTCTGGGTCGCTGGATTCAAAGACCCAGCGACCCTGGGTCTCTGGGTCGCTGGATCAAAGACCCAGCGACCCTGGGTCTCTGGGTCGCTGGATTCAAAGACCCAGCGACCCTGGGTCTCTGGGTCGTTGGATTGAAAACCCAGCGACCCTGGGTCTCTGGGTCGCTGGATTAATAGACCCAGCGACCCTGGGTCTCTGGGTCGCTGGATTAAAAGACCCAGCAACCCTGGGTCTCTGGGTCGCTGGATTCAAAGACCGAGCGACCCTGGGTCTCTGGGTCGCTGGATTCAAAGACCCAGCGACCCTGGGTCTCTGGGTCGCTGGATTCAAAGACCCAGCGACCCTGGGTCTCTGGGTCGCTGGATTCAAAGACCCAGCGACCCTGGGTCTCTGGGTCGCTGGATTGAAAGACCCAGCGACCCTGGGTCTCTGGGTCGCTGGATTCAAAGACCCAGCGACCCTGGGTCTCTGGTCCAGCTGGATTGATAGACCCCAGCGACTCGCTGTCAATGGGTCTCTGGGTCGCTGGATTAACAATACCCAGGCGACCCTGGGGTCACACACGTGGGTCGCTGGATTCCAAGACCCAGCGACCCTGGGGTCTCTGGGTCGCTGGATTCAAAGTGACCCGAGCGGACCCTGGGTCTTCTCCTTGCCTCTGGGTCGCTCTGGAAAATTCAAAGACCCAGCGTGACCCCTGGGTCTCTGGGTCGCTGGATTATTAAAGCAAAAAATCGCCCACCACAGCGACCCTGGGTGCTCTGGTTCGCTGGAATTCAAAGACCCAGCGACCCTGGGTCTCTGGCTCGCTGGATTCAAAAACCCAGCGTGACCCTTGGGTCTCTGGGTCGCTGGATTCAAAAACACCAGCGACGCCTGGGTCTCTGGGTGCGCTGGATTCAAAGAACCACAGCGACCTCTGGGTCTCTGGGTCTCTGGTCGCTGGAATTCATAACCCAGCGACCTCTGGGTCTCTGGGTCGCTGGATTTCAAAGACCCAGCAGACGCCTGGGTCTCTGGGTCGCTGGATTCAAAGACCCAGCGACCCTGGGTCTCTGGGTCGCTTGGAGTTCAAAAAACTGGATTCCATATACCAAGCGACCCGGTGGGTCTCTGGTGGTCCATGCTGGGATTGAAAGACCCAGCGACCCATGGGTCTACTGGGTCGCTTCGATTAAATACGCCAGCGGCCCCTGGGTCTCTGGGTCGCTGGATTCATAGACCAGGCGACGTTGGGTCTCTGGGTCGCTGGATTCAAAGACGCCAGCGACCCTGGGTCTCTGGGTCGCTTGATTCAAACACCCAGCGACCCTGGGTCTCTGGTTCCGCTGGATTCAAAGACCCAGCGACACTGGGTCTCTTGGTCGCTGGATTAAAAGACCCAGCGACCCTTGGTCTCTGGGTCGCTGGATTAAAAGACCCAGCGACCCTGGGTCTCTGGTTCGCTGGATTCAAAGACCCAGCGACCCTGGGTCTCTGGGTCGCTGGATTGAAAGACCCAGCGACCCTGGGTCTCTGGGTCGCTGGATTGAAAGACCCAGCGACCCTGGGTCTCTGGGTCGCTGGATTCAAAGACCCCAGCGACCCTGGGTCTCTGGGTGGCTGGATTGAAAGACCCAGCGACCCTGGGTCTCTGGGTCGCTGGATTCAAAGACCCAGCGACCCTGGGTCTCTGGGTCGCTGGATTCAAAGACCCAGCGACCCTGGGTCTCTGGGTCGCTGGATTGAAAGACCCAGCGACCCTGGGTCTCTGGGTCGCTGGATTCAAAGACCCAGCGACCCTGGGTCTCTGGGTCGCTCGATTGAAAGACCCAGCGACCCTGGGTCTCTGGGTCGCTGGATTGAAATACCCAGCGACCCTGGGTCTCTGGGTCGCTGGATTGAAAGACCCAGCGACCCTGGGTCTCTGGGTCGCTGGATTGAAAGACCCAGCGACCCTGGGTCTCTGGGTCGCTGGATTGAAAGACCCAGCGACCCTGGGTCTCTGGGTCGCTGGATTGAAATACCCAGCGACCCTGGGTCTCTGGGTCGCTGGATTCAAAGACCCAGCGACCCTGGGTCTCTGGGTCGCTGGATTGAAAGACCCAGCGACCCTGGGTCTCTGGGTCGCTGGATTGAAAGGACCCAGCGACCCTGGGTCTCTGGGTCGTTGGATTGAAAGGACCCAGCGACCCTGGGTCTCTGGGTCGCTGGATGAAAGACCCAGCG
>MU825437.1:0-10434 GCA_029204205.1 Desmophyllum pertusum | reverse complement strand
AATAGGGGTACTGGCTACCCGAAATAACCTTGAAGTTAAAAATGCCAGGCAGCAGTTAATATAGATATATAATTTACATGTTAAGGTCGGGCACACAAACAAACAAAGACACACACGCACACACGCAAAAATAGGAATAAAACAGAGTTACGCTAAACTACCAGTAGACTAATATAATAAATAATAGATAAGAATAATAATTATTGTGTTGCAAAACAGCATTTTTATCGAAGAGGAGCGAGCATTTGTACTTACAGATGTATGAATTCTTGTCAATTCTTGTCCTGGAATGTAGCAATGTCATTTCCTGGTTCTGGTCTGGAAACAACATACAGGAATAACCTGAGAGAAGTGGCAAGAATGCTGCAGACAAAACCACCAAGACAAGTACATGGTAAGATCAGCTTCTGACTTCTCCCTAGTGTGTCAGTACAGAATCAAGCATGCAGGTCAGAAGAATAAAGACACTGATCAGAAAAGTTTTAATTATTGTCTTGTATGATTGAATTCTCCCATGTTCTACTATAAGAAATATATGACAGCTGGTAAGGAGAATTTATACTTTGACAGCTGATAAAATTATATATAAGTGAAAGCTAGCCCCCTGTAGTCCTCCATGCTATGCGGTTGATGTAATATTCCTAAGTCTTCTTTGACCATATCGTTTCTACAATTGCATTTCAGGTTTTTAATTTATCTGAAAGAAGATATGACATATCCAAATTAAATCATCAGGTAGAGTTATTCATTAATTAGTTATATTTCAAATATTGTTTAAAAACTACTATAAACAAACACCGGTGGATAAGCCGCAATGATAATTTTAATTGAGGTAAATTGTGCTTTACTAATTTGCAATGCAGTCAAACCCTGAGGTTTACAGACACCATGTTATTATGGACAGTAGTTTTGGTCCCTATCTTATACGTTTTCTCTAAAATGAACACACTAAGTCTTAATATGAACACCTTGTTAAAACAGGCACATTCTGCGGTCCCTTTGGCATCAGTATAAATAGAATTTGATTGTACATGTATGTGAATATTTTCATACCTGAGAAATGACAGAGCATTTCACATTATGATATACCAGATTGCTAACCTGTTTTGTTTTGTGGTGCAGGTTCTAGATTTTGGTTGGCCAGACCACTTAGCCCACCGCTGGAGAGACTGTGTAGGTAAGACACAACTCATGTGTGTTCCATTAGTTTCTTCAAGGGCGTCCAGTTACTAAGTTATGTTGTGCAGATACATGCATGTTGTCAGCCTTGACCGTTCTGAAATTTTGGATAGTGCTGTGCAGCTGGGCTAAACAAAACCTTTACCCTGTTTGTGATAAAAACCGTGCGGATGCTGACTTTTACTTCCCTGTTTTAGCCTAAAAATGCTTTGTAATCTAGTGTATGATCATTCAAATGTCTTGAAAGCTATTGAGCAGTACCTTCATGTGGGAATGAAAGGGTTATTTATTTAATAATTATTTTGTTTGTGTTTTGCAGTATAATTAAATCAATTGATTCATGGCTCAAGAGTGATTCCTGTCCATGTAGTAGTTGTCCATTGCAAGGTTTGTTGAAACAACAAAAAATGTAGAAATTAAAGTAATAACTCATTTCTTTAATTTTAATTATATCTGCCTTCAATTAGGAGATAGCCTGCGTCCTTTCCTTTCCGAGAGCGTGGGAGTGCAAAAGTGATTCAAAAGAGCAGAAAAAACACTCTTTTCACCTCCGTGCTTTCGTACGCTTCCCACCCTCTCGGAAAGGAAACGACTGCTATGCGGGCTAATTATTAGGAGATAGTTACAGTCTTGATGTAACACCAAATTCTCAGAGCTCATATTAATAGAAATGTATGGCAATCAGTAAGGAGAATTGTGACCCTCCACGGGAAAACAGGGATAAAGGTGATAGCACGCTCACAACACCACTTCCACTTTAAAACAAAAGAAATTGGTTTTAGCACGCTTAAAGCGTGTTCAGGAGCACACTTCGGTAGAAAACTCCGTTGTTTCGTTACAACAATAAGCGTGCGCATACGAACAATGCAGTCAAACAAAGAAGCGTGTTAAGCTTTGAAAACAAAGCTAGCGTGCGACAACACGATTAGCGTGCGACAACACGCTTAGCGTGCGAAATAGCACAACACGCTTAGCGTGCGAGATCTCACGCAAAATTTAACTAAAGAGTTTTCGAAAGAGAGAGAAGAGAGAGAGTATTGAGATTACGTTGATGCAAGCGTGAAACGTAAACATGCAAGTTTGTCTAGACAAACCGTTGCTGTTACCGACTTTATGTTTTCTGAACATGTAATCAAGATTTATTTTGCACAAAAACTTGTTTAGTGCCGGTTGTTAAGACTTTTCACTCGTTCCAATTTAAGTCAGTTTTGTATTTCATATTGCTCGACAGAACGGATTTCCCATGTTTGTGAGTGAAGAAACGCGACGGTATTTTACGCTTGAACAAACACCGAAAAAAGAGAGCCGTTCACGATGCTTTGTTTGGAACGAAACACGTTAATTAAAATGAAGATTCTGACGCTGACATTATTCTAGCAGTTCAAAGCATGCGATATGTGCGAAATGTTTTTAAAATCAGTTTATAATTTCAAGGTTTCTCAAGGAAGAAAGTGAAAATTTCAATTCAGGAAGATTTTGGTCACGTGCTAGGCAACGAGTTCTTGACAGATTCCGTTAATTAGTGTAGCAGTACACACCACAGGCCGCCCAAGCTAAAGATAAGAGAAAAAACAGTGTCACGGTATAAGCGGCATTGTGTTACAACGGCTCGATTTATAAGGGTTTGTATGGGAACGCAACGGTTATGTTTTAGAAGATATAAAATCGAATGTTTTGTGAATAAAAACGACTTACCCTGTTGCTGTGTTGTATTCTTTGTAGTTTTGCCAGCTTCTCAGGCCGGTTTGAGGCGATTTAGGCGAGTTTTAGTTTTCGAGGTTTCCGTTAATATAATTATTAAAGGCAGAAAGAACATTTCAAATCCAATCACTCGAAGATCGATAAATTCTGTTAAAATACTCGAATCGCCTCAAAACTTCCACCAGTGTAATCTCCGATAACGAATGTTCCCTATGGTTGTTTTTTCGGCTTACAAATGCCGTTCTAACTGCGGATAAACTTTCGTCAGTTCGGACACTCGCGTTTCCAGATACCCGTTGGACGTTTGAACCACACACAAAATGGCGTCACGTCGACAAAATCATCCTACGCCAGGGAGGGGCATGGACCTATTGTCATCCATGCAAAATGACACTGCGGGGCCCGGAGAGGTCGATTGTCACACGGACAATCGACCTCTCCGGGCCCCGCAGTGTCATTTTGCATGGATGACAATAGGTCCATGCCCCTCCCTGGCGTAGGATGATTTTTGTCGACGTGACGCCATTTTGTGTGTGGTTCAAACGTCCAACGGGTATCTGGAAACGCGAGTGTCGAACTGACGAAAGTTTATCCGCAGTTAGAACGGCATTTTGTAAGCCGAAAAAAAAACAACCATAGGGAACATTCGTTATCGGAGATTACACTGGTGGAAGTTTTGAGGCGATTCGAGTATTTTAACAGAATTTATCGATCTTCGAGTGATTGGATTTGAAATGTTCTTTCCTGCCTTTAATAATTATATTAACGGGAAAACCTCGAAACTAAAACTCGCCTAAATCGCCCTCAAACCGGCCTGAGAAGCTGGCAAACTACAAAGAATACAACACAGCAACAGGGTAAGTCGTTTTTATTCACAAAACATTCGATTTTATATCTTCTAAAACATAACCGTTGCGTTCCCATACAAACCCTTATAAATCGAGCCGTTGTAACACAATGCCGCTTATACCGTGACACTGTTTCTCTTTATCTTTAGCTTGGGCGGCCTGTGTACACACACGCAAATCGCGGAAAGTGAAAAAAGTTCAACTACTACGTGTTCATTCATTATTGACAGCCGGGAAAAAATGAGCCTTGACGAAAAAAAGCCTACAAATTCAAGCTAAAAGCTGTGATTTTATTTTGAACCGGGATTCCCATAATATATTTTTGTTTTGAATTCACGTGTTCGTATGAATAAATGGTTCGTATGAATAATGGCGACCGCGGATTTGCAGAGCAATAAACAATCACGATTAATGTTTAACACAAAGTAAAAGAACATCAAAGGTAATAATAACTGCGTATATTTCACATACATCAATATTTAAAATAAGGAGGGCGATCAATTTACTAAATTTTTATGTCTGTTTGACCTTTAATATTCGGATAGTGTCCTCTCTTGTTCGTCGTTCGATAGGACGCTAATTTACCTAGTTGTTTTCCGATCTCTTCCTTCTTCCTTTATACCGAGATCGCAATTTTTCTGCCATGTTTATTTTTACTCTAGCGTGTTCTAGTCGTGTTCTAGCGTGCCAATTCGCACGCTAAGCGTGACATGTTTAGCACGCTAATTCAAACAAAAGGTTTAGCGTGTTAACATCTCCGAAACAAAACCTAGTGTGTCCTTCATTGTCCTACGAATTAAATATGCACATGAAGCGTGTCCTTGGACACACTAAGCGTGCTGTGTTAGCGTGTTGTGAGCGTGCTATCACCTTTATCCCTGTTTTCCCGTGGAGGGTCACAATTGATATGTTGAACATGTGTGGTTGTCGTTGTTTCAGGGAGGTAAAGGAAGGACTGGTGTTGTCATTGCAGCGTACATGCATTTCAGCAAGATATGCTCTAGGTAAGAGATTCACAGTTACAGGAGTAATCTAACTAAGGGTTTGTTATTTCTCAGTATCTCTGTGTATGTGACTGCTGGCTCTACATGACAGTTTGTTCATTCGTTGTTTCTTGTTTTCTTGCATTAGTCCTCAAGCTGCCTTGGACTGGTTTGCTATGAAAAGATTCTATACGATGACAGCTTGGGAGGAGTCACACAACCATCACAGAGAAGGTCAGTAAATAACACTTTACAAATAACCCTTAACCCTTTCACTCCCAGAGTCAAACCTTGAGCCAATAAATGCGGTTCTATAACATTTTATTTAACCCATGGATGAAACCCTAGTGTGTGACCATTCAAATAAAAGCTATTGAGCAGTACTTCCAAATGGTGCTGGTTTTTTTTTGACAAATTATTTTTCAAAATGAAATTCAAAATTTTTAACTCAGTTTTGAACTTAGCACTCTTGGGAGTGAACGGGTTAATTAGCCCTGGTGTCAGCATGTACATAATTCTTCTTACTGGTTTCCTAATGGGGGGACACTGGGGGAGCTCACAAGTGGGGAGCTCAGTGCCCCCCTACCCCCTACAGTACTTTTGGGGAGAATTGATTGTAAACAAAATAGCTCAAAATCCATCGTACCTTTGCAATAAATGTTGTCCCCTTTAAAAGTAACATATTTAATAATTTGTCATTATTTTTGCTGTGGATCATAAGTGATGATAACTAAACTGATTGTTTTTTTTCATTGTTGTAGATATGTGCACTATTTCAGTGATTACTTAGATGGGAAGGTCAAACTTAACACAGAGTAAGTCAGGGTTACATGTCACCTCATATTCAAACTAAAATGACTGCAACAATTCCTTACCCATCCCACCATCCCTCATTAATTATTGCGTTTAATCTTCTTTTTCAGCCCGATATTTCTTCATCATGTTATTATCCATGGAATACCCAGTTTTGATGCACGAGGTGGTGAGATATTAACGTTTTGTTTGCGAGATTTTCCCAGGAATTTTCTGGTACTCATTTGTACACCTCTGGGTGGGGAAAGTCACTTGCCACTGAAAGGAGCTACGTCATGAATGGCGCATCTTGAAAAAATTGGCCAATTTTTTCAAGTTTCACCGTTCGCAATCCGTCTTAATCTTCTCCATCCTCAAAACCATCCTTGTTCCTGTTTGGTTTATTATTACCTCTTTCTTTTGGTGTTTTTCTACCTTTAATAGAAAACTATTATTTTGAGGCTTTTCTTCAATTTGAAGGTGATTTTGCACTTCGCAAAAATGACTTAAAATATCGTGACATAGTGACCTAAGAGCACAACACGAGCCCATGCTACTCGTGTCTTTGCCGCTGTAGATTGCGCTATTTTTGCGTTCACTTAGCACACTTTTTGTTACTAACAGAAAAAACAGACTGCCCATAGTCTATTAATGTGCAGGATGTCATACATTGTAGCCATTTTAACAAGGGGTATAATAATTTATGTTTGAGCCATTTTGTTTTCTGTGTTTAGGTTGTAAACCATTCTTGCGGGTTTATGATGATTGAAAACTCATTTATACCTCAGGAGTTTTGTAAGTAATGTAACTTTGTTATAATATTTGCTAAAAAGTAAAATGATGTATATACAAGGCTAAAAATGTATTATAAAATTATTGAAACTGAACGTTTTCGACTGATGTCATTATCATCAACTTTGATTTAAGTCTCTGAGTACACTAACGGGGACGAAGAGAATACCAAAGTATTTTAAAAGCAGTTGTGAAGAGAACGCCTGAAAATTCAGGCTTGAACAGGATTTGAACGGGATTCGGTGCAGTATGTGGCTTGATAGCTCAGTTGGTAGAGCAATGTAACTGGGAGCTGGTCACTTTGTGAGTTTGCAATATATATTTTAGTGAACTCTCTCTAAGACGGACACCATCGCGGACCGGCACAAACTGTCCGTCTTAGAGAGGTGTCCGCTTATAGAGTGTTTAGATACAGTAACATGACTGAAAAATGACGCACAGCAACCAACACCAAATGTCCGTCTTACAGAGGTGTCTGTTAAGAGAGAGTTGACTTATATACCTGTAGAAGATGAAGATATATGAAGTGAATATATGAAATATCATATATTTGAACTGCGGGTGAAAGATTTAAGACGTGAAAAGACCATTGCAGTTATGTATGCAACTTACTCACTCGCCATAACACAAAAATATAGGGTGGTGACAATAGTGATGACTGCCCGTGAAGATTTGATTTTTTTACCGGTCAATTTTGCACGATTTCACGAACTCTAACTTGGTGAAAATCAAGGGCATTAGCATAGTATCTCATCATTATTTTTTAATGCGTATTTCAGCCATGTGACACCAGATATGGAGAGAATTTGTATTACCATTGAAGGAGGACTCATACTTCATGGAGATGTACTGGTAATTTGCACTTTAATGTACTGGTAACTTTTAAGTCTGTGGATGAAACCCTAGTATGTGACCATTCAAATGAAAGCTATTGAGCAGTACTTTCACGTGGTACTGTTTATTATGCTGTACAAGGTGGTTCTAACTTTTAAGTCTGTGGATGAAACCCTAGCGTGTGACCATTCAAATGAAAGCTATTGAAGCAGTACTTTCATGTGGTGCTGTTTATTATGCTGTACAGGGTGGTTCTAACTTTTGAGTCTGTGGATGAAAACCTAGTGTGTGACAATTCACATGAAAGCTATTGAGCAGTACTTTCATGTGGTACTGTTTATTATGCTGTACAGGGTGGTTCTAACTTTGTGACCATTTAAAAATAAACCTAACATGCACTTTCTTTTCACAGATCAAGTGTTACCACAAGAACACGCTGTCGTCTGGCCGTGATATCATATTTAGATGTCAGTTCCATACTGGTGCAATTAAAGATCATGGTTTAGTCTTGGACAAAACTGAATTGGATGATGCTTTCAAAGGTATGTGCTTCATGGAAGATTAAAACATGTCTTGAATGAGGCCGCACATTAATTCACTAAGAGTCAGCGACTCACCTATGAATTACAGTACGCCCATGATGGTGTCTCAATATTTTTCTCTCCTCTTTGTGGAAATGTAATTGCTTATTAATTCAGTATTTAGAGTTTTTTGTTAGAGGGCCACAAGTGTATTAGTCTGGCTATTACGTGCTACCCTCTATAAATAAAGATATTACTTACTTACTTACTTACTTACTTACTTACTACTTACTTACTTACTACTTACTTACTTACTTACTTACTTACTTACTTACTTACTTATTACTTACTTACTTACTTACTTACTTACTTACTTACTTACTTACTTACTTACTTACTTACTTACTTACTTACTTACTTACTTACTTACTTACTTACTTACTTACTTACTTACTTACTTACTTACTGACTTACTTACTTACTTACTTACTTACTACTTACTTACTTACTTACTTACTTACTTACTTACTACTTACTTACTTACTTACTTACTTACTTACTTACTTACTTACTACTTACTTACTTACTACTTACTTATTACTTACTTACTTACTTACTTACTTACTTACTTACTTACTTACTTACTTACTTACTTACTTACTTACTACTTACTTACTTACTTACTTACTTACATACTACTTACTTACTTACTGACTTACTTACTTACTTACTTACTTACTACTTACTTACTTACTTACTTACTTACTTACTTACTACTTACTTACTTACCTTACTTACTTACTTACTTACTTACTTACTTACTTACTTACTACTTACTTACTTACTTACTTACTTACTTACTTACTTACTTACTTACTTACTTACTTACTTACTTACTTACTTTACTTACTTTACTTACTTACTTACTTACTTACTTAACTTACTTACTTAACTACTTAATACTTACTTACCTTTACTATTACTTATAACGTTACTACTTACTTACTTACTTAGACTTACTACTTACTTACTTACTTACTTACTTACTTACATTACTTACTTACTACTTACTACTTACTTACTTACTTACTTACTTACTTACTTACTTCATCGTTACTTACTTACTTACTAAGTCCGATGCGTTACCTCTATTAGGCAGTCCATATTAGTAGGTCCATGGGACCAGCGCCCATCGGGGTAGGCCATGGGGACTAGGGGTCAGCGAAAATATACCGGACCCCCCACACTCATCATAAATTTTGAGCTCTGCTGACTTTAAAGAAGCCCTGTACTTATATATTGTCTTTATTGATACAACAAGATAGAAAGTTTCCTTGATGGATGTTAAAGTGAGAGGTTTGTCTATTCCGCAAACTGGCAACTTTGTATCAGGTAAGGTGAGGAACAGTCTTCTGATCCAACTACAAAACCTCATCTCGGCGAATTTTCGAGACCGAGTTTATAATAAATCAACGTATCGAAATATTTATTGTCTTAATCCTATTTTAAAGGAGTATGTCCACAGACTGACGCATCTTCTGAAAAAATTGGCCATGTTTTGTTCATAGTTTCACCGTTCACAATCCCATCTTAATCTTCTCCATCCTCAAAACCATCCTTGTCGTGTTTGGTTTGTTATCGGACCTCTTTAGTGTTTTTCTACCTTAATAAAAACTACTGATTTTAATTTGAGGCTTTCTTCAATTTGAAGATGATTTTTTTGCCACTTAGGACAAAACTCGCAATGACTGTATAAAAATATCGTGACATAAAAGGCTCCACTACGCCTAGACGCAGGTCTTGATGATCCGACCAAAAGATCCAGCTAAAAGTGCAAGCAAACCAGACACGGCCCAGAGAGTCCATACGCCCGAGGTATATGCTGTGAGCCCCTGAGATCCCCCCGCCAGATCACGCTTTACGCAAAATGAGGGAGCACCGGCCAGATCACCATCGCCACGCGAGAATGTAACTTATGCTTATAACACAATTTCAATACTAACCACATAATAAAACTGCCACATTGTGTCCTACGCTGCTCTGGTTGTAGATTTTTCTCTAGAATTTCGATATCGCACCTCTGAGCAGTGGTAGAGTTTGACACTGGCCGCAGGAAAAAACGGAACACGTGCAAGTGTTCACGTGCCAAATCCATGATCCTTGATTTGTGGAATCTTGATTGGCCACGTAAACACAGCCACGTCGTTTCTGAACTTGCGTTAAAGCCTGAGGCCTATGTGACACTCCGTCCACATTCCCATTTCCCTCCGACTACTTTCCCCTTCCCCGATGGTATTTACTCTTTTTCCACTCTCCCTATTTTTTCTCATTCATCCTAATTTTTACCGCCCTATTTTTTATTTTCTACTTCCTCGGAGACAGAAACTCCTGCTCCTCAGGGACACCTATTAAAAACACTCAATGTTTTCTTATTGTATTACCTTTACAGAAATTTCAAAACATTAATTGAGAGGGCCTAACCGCTCCTCACGCACTCATACGACACTTTCTTTCACAAAACCCAGTGTATAACTCCAGACACTGTCCTGTATCCCGCTATGCCATAAAACTGGTACGAGGGAAGAACAGTGGACGACAGAACAAGCGCATACCACCATCTGATGGGAGTAGTAAAAGCGACCAGAGTGAATAGGCTAAAACTCGTCCTCATGAGTAACTGGTTTAAGTTAAAATCTGAAACAAAATTGTATTTTGCAGAAAAATAGAAACATTATTGAAAAACAAACAAAACAAATACCACATGAAAAGTTACTGCTCAATAGC